>CM033322.1:50927839-51232090 GCA_019359835.1 Pharus latifolius
GTTTTGGATAGGTTCTAGATTGAAAGCCGCATCGTCAATGTTGAGTTCTCCACCAATCGACTTACCATACCTATCGAAAGATCGGGCACCGTTTCCCATCAAGGGTGATATGCTCAGGGGGTCAAGGCAAATCTACTGGACAAGATGGCGACGACGGCGGTGGCCAGCGGCGACCGGACGGCACGCTGGTGGCACGACAGCGAGGGCTAAAATATCCAACTCGTGATTTCATGCTGCGAATCTGGAAACTGAAGTTGCTGGAGCTGGCTGGGGTTATCTGGTACAATATGGAGTGTTGGATTTGGCTGGAGGTTAATCGGTGGCGAGTTGCGGCAAACTGCACCAGAGAATTGATAGGCCTCGTTGGCTACAAGGCGATTGGGTGGTTAATTCTCCAAATTGATGGTATGGTTAGGCTCCTAGGTTTCTACAGATGGTGAGCCTCAGCGGGATTTGGCAGAGGCAGCACCGGCGACGGATTCAACGACGCGGCCAGAGAAGAAAGGGGTTGATTCGGGCATTTCCAGTACAGGGCTCTAGAGATCAATTCTTTGCGGTGAGAGCAAGAGAGAGGTGAGGGAAAACTTCTGGAGTGGCCAATTTGGCCGAAGAAATGGCAATACGGGCCAGCGAAGTGAGCTGGTCGTCGGTGGCGCGCAAAAAACAAAGATGATTCAATCCAAGCTCTAATTTGAAATCTAAATGAACAGGCTTGCTCGGATTGAGCTACTGATCATCTAACTCTACTTACTGAAGAGCTAATTTTGACGAAATCGAGCTACATTTCCGAAACAGGGCGAATGCATTTAACGGCAATCACCGGCGTTAGGCTTCACCGGAGTTCAATAAAATGCTACTGATGAGAGAGAAAGGAGGGAGGTACTCACTGGTCGAAACAATTTGAACAATGGCACAACAGATCGAGCTGGCACCGTGCTCCTCCTCGGTGGCTCACCGGAGAAGATGAAGAAACGATGAAAATATGGTTTTTATGGCCAAGGGAGCTTTGGAGTGAAGTGATGGAGATGAAGCTGATCTGGGGCTGCTATTTATAGGCACAGGGTGGAGCTTGCAAGGAGGGATAAACAATGTAGTTTGCGCCGGCAAAAGAACTGGTCAAAGGAAACAGCGGCAGCGACGGGACGGCGACAGTGGCTCTGCAAATATGTTTTGTTTGGTCGGTACATTGGAACTTGGTGCTGGCTGGTGCAAAGCTTGCATGGCTTGGCAACATGGCACGAAGTCCTTGACAAAGCTACTGCTGCGGTTGCTGCTGGTCGCTGGTGCTACCACGGCGACGATCTTGGTGTGGACACGTGCGCACATGCAGGCACAAACGAGCACGGGCACAGGCGAAGGCGAAGCTTGGCCGGCGGCGAGGAAACACGGCGAAGAAGCACGGCAAAGCTGCGGTCGAAGCACTGTGCCAGCAGATGTGGTTGAAAAGGGCTGGGAAAAAGAAATTTGGACCGAAATGCAATTATAGAAATTGGGTTTTCGACTGATTTGCAAATCCTGAGGTTTAGGGGATTAGGGCTGATTTGAACTTCACAAATCTGGCAAACTTTATCCAACAGATAGTTTGGCAAGGATATATGGTAAAATTTTGCACATTTGAATAGTTTTTTAATGAAAATGATAATCGGGTAATTTAGAGTATTTGAAATCTGAACTTTGCCAATACTGAAATTCTGGGATTTAGGATAAGATTTTGATATCCTCATAGAAGAAGATTTTGTGTTGAATAGCATTTGGGTGGTGTTCTCTAAATCAGATTTGAATTTGGGGTTGATCTGCAACATTTATCCTTTCCAGGCTTCTGGAAAATCAGAAAAAGGACTGATCTGCTATACTTCTTGAACTGATTTGTGAAAATGGTCTTAATGGTGGAATCTAACTACTATCTTGTTGAATGAATGTATTGGCATACCTTTGATCATAATTCAAGAATAATCTGGCCTGGATTAGATCAAGATTTGATTAAGTCAGAGTTCAGAGTATTTAGGGTAATTACGATATTTAATTAATTTCTGTTTTAAAAAACAGAAAGGGTTGATAAATCTGGGAGTTAGAGATCGAATTGGATCTGGCTTCTGAAGGCTTTTATACTTAGGATAAATAGTAGGTCATATATGGTAAGTCAGATCTTGATTTGGGTTCTAGGGAAGATTTTGAGATTTTTGGGGCTTAGGATAGAATAAGTCTGGCTGATATTGCTGATCTTGGAGAGATATATGCATGCATGACTTTTTATGAAAATGAATTTTCACCCCAAACCCAGGGTGTTACATCCTCACGACGGCGCTAGGAAATAAGGAGCTTTGAAGCCGTGTGCACGACCTCGGTGCCACTATGCCTTGGAGGGATGGTTTTCCTGATGATGAGGAGGCGGCTAAGAGGAGAAAGAGATCCCACAAAGCCCGCGATGAACGGCTCAAGGAGGAGATGTGATTGCAGTTGTCAGAGATGCGGGCCATGTATCAAGAGCTAAGACAGGCGACCTAGGGCATGCCCCTTGCAACAGTGGAATTACCGAGCCCCATTCTTGGCCACCGTAGTAGCTACGCATCCATGCCGGGGTCTTTGCAGCCGGAGCCCTCTCGACAGTATCCGGTGGACTTTCTGTAGGTAATTACAGCTTTTCCATGTTAATTCATTCAAAAGTGAAAAGCGGTGAAATTCAATATGTTAATGCGCACTGTTTGTAGGAACTCGCCTCCGGCAAGCTTATGGTGCTGGCCGATCTCTTCCCGACCGAGGCTGGTCGTAGGATGGTGCAACCATGCACGGTGGGGAGCACAATCCACGGTGCCCCTTTATCTGATGGTTTTGCATGGGTCCAGGTGGACAGTGTTTCCGACCATTGCAAGGGATTTCCGTTGGACAAGCAACCGAATGACGAGATTACCACTCTCCGGGATGCGGTGCACACATTCGTGCAATGGCCCAAGAAGGACATCATCTTGAATGTGGTAATTCGCCCTCCAGTTTTGATAATTCGTACTATAATAATAGCCCTTGGAGTTAGTAACCATTACTATATGTAGGTTCCTACCCCTACTGACATCGACACTCGGCCTACTAGCCAGCCGACCCCTCCAACAAGCCAACCAACGGGTCCGATGATGAAGCTGACTCCGACTAGGAGGCAACCAATTAAGAAGCTGGCTCTTAGGGGAAAAGCAAAGAAGAGCACGATGAAGGAGAGTGAGAAGAGCGCGCCATCAGCTCTTGTGCCGTTCGCTCTGGGGATGCCTATGTCCTCCGATGCCACAATTTGTAGCATGGCATTCACATGCCAGAGCCTGCATGGATGGTACATGCAGAGGAAAAACAAGACCAGGACGCAGCGTCCGACGCACATCATGGTCAAGTACACCGTGGTAGAGTTCAAACATGATGGGAGCTATCCAGTGAACTTTGAAGACCTACACAATTTACTCAACAAAGACGGGCACAATGTGTCAATCCTACAGTCTTGTGTGCTATAAGTATCCTACTATCCTACGCCTATTCGTGCATATACGGATATATGTCATTTATTAATTCATTAGTTCTGTGTAGCTGCATGACCAGATATGCCAAAGCTAAAGGCAAACATGTCGATATCCTGGAACCCCAGATGGTCACTGAGGTGATGTTTAGGACCGACGTGGACTTTGTTGTCGACTACATCAAAAGAGGGTTGCTTGCGCAAGTCGACAAGAAGTACATACTTGTACCCTACAACCAGAGGTCAGTGCTTTCATCAGTAGATTAGTGTCTCCATATGGACATCCCAGACTTAGATTAAATTATTAATTCTTTAAGCATAGCATGTAGCTAGCACTGGATCCTGCTAGTGCTTATTCTGAAAAGGAACAAGGTGTTCTACCTTGATTCATAGCAGAGGAAAGGGTACAAGTATTGTGGTGCATGAGATGTATTGGAAAGGTTAACATGTTTTATGATATTCACGTGGACCTGTCTTGCATCTAGATTTACTGTCCTCAAATTATCAATTTCGACTATCCTCAAATTGTCAATTTCAACTATCTGTAGGGCTTTCACGAACTACTTTGCTGACAAAGGGTGACAGCACGAGCGGCGAGCCGATAAGTTTCAGTGGTTACAGTTTCTGGAACAAATTTCAATAGGTATATGTTTACTTTATAACGTGTCCCCAGCTAACTCTCAATCTGTACATTGGTAGTGCCATCAGCAGCCGGACGACAACACATGTGGGTTCTACGTGATGCACCACATGTACGACCTCATCACCCCTCACTGGCCAGATTTCCCCGAGGTATACAACTGCTGCCCTTTGTATCGATTTGGCAAAATTTACAGCTGCATTGACCTACTTTTTTCTATACCAACTCTTGCTGCAGGGGGTCGACTTCTTTTCGGAAAGCTTTGACCCTTTGCAGATTGGTTTAGTCTGACGGATGCTCACTGAGTTTTTCCTTACGGAGGTCATATCAACCAAGGGGAAGTTTAGGGACCCGCAAGGTTCATATTAGTGCGGCCTTACTAACTGAGACTATCTATTGGGCATCTAACTGAGAAATATGTACATTTAGTATAGTCATAAACATCTAACATGCTGACTTTAATTGTCAATTGCATTTATTTGTTCTATCTCAATTGTACATATTTTTGAAATGTTGCATGAAACTTACAATTTGATCGATTTTGAGCTATATATATGAAATGCATGATATTGTACATGTTTCTAAGTTCTGTGCATGTATGAGATGAACTATATATATTTCTGAGTACTGTGCATGTATGAAATGAACTGTATATATGGAATGCTATTGTACAAAGGGCATGGCGGGCATGATTCCTGAGGCTAGCCACAAAAAAAAGAAAATTATTTAAAAAAATATTAATATGCACAGATGGTTTTAAGATAAAAACCGTCTGTGATAAATTGATCTATGTATGTCTCACAGAGTATTACAGACGGTCATAAGCTCAACACCCTCTGTGATACTCATACTACCACGGACGGTTATAATCCTAGAACCGTCTGTGATAGTATGAGTATCACAGATGGTTTTGATCTTATAACCGTCTCTGATAATGACACTATCCCAGATGGTTTTGACCTCAAAATCGTTTGTGTTATCACAGACGGTTCACAGATTATAATTGTCTGCTATAAGTATGAGTATCGCACACAGTTCGGATCTTACAACCGTCTGTTATAAGGACACTATCACAGACGGTTCGGATATTACAACCATCGGTGATAAGGACACTATCCCAGACGATTATAAGATCAACACCGTCTGTGATAGTATGAGTATCACAGACGGTTTTTATCTTATAATTGTCAGTGATAGTACTCGAATATCAGTGATGATCCAGAACCGTCTGTGATGACTGTTTTGACCCGACTGTGATAATGTATTCTGTAGTAGTGTAAGGGCTTGACCTTGGCCCTGATCGCATCCAGCCACTCCTGTCTGCCGACACTGGCATCCCGCACCACTGCATCCAGATCTAGGCCTGGGCTGTGGTTAAGCTTGAGTCTGCAGAGAACAATGCAGACCGCGACAACAACTTCGGTCCTTAGACCCTCCTTGTACCTCATCGAAGACTCTGGGATGTTGGTGATCTGCGAATCAGCCTAAGCCATGACCAGATTGCAAGGCTCGGCAAGAGACAAGTTAACCTTCTCAGATTTAATAACTTCAGCCTCAAGAGAGGTCGCAACCACCTAACCACCTTCAGTTTCTTGAAGGTATTGTTGGGGGAAATCCCGTGTCTCCGGGCGGTCTTCGGAGTGGGCTCCCGAGCGCCCTAGGTCCTTGCTGCGGAGGAGGTCCCCGGCAGTTACCCGATCCTACGGCCCCGGGTCCCGCGGGGTCTCCGAACGCCACAGCCCTTCGTGAGAACAAGGTCCCCGTCGGGTCCCTGGGCCTCTGGGACCCGGGTCCTGCGGGGTCTCCGGAGCGCTTGGGTACTTCGTGTGGAGAAGGTCCCTGGTGGGTCCCTGTGCCCCGGGCCTTTGGGCGTTGGTCCGTCGTGCGAAGACGGTTCGCTGCGGGCCCTTCGGCCTCCGGGCTCTGGATCTCGTGGGATCCCTCGAGCACCTACCGGGAAAAGTCCGGGAGGGCTACCGGAGAAAGTCCCGGACGTCTCCCAGGGAAAGTCCCGGAGGGCTATCGGGGAAAATCACGGAGCCCTCCTGAGAAAAGCCATGGAGCGCCTGGGTCCTTCGTGGGCAGAAGTTCCCCGGCGGGTCCCCGGGCCTCCGGGCGCTGGGTCACGCGGGGTCTCCGGGCATTGAGTGTCGTTCGTGCGGAGAAGGTCCTTGGCGGATCCCTGGTCCTCTGGGACCCGGGTCCAGTGGGATCTCCGGAGCGTCTCGGTACATCGTGCGGAGAAGGTCCCCCTCCGATCCCAGTGGGTCCCAGGGCCTCTGGGCCCCTGGTCCCGCTAGGTCTCCGGAACGGCTGGGTCCTTCGTCCGGAGAAGGTCCCTGGCTGGTCCCTAGGCCTCCTTGCCCCGGGTACCCAGTGGGTCGTGCGCCTCCGGGCCCCGGGTACCGCGGGATCTCCGGAGCGCCTCGGTGCTGCTGCGTGCGGAGAAGGTCCATAGTGGATCCTTGGGCCTTTGGGCCCCTGGTCCTGTAGGGTCTCCGCAGCACCTCGGTCCTTCGTGCGAAGAAGGTCCCTGATGGGTCCTGGGCCCCCGGGCCGTCGGACCACGTGTCCCGTGGGATTCACGGAGCGCCTGGGTCCATTGTGAGAAGACGATTCCTGCGGGTCCCTGGGCCTCTGGGCTCTGGGTCCCGTGGGATCCCCCGAGCACCTATGGGGGAAAGTCTTGGAGGGCTACCAGGGAAAGTCCCGGATGTCTCCCGGGTAATGTCCCGAAGGGCTACGGGGGAAATCTCGGAGGCCTCCAGGGAAAAGCCACGGAGCGCCTGGGTCCTTCGTGCGGAGAAGGTCCCCTGTGGGTCCCATGAGTCAAGAGCAAAGTGGCCCACGTCCCTGTCTCTATAGTCATCGAGGCGTGCAAGACCGGAATCCTCCAGGGGGAGCTCCACCGGAGGCTTTCCAGGAGCTTCCCCTCGTCTGCTGGTGAGCTCTTCAGCATACTTGAAAAGTACACAAGGGCAAAGGAGGACGACCTTTGGAAGGAGAACCAAGGGGCTCCCCCCTCGCAAAGAGGGACATGGGGGACTCATCCCACATACGTCTCAAGGAGGGACATCACAGCGAGTCAAGGCCTTGGGATGTCTTCATTGTCGAAGACGGAGGCGGCTCTCGCAGAGCTGATAGGGGCGGCCGCCCCTTCCCCAAGTCAAAAGGAGGGGGAGGCCAGCCCTCCCGTGCCCGGGACAATCCCGCACCGGGAAGCAATGAGGTTGGGGCCAACTTATGGTGCGCCTTCCTCCAGTCCACTTCCCATGCCACTCGAGAATGTAACGCGCTTCGTCAGCACTTTGCGGCATTCCTCGAGAAACATGTGCGAGGGGAGAGACTTGCCTTGCCCCATCAGTCGGCACAGGCGGCCCTCCCCGTTCCCTATGGGGGACACCGGGAGCTGGCCCAAGAAAGGGGCTCAGCCAATGAGCCCCCTTTCCAATACTCCCAGAGAGATGTCCCCTGACTTGGGGGAATGCTGTCCGCAAGCCCCATGAGGATGCCCTCCCCGAGAGGATGCCCTCCCCGTGAGGATGTCTGCACTCGGCCCGTCGGTCTCTCTCTCCCCCTCTCGCGCTTCACGCCTATTCGTTTTTCTGTGTATTGATGATAATGAATTGTCCTCTGTTACAAGAGAAGGGTACAAGGGCATATATAGGCCCAAAAGATGCAAATTACAAGACAACCCCGGCTGCAACCGTCGGATCAAGGGGCATCGATGTCCTTCTGCTGACCAGGGGGCTTGGATCCTTGACAAGTGTATTCGTCGATTCCCTAGGTGTTCCTCACGTGATCCCCACGTGACCCTGCGCAGGAGGCCCCCAAGGCTGCTGGGGGCCCCTGTCATCGGGCAAACGGCGGTGCCCGTGACGGGTCACCGGGGCCTCTTGTCCCCGGGCAAACTGGGCACCCTGGTCCCTAGGTAAACGGCGGCGCCCGGGATGGGGTCGCTGGGAGCCCTTGTCCCCGGGACAACGGCGGTCGCCGGGACGGGGTCATTGGGGATCCTAGTGCCCGGGCAAACAGCGGCGCCCTGGACATGTCACTGGGGGCCCTTGTCCCCGGGCCAAGGGCAGCGCCCGGGACGGGGTCACTGGGGGGCCCTTGTCCCCGGGTGAACGGTGACGCCCAGGACGGGTCACCAGGGGCCGTTGTCACCGTCGAACGGTGGCGCTTGGGATGGGTCACCGGGTGCCCTTGCGCCTGGGCCAATGGCAGCGCCCGGGACGGGTTACCAGGGGTGCCTGTGACGGGGCCAACGGCGGCTCCCGGGATGGGTAATTGGGGGACCTTGTCTCTGGGCAAACGGCGGCCCCTGCCACATGGTCCCTGGGGGACTTCTCACTAGGCCAGTGGAGGCGTCCGGGACATGGTCCCAGGGGAGCTATCACCGGGACTAATCGGGTGGAGATTTCCCTCGACAGCACCCCGCTTTCCCTCCCGGGGAGATGCCCTAAGTCCCCAGAGGGGATGGTCTACATGACCGGGAACATCTACCCCGGAGGAGGCCTCAAGTGCTTGGTGACGCTTTGGTTTTTGAACAACTCATTTATGGTGGTGCCGCCAATCATCATGATGCCGCGGGCCTTGATTAGCGTGCGCCATCGGTCAAGATGGCTTCGTGCGGTTCGAACGCAGGCGCACCGTTTTGCTGGCCTCTTCGGTTTGCGCGCAATATTTGGAATGGGCGGCCCCGATTGATCCCGAGGGGCCACATGTCGCCTCTTCGGTTTGCGCTTGACCACTATAAGTAGGGCCTCGGGGGGCTCGGAGAGCTCACATTCAATCCTTAGCCTCCATCTTCTTACCGGCACTTCAAGCATCTCCCGGTAACCTAGCCCCCAAAAACTTAGCTTCCCGGCAACCTAGCCACCGAAAACTTTGCCCCCGGAAACTTTAGCCACCGACAAACCACATGGCGCCAAGAGGCCATGCCAAAGCCGCTGACGTACCCCCAGAGGAAGTCACCGTGGACTTCCTCTGTTCTTCGTTGTTCACCTCGGGGGACTTGGAGTCCCTTGTGGATCGGGGGGTTCTCACGGACGGGGACATCCGGATCCCCCCGAAGAAGGAGACCACGCGTCGCCCCCGGGCCGGGGAGGTGGTTGTCTTCGAGGCCTTCATATATGCCGGCCTCGGCTCCCGGTGCATCCATTGCTCCGGGAATACAGGGTGGCGCTCAACCACTTGACCACCAACACCCTCGTTTGAATGGGCCTTTTCATTTGGCTGTGCGAGACAGCCAGAGACGACGCTCTGGCTGCTCTGGTACTTTTATGAGCCCTCTGCGAGGGCCTCGCACATCTTCAAAGGACGGTCGAAGTCCGCGTTCGGCTCCATTATGATGCAGCTGCTACAGTCCCGGATGGAGGAGTACCCGGTGGCAGCCTCGCAGGACCGCTGGGGGGACTGGCTCTGGAGGTGGTTCTACCTTTGGGTCGGGGACCACTGGGGTAACTTACTCCCTGGAGCCTGCCACCTACTGTCGCTTGTCTGCCCCCAAGCCCCCAGCGTGCACAATTAGACTCCAAGCGCGGGGCTGCATCACCCTCCCCAGTGGAGGAGCCCTCCGGCGGGCTGGTGGGAATGGGGGAGTTCCTGCACCTCCTCGAGGCCTCCAACGAGGCCGGGGAGAAGGAGGCGGCTGGCAACAGGGGGGCGTCCGACTTGGTGAACTACGCCCCCTCATCATCCCCGCTGGCCACACATCTGTCGGCTCTGGAGCCGGCGGACTTGGAGCGCCCTGAGGTGCACTTCGCGGAGGCGTCTCCTTCGCACTTCAACTGGGCAATGGACGAAGGGGCGAGCCCTCGGTCGGACCTGTCACTATGACCCTGGGGGCCCCGCGGCCGAGGAAGGGCAAGGGGCTCCATATCCCCCACCCCCGGGCGGCGTTTCCTCGGAAAGCTTGTCCTCTACCTCCTCGAGGACCGAAACTCTAGCTACGGGGGCTGTGACTGGGGCAACACCAGTCAAAATCACGCTTGGTGATGGTTTTAGGCGGCCCGCCAGCGGCGATGGGACCAGAGCAGTCCGGAGGGAGACCCCCCTGCTGTCTGTGGGTGAGGCTCACCGGTTCGCCGAGGACCTCCAAACCCGGGAGGTCCAGGAGTACGTCTCGCATGGGACAATTAGTGACCGGTACTCCGAGTTGGTGTCGCTCCACATCCAGGTGAGCTTGTCGTCATAGCATCCAGTTGCTTTTTTCAGGGATTTTACTAACTCTTGAGTTCGACTAACCCATGTTTGTAGGGGGCAGCCCTCACTTGGGGCATCGAGGAGTGCTTCGGGAAGGCACTGAAGGAGGCGGAGGAGAAGGCCTGCGCCTTTTTCTCAGAGCGGGACGAATGCACTCTGGGAGCTGGCGAGGGTCCGGGCCCAGCTCCACGCCTCTGAGGGCACCAACGACCGCCTCCGGAGGGAGGCGAAGGCAAGGGAGAACACCCTCCGGGAGCTCGAGGGCTCCAGTGCTCTGGCGGTGGCGGTGCTGGGTCACTCCATCTGCTTGGCCCTTGAGGGGCTCTGGCTAAGCCTTGTCTCGGGGGGTGGTTCCGGCGCGGTGCCGGCCACATTCGCAGAGGCTTTGCGTTTTCTCAACGCACAAGTCCCCGTGATCCCAGAGGCTGCCGATGCCTGGGCCCCGGGTCGGGCGATCCTGGTAGTGGCCGCCACTGCGGTCCTTGTGGAGCACAGGGGACCGTTGCCCTGTCGATAGGAGGCCGGCTCCACCGAAGCTTCCCCGACTTCTTTGAGCCGCAACGACGAGAGGTGGAGGACCTTGCGGGGGGCTTCTACGACTAGATCGTTCGGGCACGATTCCCGGCTCCGGTGCCCCCAACGGCGGACTCCCCGGCTCTGGTGGCGAGCGAAGCCTCCTGAGGGGAGGACGACAATGACCAAGTATCAGCCTCCCCCAGGCCTTTAGATAGGTCCTTTTTGCTTCCTAGGATCTTTGCTCCCAGCAGCTTCTTAGAGGAAGCCCTGGAGACTTGTACAAAATTCACTTCCATGAAATGAAAGATTTTTTGCTAAGTCCCGAGGGTTGAGCGTTTTTGCTCACGGAGCTCCCCAGTGGCTCGTGGGTTTGCTCCCAGAATGGGGCATCCGGGTCCCGGGCGACGCCATTCGGGGGAAACCCAAGTAGCCCTAGTTTTGCTAAGTCTACCTCTAGGGGGCGCGGCGGGGGGTGCTCCCCGGGAGCCGATCCGGTTGCGGTGGCTCTCGGAGTGGCACCTTGATAACTTCGACAACAGCCGCGCCGAGTTGTCCCCTCTGAGATCGTGGGCCCAGAGGATCCCCCCGCTTAGGATATGCCCTCCGGCCGGCTACGCGTATTCGCCCGCGGACCTACTTCGAGAAGCCCAGAGAAGCATAATGAGTTTGTACCAGGACCTTTCCTGGGAGCTAGCACAAGGCCTCCGAGAGTATTAGATGTAGCCACCTACTGAAGGGGGCTGTCCTCCGAAGTAGTTTTCCGCGGGAGTTTAACTCCCCAGGTTGTATCTTGTATTTGCCCGGGGCTTGTCGTCCCCGGGACATCTTGGCTCACTGGGGGGTTGTCCCCTGGTTACATGTTGTATGAATACCCACTAGGGGTGGATGTCCCCCGGTTAAATGTATCAATAAAGCTAACTTTGCTTGTTTTTTTCTTCGAAATTTTCCAAAGATATTCACCTGTCTGGGCACGAGTTACCCCCCCCCATAGCGGGGTGTACCTTGGCTCTGCGTGCTGTGGGTAAGGAACGAAGAGGCACAAAGACCACCGAGGTTACGAAGCCCCCGGTCGAAAAAACTCCAGACCGGTGAAAAAATTCCCTGGTAAAGAACCTTTGGGAGGAAAATTTCTAAAACCTCGGTGAAAAATCCCCCGGTCACCGTGAGAACGGGGAGCCTGGTAAAGGGCCTCCGGGAGGAAACTTTCTAGAGATCCTGGTAAGAAAACCCCCCAAGTCACCGTGAGAACGGGGAGTCGGGTACATAATTTTTAAGAAATCAAAAATTCCGTCTCATTGAGGAAACAATTTGCTCCTGGAGGAGGATAAGCCCGATGACGGGTCTAAATTTGAGGGGTACTAGTCTCTCAAATTGACTCTTTACCGCAGTCATTGGGAACTGGGTAGCCGCTTACCCCCTCAGTCCATGAGGGGTGATTGTAAGCCGCCTTACGGGAGTGGGGCTCCCGTCGCAGGGGCTTTTATGCTGCGGTAGCCTACATCCTCACGAAGAGGGCATCCTCCTTTGGAGGGCATCGTCTCAAGAGACAGTAAATCAAGAACTTGCGAAAAATCCAGTTGACCAAGAAAGCCATTTGTATTGATAGAAATTGAAATACAATGCATCCCCACACAACGTTGCGGTGAGGGAGGGAATAGTGAGTACAGCGCCTCCCCCCGTGTAATCGCGGCGTGGGAGGGAGTAAACCCGAAGGCTAGATGTAGAACTTGCGAAGCAAGCCAATATTCCATGTATGCTTCAACTCCTGATCTTCGAGGTTGGAGAGCTTATAAGTCCACAAGCCCAGGACCGCGGAGATCTTGTAGGGGCCTTCCCACATGGGTGAAAGTTTGCCCTAGGATTGGGGGTCGGTCACGCGCTTGAGGACAAGGTCCCCAAGGTGGAAAGCTCTCGCGTGGACACACTGGTTGTAAGCGCATGCCATTTTGCGTTCGTAGATGGCGTGGCGAAGGAGCACTCGGTCGCGCTCCTCCTCGAGGAGGTCGACTTCCAGCTGCTGGTTTGCTTCATTGGCCTGGTACGCTGCGGTCGTAGCTCTGTCTAAGAGCTCGACTTGTAGCGACCGGAAGCGAATCTCTGAGGGGAGAACTGCTTCAGCCCTGTACATGAGCGAAAAGGGCGTGCGCCCCATCGCCCGGCTCGGGGTCGTGCACGTAGAACAAAGGATGCTCGGAAGCTCCTCTGCCCACATGCCTCGCTTGGAGGTGGCTTGCTCGAGTCAACGGCGTAACCCCTGTAGGATCACGCCGTTGACCGTTTCGACGGCTCCGTTGCTCTAGGGGTGAGCCACAGAGGCAAAATGGAGGGTAGTCCCCAAGCCATCGTAGAATTCCCGAAAGTATGCGGAGTCGAATCAGCTCTCGTTGTCGATGATTTCTCGAGGCACCCCGAAATGACACACGATGTTCTTCCAGAAAAACCGCTGTACTGCTCGGGAGGTGATGCTGGCCAAGGGCTCAGCCTCCACCCACTTGGAGAAGTAGTCCACTGCTACCACCACATTCTTGTAGCCCCCGGGCGCCGGGGGAAGGGACCTGGTCCATTCCCCAGGGCGCGAAGGGCCAAGTAATGGGGGTAGTTTGCAGCGCTGCGGAGGGTAGCTTGAAGCCCTTCGCCATCTTTTGGCAGGCCTCACACACGGAGATGAGATCTCGCGCGTCGCGAACCATTGTGGGCCAAATAGAAGGCCTGGCGAATAACTTTTTCCGTGACAGCACGTGGAGTGAGGTGAGACCGCAGCTCCCCAAGTAAATGTCTTCGAGGAGTTCATGTCCTTCTGCCCGTGGGAGGCAGCGGAGCAGGGCGGAAGCCGCCCGCTTGTAGAGCTTCTCTTCTAGTAAGAGGTAAGCTCGTGGCTTGGAACAGAGGCGTTTCGCCTCGGTCTCACTGGGAGGGTCCCCCTCCCCCATATAAAGGAGATGAGGGGATCCATTCAGGACACCACTCTGGGGCACGGGACTCATCGTCCACTTCCGGAGAGGTCACCGAGGGCACTAGCCGCCTGGGCCAAGGGGTCGGCCTAGTCATTGTCCCTCCGAGGGATATGCCGGGCCTCCAAACCCTCGAAGTGCTTCTCCATCTTGCGCACCTCCCCCAGATACAGGCTCAGGTTCACGTCATGGCACAAGTAAGACTTGTCCATTTGGCAAACCACCAGCTGCGAATCTCCTTTGACGAGGAGGTGACGGATCCCCAGGGAGCGCATGAGGTGCAACCCCAGGAGCAGGGCCTCGTACTTGGCAACATTATTCGTAGCGGGAAACTCAAGCCTCGCTGTGTACTCCAATGCCCATCCCTCCGGGCTACGGAGGACCAACCTCGTGCCGGCCCCAGCGAGGCACACGGAGCCATCAAGCATGAGCGTCCAATGGTCGTCGCGCCGGGGTGGCTCAGGGAGATTCTCTCCCTCTGTCCCGAAGGCGGGGGTCCATTCTGCCACAAAGTCAACGAGGACTTGTCACTTGGTGGCGGAACTACCCGTGAGGGAGAGGGAGAATGGAGTGAGCTCAACTCCCCACTTTCCTATCCGGCCGGTGGCTTCTTTATTCCGCAGCACCTCCCCCAAGCGGAGAGATGACGGGACCGTGATCGGGTGCCCCAGGAAGTAGTGACGGAGCTTCCTGGACGCCATGAGGAGGGCGTAGAAAATCTTCTCCATTTCCATGTACCGTGTCTTAGCCCCTTGGAGGGCCTCGCTCACGTAGTACACGGGGTGCTGCTGCCCGTCCTGCTCCTTCACTAGCACCGCGCTTACAGCGACCGGGGTCTCGGCGAGGTAGAGGAGCAGAGGTTCTCTCGGAGATGGGCTCACGAGCATTGGGGGGCTTGTGAGATACCTCTTCAAGTCACCGAAGGCTACTTGGGCCTCGGGGGTCCACCGGAACCCCTCGCGGCGTCGAAGGATCTTCAAGAATTGGAGGCCACGTTCCCCTGACCGCGAGACGAAGCGACTTAGTGCGGCAATGCGGCCGGTAAGCCGTTGTACATCTTTGACGGTGCCCGGAGGGGGCATGTTCAGCAAGGCCCGAATTTTTTCGAGGTTAGCCTCTATGCCCCGCTGGGACACGAGGAAGCCCAGCAGCTTCCCCCTGTGTACACCGAACGCGCATTTTTCTGGGTTGAGCTTCAACCCATACTCACGGAGGTTGCAGAAGGTCTCCGCTAAGTTGTCGATGTGGGTGGGTGCGTGGAGAATTTTGACAACTGCGTCGTCGACGTAGACTTGGACGTTGTGGCCGATTTGATCCTTAAAGATCAACGACATAAGTCGCTGGAATGTTGCTCTAGTGTTCTTTAGCCCGAAGGGCATATGGACGTAGCAGAAGGTACCGATGGGAGTTATAAAACTCGTCTTTTCCTTGTCGCCTTCCGCCAGCCGGACCTGGTGATAACCCGAATACGCGTCCAAGAATTTCATAAGCTCACACCCCGCGGTCGAATCAACTAGCTGCTCGATCTGTGGGAGTGGGAAGTCGTCCTTTGGACAAGCCTTGTTGAGGTCGGTGAACTCAACACACATCCTCCACTTGCCGTTCGACTTCTTCACGAGAACAAGGTTTGCCAACCACTCGGGGTGCAAGACCTCCCGAATGAACCCTGCTTCTCAGAGCTTGGTGATTTCCGCCTTGATGGCCTCTTAGGGCTCAAGGGAGAGCTTCCTCAGCTTTTGCTTGTCCGGGGGCCGGCCGGGCGTCACAGCGAGCTTATGCTCGATGACGTCCTGAGCGACACCTCGTATGTTGGCAGGCTTCCATGCAAAGACGTCAGAGTTTTTGCGTAGGAAGGCTGCGAGTTGCTCCGTGTGCTCTTCAGAGAGGTCCGCCCTGATCTTGATGGTCCTGTCCCCATCGTCTAGGGACAGCGGGACCTTCCAGAGGTCCCACTATGGGCGCAGTTTGGGGGGAGACCTCCTGGAGGGGACAGCTAGGTCATTCGGCGCCGGGGGAGAACCCTCTCGCCCTGGGGCCTTGATCAGGTTGATGCTCCCAATCATTGCAGTGGTGCACTCGTAGAGAGCGCGGGCCACGTCCTGGTCGCCTCGGGCAAAGATCACGCCACGGGGCCCAGGGATCTTAACACAGTGGTAGCTTTGATGGATTGCGGCCCCCAGATGGTTGATAGTGCTCCTCCTCATAATGGCGTTGTATGAGGAGGGGACGTCCACCATGTCAAACCGGACTAGCTAAACTCCACCTTTCATACCATTTTCTCATTTTAGTCCAAAAGTATTTCAGATTGGTCCTTTTCTGATTTTCCTAGAAACCTGAAAAGTCCAAAAGCCACATATCTGCCCCAAACCTTAATTTGATTCAGGGAATATCTCCCAACTGCTATTTTGAACAGAATCCTCTTCAGGAAAAATCTCAAAATCTCATTCTAGGTCTCAGTTTTCAGCCTCGACAAAAATTCAGGCCCTGATTACCCTAATTACCCTAATCTTTCTGTTTTCGTTTTGCTCAAAGCCTGACCAAAAACACCAGATTGTGTCTTATATCCCTGCAAACCTACTTACTGAATTTAATGAGTCCAATTGGCAAAGCCAGTTTCAACCAAAACCAAGTTTATTGCCAGATTTACAATTCAGTCCAAGAATAAAGTTCCAAAAATTGCAAATCGATCCGAAACTTCTTTTTCAGCCCCTTCCTTCGACCAGGCCACTATTGTTTTGACTAGGCCCCAACAGTCGTTCGACCAGCGCCGTTCGCCGCAGCCTACGCCACTGGCCAGCACTCATCTCCACCTGTGATAGTGTCCGACGTGTCGGCGCGTGCTGTTCACGTCGCTCCAAAACCATCCACCGTGGCAACGATCGACGACCGCCAGCAGTGCTGTTTCCTTCTGTACGCGCGCGTGCCTGCAGCCGTTAGAAACTTTTCGTAACATCGCCACCATGCCGAGGCCAACCTCCCTGTGGCCCTGCTCCAGGCAGACTTGGCGCGATTCTCTTCTCTGGCAGATCCGCTGCCGCGTCCCAAGGCTATCTCGATTCCGCCACCATCTCCAGTCACGCCATGTCCCGCTCGATTCGTTTCAAATCTCGAAGCCCTAGCCCGCTGCCTATATAAGCCCTGCCCCTCATCCAAAACTTCTTCACACCTCCAGCAGCCATTAAGCTCCAGCCCCTCTCTTGTTTCCTCTTCGTCTCCGGTGAGCCAACAGAGAGGAGCACGGTGCCAGCCTGTTTTGCTACACCAGACCTCAAACTGATCACACCGGTGAGTCTCTCTCATCCACCTCTCTGTGCTATACCATTTAATTGCATCCCGGTGGACCCTGACGCCGGTGATCGCCGGAACTCTCTAAAACCCTATTTCGGCAATGCTGATCAAATTAGCCCGAATTGGCTCACCTTTCTGTAGAAGTTTGTGACCAGTGAAGCCTCCTTAGCAAGCATGTGCATTTGGATTTTGAATTCGGGCTCGCTGTGTTGCTTTCCCCTTTTTCACACGCCACCGGCGACCGGCTCACGTCGCCAGGCCACGACGCCGATTCCCTGACCAAATCAACTTCACCAGTAGCTTCCCTTTACCCCTCTATTGCTCTCACCGTGATCCTGTTCTCGGCGTCGATCACCGGAGATCTGTTCTCGGCCGTTATAGCTGATGACATCTTGTCCTGTATGCTTGCCTCGACCTCCTATGGATTATCCCCTTCTATCCCTACCTCTAGATCTGCACAGATTGAAAGTTATAGCCTTGCCAAGTTTGGTCCAGAACCTGTATCTGTGTCGTGTCGTCACCGCAGCTCATCACCGCCGTTCGTCGCCGTCCGGCCACATCAACCATTGAAACTACCACCATCGTGTTCCTGTTTCTCTTGCCTACCTCCCAGACATAGTTGGCAAAGCATTTGAAGTCCAGAACCAAATCTACTGCTTTGCCGTAGCTTTTGGCAATGTCAGCTCAGTGTGAGTGCGTGTCATCCACGGGCATTAGCCCTGTTTGACCCCTTCTGGTTGAGAAAATGAAATGCCACTTTTTCCACTAGATGCCTGGAGCCATGTTCTACAATTTACTCTACTGCCACATCTTCAGAAAGCATACCTAAAGCTGACCTGAGGCCACATCTAGCCGTGAATCGAATGTCGACCCTTCGACGTTCGACCCTTTTTAAACCCATCTCTTCAAGCAGCGCTCAAGTATCTTTGTTCAGATTATTTTCCCTGCATACATGTTATATTTTACTATTATTTCCTATAGAAACTATTTTCTGTATGCTTCTGTAGCACGATGTGTTGAATTGTCTCGTTGTTTCTGTGCGAGAATAGAGCAAGAAGCAGAAGAGTCAACGGAAGACTTTGTAGAACCCTTAGAGTCGTCAGACCCCACACTGCAAGGCAAGTCTCTACCCTTGATCATGTCTCCCCCAGTATTTTGAGTAAACTAGACTAATTTCTGTTTTAAATTATATGCATGCTCTATGTTCAAATAAAGTGCTATATTGAAAGAATATGAGTAGATATGACCTAATTCCTTGTTAAGCCCATCATGTTTGTATATATACCATGCACCCTTCTCACCCTAGGATATCATGCTTAGGCTATGCTTATGCTCAAGATTATGTGTTAAGTGCTAAATGGTCACATGTGAGAAAAGTTTGTTCAAAACCCCTTTTGTGAAAGAAAATGTGATTGGAATCGATAGTGAGGATGGTTTGATTGGTTGGTGCTGCGTGCACATTGGGAATGTGAAAGACTCCTCACTAAAGATTCATAAGGACAAGAACCTTGTGTTGTACTTCTATGCGGCATGAAAAACGTACTAACCACTTGCTCGGTATGGGACGGGCGCAACATAGTAACTTTATCGGTACTAGCTTTTCCCTGCAATGGTTGTCGGTCTAGTTTCTCGAGAAGAAACTGGTGGGCCACAGAGGGCCACGAGTGGTGTGAGCTAATGAGTGAATCAGGCATATTGAAGGAAGACGCCCTACGCCAGGATTCCGAGTCGTATGCGGGAAAATCCATAGGCTATGTGTCTTGCGGGACCATAGGCCAAGGCTAAAAAGAATTGGCTGTGGGGAGTACCCACAACGGTAATAAGGATTGCAATGTCTATTTACCGAGCAGGGAATTGTTAATGCTAGGATTGTAAACTGTTGTGTGATCTCGGCCTTGTTACATGCGTAAAAGTCGCATGGAGAGGTACCGACTTGAAAGCTAAGTGATCGGTGGATTAAAGTGGTAAACCTTTGCAAAGTTATAAAAAGTATCAGATACTCTGAGCTCCCAGGTTAGGGAGTCTGTGCGTGGTGAATTCTATCCATGTCCATGTAGCACAAGTAGCTTTTGGGAAAGTTTTTCATAATATTGATTAAAGTGGTGACTCATGGAAGACCGCCACGTATAACATATTCTGAAAATCTAGTTTAGGATTTGAAAAGCCTCTCTTTTTGAAAGAAAAATCTTTTACTCAAAACATAGATTGAAAAACTATTCTATCCTTATCTATTGTCGTGGTATTACGAATACCCCAGCTGGTTTTGTGGAAGATCCTAGCGAAGAAAAGACAATGCGAGCTGACCGTGCGACCGGTCCTCTCCCGTCGGGCAAACTTAGCAAATGACACGGAGGTTTATACAGGTTCGGGCCTCGGTGGAGGCCCTAGTCTTGTCAGCTTGCTCCCAACCGGAGTTGGCTAGGGGAGCTCTCTCGGGGGAGAGATGGCTCCGGAGCACACCTATTAGATTGTCTCTTAGAGTAAAAATGAACTATCCCCTTGCATGAGGCGTTACAAGGGCTTATATAGCCCCAAAAATGAACTACCCCGCCTGCCACTGTTGGATTAACAGGCAGCGACGTCCTTCTTCCGGTCAGGAACCTTGGATGCTTGACAGGTGTCTGCCGATTGCCGAGGCACTTCTCGGGTGACCCTAACGTGACCCGGGACCGGAAACCCTTGTGTTCGGGAGGCGGCGCCCAGGACAAGGCGGGGGGCCTTGTCCCCGGGAAAATGGCGGCGCCCAGGACAAGGCGGCGCTCGGGACTAGCCACCTTGTCCCCGGGCAAATGGCGGCGCCCGGGACATGGCGGCGCTCAGGACAAGCCATCGGGGGCCTTGTCCCCGGTCAAAAGGCGACGCCCGGGACAAGCCACCGGGGGGCCGTGTCCCCGGGCAAATGGCGGCGCCCGGGACATGGCGGCGCTGGGGACAAGCCACCGGGGGCCTTGTCCCCGGTCAAAAGGCGACGCCCGGGACAAGCCACCGGGGGGCCTTGTCCCCGGGCAAATGGCGGCGCCCCCGACAAGCCACCGGGGGTCCTTGTTCCCGGGCAAATGGCGGCGCCCGGGACAAGCCACCGAGGGGCCTTGTTCTTGGGCAAATGGACGCGCCTCTTACCTGGACTTGGTCCCGTGGAGATTTCCCCCAACAGCAGCCCGCCATGCCCTCCAGGGACGTTGTTCGAGTCCCCGGGGGGGATGGTCCGTGTTACCGGGAACATCTCCTCCGGGACAAATCTCGGGGACCGTGATGCTTCGATTCCCGCGTCAAGCGTTTATAGTGGCGCCGTCGTTCATCAAGGCTTCGTCTCGATGGTAGCGCGCCATTCGGCCATAATGGCCACTCGCGGTTCGAACTGGAGATGTCTTGTTTCGCGCGCTCGTCTCTTCTTTTCCCGTGCGCCGTTTAGATTGGGCGGCATGGATGCATCACGTGGGGCCACATGGCACCCATCGGGGCCGTGTCCGACCCCTATAAATAGGGGCTTGAGGGGCCCGAAAAAGTCACTCCAGCCCTCAATCCTAGCTCTCCCGGTAGCCCTCTCCCGGAAGCTTGGTCCCGGAAGCTCAGCCACCGGGAAACCAAACCCCTTTAATGGGACCCAAGGGCCGTGCCAAGGGCACTGAGGATGTCCGCGGCGAGGAGCTCCCACCTGGTGAAAGGGGGACCGAAGTCCCCGTTCGGCTCAGTGATGATCTAGCTGCTGCCGTCCCGGGTAGTGGAGTACCCGGTAGCGACCACCCAGGACCACTGGGGGGACTGGATCCGGAGGTGGTTCTACCTCCTGGTCCGGGACAACGAGGTGATGTACTCACCAGATCCCCCCTCCTACTGCCGGTTGTCCGCTCCCAAGCCCCCGGTGTGGACCGAGGAGGAGCTGAAGCTCCTCAGCAAAGTGGTGGGCTCCCGGGCCATCCGCTTTATGAGGGACGCCGCCAAGGAGCTGACGCTGCTGAAGATCTCCCCGTTCTCACACGGGAGGAGGGCATCGGGATGTGTCCAGCCCAGCGGCCCCCGCAAAAGCCGGTGACCAGACGTAAGTTCCCGGCTGCTTCGCTCGTTTCTTCCGTCAATTTTTCTAACTCTTTACCTCTTGTAGTCCGGCCGTATTCGGCTGCCCGGGAGAAGGCGGAGAACCTCCTCGGGAGGTATTATGCCGATGAGCACGAGCGAATCGTGGGCGTCATCGGGGAGGGTCCTCCCCGGAACTTGGTGGCCGAGGTCTTCGGGCTGAGGCTACCGGCGAGGACGCCTCTCCCCACCCCCGGTTCCCACAAGAGGGGGAAGGAGGTCACCGGGGGCTCTGAGCCAAAGCGAGCCAAGGCTCAGAAAGCCCCTGGTCCATCAACGACAACGGGCTCTATTTATAGGACTTGTGACTTGATGGTGGAGCGCCCTGTGAGGGAGAGGGAAAAGGGGGCGAGCTCGGCTCCCCAATTCCCTATCCGACCGGTGGCTTTCTTGCTCCGGAGTACCTCGCCCAAAGGGAGGGACGACGGGACAGTGATGTGGTGCTCCAGGAAGTAATGACGAAGCTTCTGGGACGCCATGAGGAGGGCGTAGCAGATCATCTCCATCTCTGTGTACTGAGTTTTGGCTCCTTGGAGGGCTTCTCTCACGTAGTACACGGGACGCTGCTGCCCGTCCTGCTCCTTTACCAATACCACACTTACGGCGACTGGGGTCGCGGCGAGGTATAGGAGCAAGGGCTCTTCCGGGGACAGGCTCACGAGCATTGGGGGGCTCGTGAGGTACTTCTTCAAATTGTCGAAGGCCTCCTGGGCCTCAGGGGTCCACCGGAACCCTTCGAGCCCCAGGAGGATTTTGAAGAATTGGAGGCCACGCTCCCCTGACCGCGAGACGAAGCGACTCAGTGTGGCCAAGCGGTTGGTGAGTCGCTGAACATCTTTGACCGTGCACGGCGAGGGCATGTCCAAGAGTGCCCGGATCTTTTTGGGGTTGGTCTCTATGCCCCGCTGGGACACCAGGAAGCCCAGGAGCTTCCCCCCGCACACGCCAAAGTCGTATTTCTCTGGGTTGAGCTTCAGCCCATATGCACGGAGGTTGCGGAAGGTCTCCGCTAGTTCATCGACGTGAGCAGCCGCGCGGGGACTTTCGACTACTGCGTCGTCGATGTAGACTTCCATGTTGCGACCGATCTGGTCCTTGAGGACCAGCGTCATGAGTTGCTGGAAGGTGGCTCCAGCGTTCTTTAGGCCGAAGGGCATGTGGACGTAGCAGAAGGTTCCGAGGGGAGTTATAAAACTCGTCTTTTCCTCATCCCCTTCCGCCATCCGAACTTAGTGATAGACCGAATACGCTTCCAGGAAGCTCATTAACTCGCACCCCGCGGTTGAGTTGAACAGCTGGTCGATTCGCGGGAGCGGGAAGTTGTCTTTGGGGCAAGCGCGGTTGAGGTCGGTGATGTCCACGCACATTCACCACTTATCGTTCGACTTCTTCAAGAGGATGGGGTTTGCAAGCCACTCAGGGTGCAGGACCTCCTGAATGAACCCCGCCTCTCGGAGCCTGGCGATCTCGACCTTGATCGCCTCTTGGTGTTCTAGGGAGAATTTCCTCAGCTTCTGCTTGACCGTGAGGTGGCCGGGGGTTTTTCGCGTAGGAAAGCCCGAGATGCTCCGTGTGCTCCTCGTGGAGGTCCGCCCCGATCCTAACGGTTTTGTCCCCTTCGTCCAGGGACAATGGGATCTTCTGGTGGTCCCCTTCCAAACGTGGCTTGGGGAGGGACCTCCCGGAAGGTATCACGGCTGCGTCTGACTCCGGGGGAGAGGCCTCCCCCCTGGGGTTTTGATCATGTTGACGCTCCCAATCGTTGCGGCGACGCGCTCGTATAGAGCACGACCCACGTCTTGGTCTCCCCATGCAGTGATCACGCCGTGAGGCCCGGGGATCTTCACACAGAGGTAGTTCTGGTGGATTGCGGCCCCCAAGCGGTTGACCATGGTCCTCCCCATGATCGCGTTGTAAGAAGAGGGGAGGTCTACCACATCAAACCAGATCATCTCTGTCCAATAGTTATCCAGGCTGCCGAAGGTCATGGGGAGATCCACCTTCCCCACGGGGTGGATCGTCTTCCCCGGGACGAATTCTTGCAAGGGCCCTGCTGCGGGCTACAAGAGCTTCTCGTCCACCTGCATCTCCCTAAATGCTTTTAGGTAGAGGACGTCGGCCAAGCTCCCGCCATCCATGAGGATGCGGGCCAGATGGTAGTTGTAGATGGTTGCGGAGATGATGAGCGCGTCATCATGGGGGAAGCGAACCCCACACGCGTCTTCTGCCATGAAGGTGAGGGGGACGTTCGACCACTTGGGTGGCCGAGACGTATGCAGCACCCCCACCAACTATACCTCGCGCGTGTACTCCTTGCGCTGATGCTTAGAGTGCCGCCCAGAGGCAAAGCCTCCCGTGATGACGTTGACATGCCTCTGGGAGGTTTGGAAGGGGAGAGTCTCTGACGGCTCCCCCTCCCGCGTTTGTCCCTGCTGTCCCCCCGCTGGAGCAAGAAGGGCTAGTAAGGTCGACTGAGGGGGCAAGGAGGCCGGAGTTCCCCCCTACCCATGCCGGTCGAGGATGCAGCGAATTGTTGGAGCAGTTGATGGCATTCCCGAGTGGCATGGGTATTAGACCTGTGGAAGGTACACCACAGAACTCCCCTGCCTCCTGCCAAGGGGCTTTCTCGACCGCGGGACGACTGTCCTCCCCCATGGCCTTTCGGCTTGGGGAAGGGGCGGTTACCCTTGGAGACGTTGTGTGAGCCGCTTCCACCCTCGTGGACAAAAGTGTCCCGAGGCCGTGGCTCGCTGCGATTCCCCCCTTTGGGGCGTTTGAGGGGGTCCCTGGCCCCTGGGTCGACGGGGCGGGGACCCCCTGGTTCTTCTTCCAGAGGTCATCCTCCTATGCCCGAGCGTACTTTTCAAGTACGTTGAAGAGCTCATCGGCAGAGGGGGGCAGCTTTGGGAGAGTCTCCGGTGGAGCTCCCACGGGAGGATCCCGCTCTTACACGCCTTGATGACTGTGGAGTCAGGGACGTGAGCTACTTTGCTCTTGACCTGAGCAAAGCACTTGAAGAAGCTGCGGATGGTCTCCCCGTCCTCTGCCAGACGGTGTACAACTGTGAGGAATGTAGGGGACACACATAGTCCCCTAGAAGTTCACGCAAAACTCGCGTTTGAGCTGCGTGAAGGACTTGATGGAGCCGGCGTTCAAGATGTAAAACCACGAACGGGCGATCCCGATCAGGTAGAGGGGCAAGACATTGCACTGTACCGTCTCGTCCCCCCCAGCCGTTGAGATGGCTGTGGAATACACCTGCACAAATTCATAAGGATCAGCCTCACCATTGTAGTGTTCGATGTGCAGCAGGAGGTAAGGCCGCGGCCATCGAATGCACTGGAGTCTGCGGCACAGCGGCTGGTTAGCCCCTTCCATGATCCGTTTAAGACCTAGCCTTGGTTTTCGCACTAGGCTCGCCCAGATTCTAATATGCGAAATAATGGGATCTTACTCGGAAATACCGAAACCCAAAGTAATTGCACAACACTTTATTTCAAAGATGGCTTACGCGTCGAACGTTAGACACACTTGTCTACGTCGATGAACTATAAGTGTCTAAAACTCAAATAAGTTCTATGACTTTTTGATGATCTAAACTAGGCCTATTACAAGGTATTTATAGTCCAATCATATAAGTATGTATCAGACTTAGTAACCTAAACGTATTAGACTCATATAACTAACTAACCAATCCTAAACAGAAAAGCTTAGTTATATATATATATAAATGGATCGGATTACAATTCCGAACAAGGAACAAATTCCTTTTTCCTGGTCGTAAACCAATCCATGGTCGCGAAACCTTTCCCAACACGGTTAAGGTCACGAAGCCGTATGCGATCAGGACTTGGTCGTGAATTCGTATGCGATCAGGACTTGGTCGCGAATTCATATGCGATCAGCACTTGAAGAACCTCCCGGATCATGACTCCCTGATTGAGAAGGAGCCAACCCCTGTTGCGACCTCTCGATCAAACTTGGGATGTGGAAATTGGGCTTGTCCTTGTTCTTTGGTGTACCACTTTGCGCCACTGCGGGTGGTAGTCACCTTCTTCTCCAGAAGCACATCTTCACGTAGAGGTTTGTCTCGTTGATAGACCAACTCTTCAACAGGTGGTACTATGGTATCTGGCTCATCATCCAGCATTGAAGACTCGAAGAGTTTGAGGTGCTCAACATTGACAACCGAGTAAATATCCATGTATGGAGGTAACTCGAGCTGACAAGCATTATTACCCACTTTCGTAAAATCCGAAAAGGACCATAATGGATGGGGTTGAGTTTCTTACCTTCACCTTTAAGTCTCTCCTTACTCAGATGTAACCATACCATATCACCTTCTTGAAATTGCGCATCAACTCGGTGCCGATCATGTCACGCCTTGTACTTTAGTTGAGCTTTCAGCAAGTTCTGTTTAACCTCACGATGGAGTCGTTGAATACCTTCCAGGAACTTTTGTGCTCGATCCTGATCAGATGCTTCCTTGCTGTTCTGTGCTGAGGTAGGGATCACAAACTCCATGTCGAATGGACTCTGTGGTAGAAACCCTAAACAAACCTCAAACGGCGACTTTCAAGTTGAACCATGCACTGCTCGATTAAAAGCAAACTGCAGGTATGGTATGCTTTCATCCCAGGTCTTCGGGTGCTTCGAGTTATATCCTCTCAAGAGATGAACGACTGTACGATTTACCACCTCAGTTTGACCATCATTTTGCGGATGAAAAGCATTACTCCTCTTCAGCTTGGTGTCCATCATTGTCCAAAGTGATCGCCAAAAGTGACTAAGGAACCGAGTATCGCGATCAGACACAATAGAAGTCGGCAGTCCGAAGTGTGTCCAAACGTTTTGAAAGAAAACCTGAGCTGCTTCTTCTCTTGTGATAGTCTTTCAACAAGTTATAAGAACAATCATTTTGGGGAACCGATCAACGACCATGAATAGATAGTCGTTGCCACGTCGGGTCTTAGGTAATCCTCCCAAGAAATCCATGGATATGCTCTCCCAATGTCGCGATGGAATTGGTAAAAGAGTGTACAATTAAACCTAATTTTCGGTTTGCCGGTTTTGAGATGCTGCAAAGACCACAACCTCAAACAAAACTAGCCACATCTTGCTGCATACGCGGCCAGAACACATGTCGGTGAAGATTTTGCAGCGTCTTTGTAGCCCCAAAGTGACCAGCTACCTTCGATGTGTGCGCTTCTCGCATCCATTGAATTCAAGGTGCTCCACGAGGTATGTAAAGTAATTTGTCCTTGTACAAGAGTCCTTCTCGATGAACGAACTCCGTAGGTTTCCCTGTTTCGAGCTCAACCAGTGCTGTTTGAAAATCAGGGTCTTCACCATACATATCGGTATAGTCATCATGACAGGAGGGCTCGATCTGCATGAACGCTGATAAGCAGAGGGTCGTAACTGGTGGTCGCGACAACATGTCCGCCAATTTGTTGTGTACGCCCTTCTTGTACTTAATCACCAGATTAAACTGCTGCAGATACGACATCCACTTCATGTGTCGAGCTTGCTGTAGCTTGGACTGAGTTTGCAAATATTGCAATGGTTGATGATCGGTGTGGACAACCGTCTCTTTACCCAAGAGATAACACCGCCAATGTTTCACGGCCTGATGCAGTGCGCATAACTCCTTATCATAAGTCGGTAGTTCTTCTGAGCTCCCTGGAATAACTTGGAGTGATATGCCACTGGTCGACCTTCTTGCATGAGCACTGGGCCCATCGCATAACCTGAGGCATCGGTTTCTAGTTCGAACGGTTTCTGGAGATTCGGCAAAGCTAACACAGGCGCCTCGCTGATCTTCCTTTTCAGCAAGAGAAACGTGTCCTCATGTTTCCCTGTCCACACGAACTTCTGATTGATCCTGGTTAATGCATGCAATGGAGAAGCCATCATCGAGAAGTGTCAGATGAACTTCCGAAGATATTGGCATGCTCCCACAAAACTACGCACGTCCGTAACTATTCGCAGTCGCGTCCATTCGTGAATCACTTTTACCTTATCCGGGTCGATTTGCAACCCACCGTTGCCGACCATGAATCCGAGGTAAAGTATAGTTTGTTGGCCGAACTCGTACTTCTTACGGTTGAGGCAAAGTCAATGTTGCCGAAGCTGTTCGAACACCTTTTTGACATGAATGAGGTGCTCATCCCACGAACGACTATAAACCAGTATGTCGTCGAGGTAAACGATCACAAAGTCATCGATGAACTGTCGCAATATGTCATTCATAAGACGCATGAAGGTTGCCGAGGCGTTGCAGAGACCAAACGGCATGACCAGCCATTCAAACAGACCTTGTCGTGTTTTGAACGCGGTCTTCAACGTATCCTCCTCTCGGATGCTGACTTGATGATAACTTGACTTAAGATCCAATTTGGAGAAGACAACAGCATGCTTCAATTGGTCTAGCAGGTCGTCAATACGAGGAAGGGGGTACCGGTTCTTGATGGTGATCTTGTTTAGTGCTCGATAGTCAATGCACATACGCCAAGTCCCATCTTTCTTTGGCACTAACACCACAGGAGATCCACAAGGTGAACTACTCTTTTGAATGACACCATCATTCAACAACTCACCAAGTTATCTCTTGATCTCTTCATTCTCCAATACTGAGTTGCGATACATACTCAGATTGGGTAGTGTCGCATCGGACACAAGCTGAATTTCATGTTCGACTGGACATTTCGGTGGACGACCCTGGGTAGTCTCGAACAGATCACTGTATTTCTCCAATAGTCTCGACAAATGACCAGAATCCTCTTGGCACACCAACGACAATGCTGGTCGAGTACCCCCACCTTGACCAATGGGTTCAATCATGACAAGCACATACTTGTGACATGCATTAACAATTCGTTTGGCTTGATTTGCGGTAATCAAGTTCGAAGTGTTGATGTGGATGTCTCTTCTGATCACGAACTTAACTCCATCTTTGGTGAGGTCGTACTCTTGCGCTCGCCGATGGAAGTGAGCGTCTCGATCGTATAGATATGGACTCCCAAAGATCACTTGACAGATATCGATAGGGACAACATCGCACTGCACCTTATCGATATATCGTGCAGAGATCGCAAACTTCAACACACACTGACTCGTAATTTGTTGGTTCACGTCAGATGTAAACCAACCCAGCGGATATGGTAATGGGTGTGTGGTCGTCTTCAAACCAAGTCGTTGAACTAGTCCAGCGGAGACCAGATTCTTCTGACTTCCAGGATCGAATATTGCTGCGGCCACTTCATGCTTCACCTGGATGTTGATGGTGAACAAGCCCTCCGTTGGGTGATGGTCGTTCAGTGGATCCGAACCCTTCTCCTTCAGCATTGCCATCAGAGACAAGGTCGTATCCGCATCATTAACCGACTTCACTCGGACAACTTCTTCGTCGGATGAAGTCGTAGTAGCTGTGGTTGTTCTTTTTCCTAGTCCGTTTTTCTTTGGTCGAAGTTCAGGATGAAGCTTGTAGCATTTGTCCCTGGTATGTCCTGTGACTTGACAATGTTCAAAAAAGGCACCTGGGCCCGATTTTGAAGCGTTCTTATTCGAACTCGGCTTTTTCTTGTCGAGGTCGCACTTTCCTTCGTGCTTTTGTCGCTGCGGGATTTGTTCTTCTTCTCGATCGCCGTAGCGGTTGTGCTTGCGGTTGCGATGTCTTGGACACCGAACAGAC
Organism: Pharus latifolius; assembly: GCA_019359835.1. NCBI lineage: Eukaryota > Viridiplantae > Streptophyta > Magnoliopsida > Poales > Poaceae > Pharus > Pharus latifolius. The sequence continues at coordinate 50,956,702 of CM033322.1, forward strand.
TTAGCTCAGTACTGATCATTTTCTGAAGTACAGATGTGTATTTCCAAAATACCTGAGGATCGGACTGTGAGATGCCGATGACCATTGCTTGTCTCCGAAATTCCGTAGTATAGTCTTGGACGGTCTGGTCGCGTCATTGGTACAATCTATGCCAACGCTCCCATCTCTCCTCAAGGTAACCCATCGGATAGAATTCTTATCACAGAAGTCGTTTGAACTGACCCCACGCAAGGTCATCAGCGTCATCACTGGCAACAACGGCCTTCCACCAAGTCTTGGCGTGGTCCTTCATCTTCAAATTTGCGAAGTTCACCTTTTGGGCGGTACTGAACCCTTTCAGGTCAAAGTAGGTCTCAAGTAGGTCGATCCAAGAATCCAGTTTCTCGGCATCGATCACCCCATCATATATGGGTATATCAATCTTAGCGTCGACCTTAAAAGATCCGACAGCTAAGGAGGTGTTGGCGAGGTCGTCGGTCTTGTGGTCGCCTTCGTCTTCATTCTTGTCTGTCCTGCGCAAGTCTTCACCAGTCTTCACACCCATAACCTTCCTTACTTCAGGAGGTACAATCATGGCCTGCTGCTTAATACTCCTGAAGAGACCTAGCTCGCCGCAGCTAGTCCCATTCTCACAAACCTTTGACTTTCCAGGATGAGTCAAACACAGGAGTATATTACCTTGCAACAGAGCACTAACAAAATATTAAGCAGTGTGGCCTGCTGGCCTTAATATTACATAAAGGATTACAATGCCTACAAGGCATTCAGGGTTTAGCAAAATATTTAACTACACAGCAGAAGATAGGTGACCCTCCCACAAAAGAAGTTGACGGCAGAACAATACACTTCAGGGCTCTGGCGGAACTGATTCTCCTCCTTCTGGATCCACGAAGTATTCCATGCCATCATCTTGATCAAGGTAGGCTCCATCTATTGAGTTGAATGTTGCAAGGGTGAGCACTTACGTACTCAGCAAGTCATAGGTAAGAGTAGATACATATAGTAGTGATGATATGAACCTAGACTAGCCAAGAATTATGGATATTTGTAAAATAATCTTTTTCTTTCTCATCTCATCTTATTTCAGCTCATGGCAACACTTTTCATAATATAACATCATCAATCATGTTCACTAGATTATAGCACTACCGCGACACGTCGACACACGACAGCCCACGGCAGCTCTCCTTATCATGACAACACATGTCATTTGGGTAATCTTGATTAAACATATTTTATTTAGAAAATAGTACTTGTGTCACACCCCGTGGATTTAATCCACCGCAGCAGACTCCTATAAACTCGGGAGCTCGGAGTATTCGAATACGTTTTTAACTCTGCAGAGAGGTACCAATTTACCCGCAAGATATTCCACTTTCAAGCCCATCCTTTCAAAATGATTAGACCCCTCCTCACAACCATGTGTGAGTGGCAAGGTGGAGATAACAAGAACTTTTGTTATGCATCACTTACAATTCACCCCCGACCCTGTGGCTCTCAGTGAGACACAGTTGTGGCAGGTTGTATCCAAACCTCCACCCCTTTGCTTATTCCCATTACTGGGTCAGCGTGCTTGATCACCTTCAGTGATATGTATGGGAGCCGCGCTCCGTGTTTATCGTGCATCACTACACATCTCATGCAGGGGTTTCATGTGCGATCCACATAATTACTTGTTCAGGCCTGTCCCATACCAGGCTTGCGGTTAGCACGTTGTTCATGCCACTCGACGCACAACACAAGGTTCTAGTCCTTATATGCCAGTGACCAGACCATCCACAACCCTGCACCTTCAGTGCCTGCATATCCTTTGCAGTCTAGCACCTCCAGTGCTACAGCCAATCCACACCATTTTTCTGGTCACGGCTAGGGGTTTTATTTCATGAATATAAGTATATAAATACATATATTAGTTCATGGCTCAAAACTTGTTTATTTCACATTTCACAGATAACCCGTCTAGTACTGCCAATTCATAAATCAACCATTCTCAATCATTCACATGCAATATTGCCTATATTCAAGGTTATATTATAGCAACATTTAAAATATAGGTTCAAGATAACCAAGGATATGACTTGCCTTCCGCGTCGTAAGATACAGCAGTTGATGACGGGTCAACAGCAAAATCTTCAAAGTCAGCTTCTGAATCTGCTCGACGACAAACAAACACACAATGATTACTTATAATATTAAAATGTTTTATGACTTATATGCAGAAATGCTCAACAAGAATGATTGAACTATATTGGAGATAATTTGAACTGCAAACTGAACTGAGTCGAGATTCTAGGGTTTCAAGGAATTTGGGCTAATGATGGTGATTAGATAATCTTAGGGTTTAAGGATTACAATAGGGATAACAATTTTTGTGGCTGGTTTAATCAAAACAGCGAATGTCAACAGATCGACATTCGGATCAAGGCTTTGACATAGCTTTAATAAAAGCTAGAGTGTTTATCTCAAGTTGTGGTAGTAGAAGAAAATGTAGATTCAGTGGACAAAGTGGTTTTCAATTTACACAACCAGAAGTGGGTAAACAAGGTCAATGCCACTGGCTGACAAGCTCTGGCATAGAGCTGACAATGCCAAAAACTAGGGCTTAGCATAACTTTTGATCTGGAGCTCCAAATGATGCACCACTTTGTCTGGGAGGTAGGCATTGATAACAGGAACAATTAAGTCAACAGGATCTAGGGCAAGAAATGGCTGGAAAGCAAGAAATTTGATGATGAACTGAGATGAACACACTGCACTGGATCATTTCTGGACACAAACTTGGCAAAGCTGTAACTTCCAATCTAGGCCGATCTAGGTGTCGGGCTAGAAGACAAAAATGCTCAGGAGGCTAAGGCGCATCTAAAAGACAAGTTGATTAGGGCTGAAACGGCTGGGAACACTTTTCCGGTGATCGGCGCTGGAGAAGAACACTGCCATTTGGGGGTTTCTGCTACAGGCCAAAAGAACTTAATTCCTTGCTTGGAGAGTATCTAGGAGGTATAAGGAAGCTTCTGGTAACATCAAATTGACCGGAGGATCGCCAGTATGGCCTGGCGACAAGAGCCAGCGACTGATAAATTGCAAAATCGGGAATAGCTTCAAATTGGGATCAATTGATTGTTCTAAGTTCACAGGCATGCTTGATTTGGCTTACTGATCAATTTTGATTACAGAAATGAGAGCTAATTTGTACTGGATTGAGCCACATTACAGGAACAGGGCAATTGGCAATTCCGGTGATTGCGAAGAGGGGACAATGAAGTGATTGGCTGCTGTGATGAGATTGCTTGCGTGCTGGACATCAGCGGCGAAGACACGGCAAGTAGCGGTGAGGCGACGGCGACAAGCTTGTAGTTGATCACAGTGTCGTCTCATCGGGACCTGGCAAGGCTGTAGTAAGCGGTGGCGACAACACTGGTGCGGCAAGGCGACGTGGCGAGGGGTTGCTGACAAAATGCCGTTGATCGCGCGCGGGAGCAGGCACTAGTCGTCGACGTAGCAGCGACCTTGCCACGGCACTAGCTGGAGCGAGGACACGTGCGCACCGGCATGCATGGTCACAAGTGCGGTGAAGCTTGGCTAGCGGCGAGCGTGCACGGCGCAAGGAAACCACGACGAGCCCTGGTCGTACGCACAGTTGCTACTGCTCTGGTCGAAAATGGACTGAGTTGCAATTTCAAATCTTTGAGTTTTGGACTGAAATGTAAATCTGGAATTCTGGGAGGTTTAAACTGAAATTGATTTCACTAATCTGGTAGATTATATTCAACAAAATATTTGGCAAAGATAGTTGATAAGATTTGACACATTTGAATAGTTTTTGATACAAACTGAAAATAGGGTAAATTAGGGTAAAGTAAGATTTGAGTTTTGTCGATTTCGAATTCTGGCATTTAGGGTTTGATTTTGATATCTGCACAGAAGAGAGACTTGTGGCAAATAGCATTTTGAGAAGATTTGCTGAAGAAATTCTGAATTTGGAGTTAATCTGGAGATTTTAGCCTTTTTGGGTTTTCAGATATCAGATAAGGACTAATTTGCGATAACTCTTGGACTGATTCGCGAAAAATGCCTAAATGGTGAAATCTGGCTGTCAACTTTTTGGATTAAGGTATTGACATACCCATGATCATGTTCCATGAATAATCTGGTCTGAACTTGGTCAAGATTTGGATTAAATCTAGATTTCTGAAACTTAGGGTAATTAGGTAATATAGAATATTCTGTTTTCGAACACAGAATGGAGTTGATAATTCTGGAAGTTAGAGATAGAATTGGATCTGGGTTCTGAAGGCTTTTAGATTCAGGATAACTAATAGATCACATCTGAACAATCTGATCTTGATTTGAGGTCACAGGATAGATTTTGGAGATTTTAGGGCTTAGGATAGATACTGATCTGGCTATTACTACAGATACATGCATGCATGCTATTGATAAAAAGGAAATTTTCACCCCTAACTCAGGGTGTTACACAAATTCCTTTCCGAACACGGTTAAGGTCGCGAAGCCGTATGCGATCAGGACTTGGTCGCAAATTCGTATGCGATCAGGACTTGGTCGGGAAATTTGTATGCGATCAGGACTTGAAGATCCTCCCGGATCATTCCACCTCTCGGGGGGAGTCCCAGTCGCTGTCCCCTTTGACAGGGGACGCGCGCTTGTTGTTGGAGTCGGGGAGGGGCCCAAGAGGTCCGCCGGCATGGTGGTTGTGCTATTTTTCTTCTGGGCTGGTGGAGTTGACCTCCAGGACGTCTGGGCGCTCCCCAGGAGGGGATGGCTCTTCAGCAGGTCTCTTCCCTCGGCCAGAGCGGGAGCGAGGCCCTCCGCGTACACGACCCAGGGGAAGCTTCTCCCCAGACTTGGTGGTACGCATTTGCTCATCCTCCTCCCGGGTGAAGCGGACATGGTCCGTCGGGGGTGCCCTCGGGGGCGGTCCAGTGTAACATCCTGAGTTTTGGGGTGAAAAGTTTCTTTCTTAAAAATCATGCATGCATATGTCTCTTCTAGATCAACCAAATCATCCTCAGCCTTATTCTGTTCTAGCCTTAAAATCTCCAAAATCTATCCTGTGACCCCAAGTCAAGATCTGACTTTCCAGATTTGATCTATCAGTTATCCCAACCTGAAAGCCTTCAGAACCCAGATCCAATTCTATCTCTAACTTCCAGATTTATCAACTCCTTTCTGTTTTCGAAAACAAAATATCTTTTACCTTAAGTTTCAGAAATCCAGATTTAATCAAAATCTTAGCCAAGATCAGGCCAGATAATTCTTGGGTTATGATCAAGGGTATGCCAATACCTTAATCCAAAAAATTGGCAGCCAGATTTCACCATCTAAACCATTTTCACAAATCAGTCCAAGTGTATCGCAGATCAGTCCTTTTCCAGATTTTCCAGAAGCCTGAAAAGGCAAAATGTTGCAAATCATCTTCAAATTTAAATCTGATTCAGGGAACACCTCGCAAATGCTTTTCAACACAAATTCTTCTTTTATGAGTATCTCAAAATCAAACCCTAAATCCCAGAATTCGAGATCAATAAGATTCAGACTTATTTTACCCTAAACTACTCTGTTCTCAATTCATATCAAAAATCATCCAAATGTCTCAAACTTTATCTTCTATTTGTGCCAAATCATCTGTTGAATCAAGTCTATCAGATCAGTGCAATCAATTTCGGGTTTAACCTTCCAAATCATCAGATTTACATTTCAGTCCAAATCAAGAATTGAAAATTGCAAATCGGCCCTAATTGGACCAGGACAGCTGCTGTGCGCACGACCAGAGCCTCACCGTGTTTCCTTGCGTCGTGCACGCTCGCCGCCGGCCAAGTTTCGCCTGCATTTGTGCTCGTGCATGTGTGCTCTTTCTGTGCGCACGTGTCTGCGTCTCGGCCATCGCCGTGGTAATGCCGTGGCAGCGCCGACGACCAACGTTGCTCCTGTGCGCGACCAGCAGCAGAAACAACAGGCTTTTGTCAGCAACACCGTGCCACATTGCTTACTTTGCCAGCCCTTGTGGCCACCGCCTTGCACCGCCCTACATTGATGAGTCCCGATGAAGCAACCGCTTTGCATCGCCTGTGCGCCGTTGCGTCACCACTCGCCGTTGTTGCATCTGCGCCCGGCAAATCAAATCACTGACGCCAATTCCCTTCCTGCTATCTCCTTGCAAGCATCGCCCTCTGGTCTATATAAGCAGCCATACCTTGTATCATCTCCTCATCACCAGAACTTAACCAAATTTCCAAATTACCTCCGCTGCAGTCGTCTTCTCCGGCGAGTCCAGATTGAGGCTTCACGGTGCCAGATTCACCCACTGCACCTCTCACCAAATTAACAGCATCAGTGAGTTCCCCTCATCTCCCTCACCGTGCTGTACCATCTAATTGAATTACCTTGCATCCTATCACCGGTGATCGCTGGAAATTCCCGATTGCCCTGTTCCGGCAATGCAGGCCAAATTACCCCGAATTGGCTTTTGATTCTGTGGAAGAAAATGATCAGTGAGCCATTTCCAGCAAGCCTGTGTATCAAGATCTCCAGATTGAGCTCAAATCGAAGGTTTCCCCAATTTTGAACTTCACCCGTTGCCGGCGATCGTCGCCAGGCCACACCGGCCATCCTCCGGCCAAATTGATCGTGCAGGTAACTTCCTCTTACACATCTATCACTCCCTGAGCTTGGAATTAAGTTCATTTGACCGGTAGCAAAAAGCCCCAATATCAGTATCTTCTTCTCCGGCGCCGGCCACCGGAAACCTATTCCTGGCCGTTTCAGCTTCATCCACTTTGTCTTTCAGGTGTGCTTCAATCTCCTGAGCATCTTTTTCTTCTAGCCCGATCTCTGAAACTGTCTAGATTTTGAGTTATAGCCATGCCAAGATTTTGTCCAGAACTAATCCTGTGCAGTGAAGTTCATCGAGTTCATCACTGAATTTTATCACCTTCCAGCCATCTTCAGCCTTAGATGCTGTTGAATGATTTGCTCTTGTTATCAATGCCTACCTCCCAGACAAAATGGTGCATAATTTGAAGCCCTAGATCAAAAGTTATGCCAAGCCCTAGTTTCTGGCCATGTCAGATTCAATGCCAGACTATGTCAGTCAGTGGCATTAGCCCTTTTCACTTCCTTCCAGATGTGCATTTTGAACATAACTTTGTCCCTTAAATTCCTGAGGTTGTGATCTACAATTTCTTCTTCTATCACAACTTGATTTGAGCCCTTGAAATGCATTTTATGCTAAACCCTAATTTTTGACATTGTCCCAGTGCATGCCAGCCAATGGCATTGGCCTTGTTTACCCACTTCTGATTGTGCACTTTGAAAGCCACTTTGTCCACTGAATTTGTAGAGTTATGATCTACACTTTCTTCTACTGTCACAACTTGAGATAAGCTCTCTAGCTTTCCTTGAAGTTATGTCAGAGTCTTGACCCGAATGTCAATCTGCTGACATTCGCTGTTTTTGATCAACCAACCACAAAACTGATGTTCTTATTGCAGCCTTGAGATCCTAAGAGCATCTAACACCCATCCGTAGCCAATTCCTTGAAACCCTAGAATCTTGACTCAGCTTAGATTGCAATCTCAATTATCTCCAATATCGTTCAGTTATTCTTGTAAAGCATATCTGCATATAGATCATAAATCATTTTAATATATAAGTAATTATTTGCGTATTTGTTTATCGTCGAGCAGATCCAGAAGCTAAGTTCGAGGACTTCACTGTTGACCCGTCATCAACTGCTGTTTCTTACGACGCGGAAGGCAAGTCATATCCTTGGTCATCTTGAACCTATATTTTAAATGTTGCTAAAACATAACCTTGAATATAGATAATATTGCATGAGAAAGATTGAGAATGGTTGATTTATGAATTGGCAGTACTAGACTGGTTATCTGTGAAATGTGAAATAAACAAGTTTTGAGCCATGAACTATTATATATGTATATACTTATATTCATGAAATAAAACCCCTAGCCGTGACCAGAAAAATGGTATGGATGGCGGTAGCACTGGAGGTGCTAGACTGCAAAGGATATGCAGGCACTGAAGGTGTAGGGTTGTGGATGGTCTGGTCACTTGCATATAAGGACTAGAACCTTGTGTTGTGCGTCTAGTGGCATGAACAACTTGCTAACCGTAAGCCTGGTATGGGACAGGCCTGAACAAGTACTTATGTGGATCGCACATGAAACGCCTGCATGAGTTGTGTTGTGATGATTGACATGGAGGATGACTCCCACTATCACTAAAGGTGATCTGATATCTGACCCAGCAATGGGAATAAGAGTAGGGTGGAGGGAGTACAGCCACAACTGTGTTTCGCGAGAGATCCACAGGGTCAGGGGTGAATTGTGAGTGATACATAACAAAAGTTCTTGTTATCTCCACCTTGCCGCTCACAGTATGAAGTGAGTCAAGGGTCCAATCATTATGTTATGATAGGAAAGGCTTGAAAGTGGAATATCTTGCGGGTAAATTGGTACCTCTCTGCAGAGTTAAAAACGTATTCGAATACTCCGAGCTCTCGGGTTTTATAGGAGTCTGCTGCGGTGGATTAAATCCACGGGGTGTGACACAAGTATATTTTCTAAATAAAATGTGTTAAATAAAGATTACCCAAATGACATGTGTTGTCATGATAAGGAGTGCTGCCGTGGGCTGTCGTGTGTCGACGTGTCGCGGTAGTGCTATAATTTAGTGAACATGAATGATGATGTTATATTATGAAAAGTGCTGCCATGAGATGAGGTATGAAAGTAAAAGATTATTTTATAAACACCCATAATTCTTGACTAGTCTAGGTTCATATCATCACTACTATATGTATCTACTCTTACCTATGACTTGCTGAGTACGTAAGTGCTCACCCTTGCAACCTACAAATCAGTATATGGAGCGTTCAATAACCAAGATGAAGGCGTGAAGAACCTTGTGGATCCAGAAGGAGAAGAGTCAGTCCCGTCATTGCCCTGATGTGTTGTTCTGCCGTCCACTTCTCTTTGTGGGTGGGTCACCTATCTTCTGCTGTGTAGTTGTTATTTTGCTAAACCATGTATGCCGCGAAGGCATTGTAATCTTCTTATATAATATCAAGGCCAGCAGGCCACACTGCTTAACTATTTTGTAAGTTACTCTGTTGCAATGTGAATATACTCCTGTGCTTGACTTATCCTGGGAAGTCAAGGGTATGTGTATGCTATGCATATATGGGACTAGCTGCAGCGAGCTAGATCTCTACAGGAGTAGTCGTGGTCCCAGTTTCGGTGCGCGACACCCCGGGGGAGGACGGAGCTCATGCGCTGTAGCTAGTGGCCCGAGTGCTACCGGGGCCGGTGAGGGGGAAACCCCTGTGGCGTCCGAAACTGGAAAGGGGGAAACCCCCGCGGCGACGTCTAGAACAGGGGCGCCGTAGCTGTATAGACGCGCTTTTCGAATTAACTGATCGCTTTCGGTTTCGTCCTCGGGTAGGGTCCCATGTTCAAGATAGACTCTCAATGGATGAGTCCAATCCTGTTCCTGACCGAGGTTGGTAACGCAGGCTGTTACCGGATCATCCTCGACCGAAGTCATGATCGAAGGACGGTCCAAGTGTTCAATGAACACTCCTGCCGGAGCGGATGTGCGTGAGGACCCAATTTTGGATAATTGGTCTGCGAGAATGTTGTCCTTTTGCGGGATATATTGGACTTCGAAATGACTGAAGTGTTTTTCCAATCTCCTTACTTCCCCCAGGTAATGAGCCATTGTCTCATCGGAGGTGCTGTACTCCTTGTTTACCTGGTTTACGACTAGCTGTGAGTCTCCCCTCACCACTAATCGACGGACTCCGAGGAATTTTGCTACCCGGAGCCCTGCAAGAAGACCTCATACTCTGCTGCGTTGTTGGTCGCAACAAAGTGTAGTTGGATGACATACTTAAGCTGTTCGCCCTGAGGCGTGACTAAAACCACTCCAGCCCCCGAGTGTTGAAAACTACGGGAACCGTCAAAGTACATTGTCCAGTGATCGGGGCATTCCAATTCCTCTGGCACCTGCACGGGTGGCTCAGGGTTGGTCCATTCGACAACAAAGTCGGCCAAGACCTGAGACTTAACCGCCGTGCGGGGCGTGAAATGGACATCAAAAGCACCGAGTTCGACCGCCCATTTGGTGATTCGACCAGATTTCTCTGGATTTCGGACAATGTCCCCCAAAGGAAAGGAGGAGGGTACTGTGATCTTGTGAACTTGAAAGTAATGTCGTAGCTTACGGGAAGCCATTAGTAGTGCGTAAAGTATTTTCTGGACCTCAGGGTATCTCTCCTTGGGTCCATGAAGTACCTCGCTTACATAGTAGATGGGTCTATGTACTCCTTCCCTATCCGCGATCAGAACAGCGCTGACCGCGTGTGGGGTGGCCGCTAGATAGAGAAGTAATGGTTCTCCTTTGTCGGGAGAGACCAATACCGGCGGACTGGACAAATATGCCTTTACCTCCTTAAATGCTTTTTCGGCCTCATCAGACCATGTGAAATTGTGATGCTTCCACAAGGCTTTGAAGAAAGGTAATCCCCTTTCACCTAGTCGCGTTATGAAATGACTTAAGGACGCCATGCGACCAGCCAGGCGTTGAACATCTTTCATGGTCGAGGGCGACCTCATTTGTTTGATAGCCCTGATTTTTTCAGAATTGACCTCAATGCCTCTGGAACAAACAAGGAAACCAAGAAGTTTTCCTGAAGAAACCCCAAAAGAACATTTCTCCGGGTTTAATTTTATTCCAAAGCGGTTCAAATTACAGAAGGTTTCAGCGAGATCGTCCAAATGGGATGATCTCTTAGAACTTTTTACAACCAGATCGTCAACATATGCCTCGAGATTACACCCTATCTGGGAAAGAAAGGTCTTTTGCATCAAGCGCTGGTACGTGGAACCTGCGTTCTTGAGACCGAACGGCATTCTGACGTAGCAGTAGGTGCCGAACGGGGTGACGAAGGCAATTTTCTCTACATCTTCTTCTGCCATGCTAATTTGATGATATCCTGAGTAAGCGTCCAGGAAGCTCATCAGTTCACAACCCACAGTTGAGTCGACCAGCTGGTCGATGCGGGGAAGGGGAAAGTCGTCCTTCGGACAGGCACTGTTAAGACTAGTGTAGTCGACGCACATGCGCCACTTGCCATTTGACTTGCGGACCATGACCGGATTGGCGAGCCATTCCGGGTGATCGACTTCATGAATAAACCCGGCCTTTAGGAGTTTGTCCAACTCCTCTCGGATGGCTTCCTGTCGATCAACAGCAAAACGCCTGAGCTTTTCCATTATTGGTCGTTGTCTAGGTCGAATTGCTAACCTGTGCTCGATTACTTCCCTTGGGACACCGGGCATGTCGGACGGTTTCCACGCAAACACATCTGCGTTAACCCGGAGGAAAGTAATGTGTCGTGGTATAAAAAATACCTCGGCAGATTTGATGACGTGCGTAACACGTGTTCCTCAACGCGAGCTGACCGTGCAACGGGTCACCCCGCGTTGGACAATCCCAGAGATTGACACAGGGGTTTATACAGGTTCGGGCCTCAGTGGAGGCCCTAGTCCTGTCGGCGTGCTCCCGACGAGCGTCGGCTAGGGGGCTCTCTCCCGGAGAGAGGGCTCCAGAACACGCCTTTTTGTCTTTTTGGATTGAGTACAAATGAATGTCTTAGGTTACAAAAGAGGGTTACAAGGGTATATATAGACCCCAAAAGATGCAAATTACTGAACTACCCCTCCTGCCACCGTAGGATCGGGGGCAAAACGGTCTTTTGACGAGGTCCAGGGCACCGATTTCTGACACGTGGCGGCCCTTTGAAATCAGTGCCCATCAGAGGAGCGCCGGGGGAAACCTCTCCCGAGCCCGGAGAGGGGCCTCCGGGAGACGTCTTCCCCGGCCCGGAGAAGGGGGCTCCGGGAGAGGGGGCTCTCCCTAACCCGGAGGAGATGCGCCGGGGGAAGTCTCTCCCGAGACCGAGGGAGGGCTCCGGGAGACGTCTTCCCCGGCCCGGAGAAGGAGCTCCGGGAGAGGAGCTCTCCCTAGACCGGAGCAGGTGCGCCGGGGGAAGTCTCTCCCGAGCCCGGGGGAGGGCTCCGGGAGACGTCTTCCCCGGCCCGGAGAAGGGGCTCCGGGAGAGGAGCTCTCCCTAGACCGGAGCAGGTGCGCCGGGGGAAGTCTCTCCTGAGCCCGGGGGAGGGCTCCGGGAGACGTCTTCCCCGGCCCGGAGAAGGGGCTCCTGGAGAGGAGCTCTCCCTAACCCGGAGGAGGTGCGCCGGGGGAAGTCTCTCCCGAGCCCGGGGGAGGGCTCCGGGAGACCTCTTCCCCGGCCCGGAAAAGGGGCTCCGGGAGAGGGGCTCTCCCTAACCCGGAGGAGTTGCGCCGGGGGAAGTCTCTCCCGAGCCCGGGGGAGGGCTCCGGGACACGTCTTCCCCGGCCCGGAGAAGGGCGCTCCGGGAGAAGTTTCTCCCGACCCCGCTGAAAGAAATCCCACGGTGACGTTTCTGGCGTTGGCTAGTATTTTTCCCCCAACAGGAGCCCCCCGCCCCTCCGGGGACATTTTGATGTCGCCGGGGGGTGCGATTCGTTAGCTTAGGGGAAACATGGCCCTCTCCTGGAGAGCGAATATAACGCCCATAACTCGCCCTCATCCGGGAGAGGAGCACTATTTAAGTTAACCATGTATTGCCTCGATATTTGTGCGACCTTTCGTATTCACGGTGTAGATCCCTCGAGCTGACACGTGGCAGCCATCGGGGGCACCTTAGTTGCCTATATAAGGAGGGGCCCACCTCAAGGGAGGCACGCTTTCCTTCTCCTTAATCCTCATAATCCACCAAACTCTTCGGGAGTGATCTCTTCCCCGGTCGCTCTCCGGAAGTAACTTCTTGCCCGGTTTCACAAAACCTGCGGGGGAAGAAATGGCATCGAAGGGACGCGGGAAGACTTCGAGTGTCCCGGAGGACGCGACCTCCGATTACCTCGGGACAACCGAGTTCTCCGCCGGGGACCGGGAGACTCTCGTCTCCAGGAGAATATTTGCGGAGGGGGACATTCGCGTCCCGGCTGCGGGGGAGGCGACCCCAAACCCCCGGGAAGGAGAAATTGTGGCCTACATGGCCTTCATCCAGGCGGGCCTGTGGCTCCCGATCCACCCGCTTCTCCGGGACTTCCTCCGGGAGCACGGGATCGCCTTGAACCACCTAACACCCAACGTTCTCGTGAGAATGGGGCTGTTTCTGTGGTTAAGCGAGACAGCCGCCGGAGTGGAGGGGACCCTCCGCCTTTTCCAATACTTCTACTGGGTGCAAGCGAAGAGCTCCCCGGTGGTGAAGCACGGGCCCAAGTCTACTTGCGGCTCCGTGATGCTGAAATTCGCTCCCTCCCGGGCGGACGAGTACCCGGTGGCCGCCTCCCAAGAGCACTGGGAGGGATGGAGCCGGAGATGGTTTTATCTCCGGGCGGGCGACCCGGAGATGATTTACTCCGCGACGCCGGCGACGTTAGGTCGTTCCCCCGGCCCTCCGGTGGTGACGATGGAGGAGCTAACCTCCGTCGCCAAAATGAAGGAGGCTCGCTCCCGGAGGAGCATGCGAGACTTAGCGGAGGAGCTGCTCCTCCTCCGGCTTAGTCCCTTCAGCCGGAGTAGGAAGGGTCCGGGACTGGGCCCAGAGCTTCGTCCCCCGCAATTCCCGGTGGCGCGGCGTAAGTTTCTTCTCTCCGGGAGTTCACACATTGCGGGGATTAGTTTCTGAAACTTTGCTTTTTGCAGTTAGGTCCTAGAAGTCCACCCGGGAGAAGGCGGAGCACCTCCTCGGGAGGTACTACGAGGACGAGCACTCCCGGTGTCTTGCTGCCATCGGGGAGGGTCCTCCCCGGAACATCGTCTCCGAGGCCTTCGGGATGACCCTCCCGGAAAGGGTTCCACTTCCAACCCCGGGCTCCCACAGGCGGCGGGAGACGGGGGCGCTCCCGGCGGCCAAACGCGCTAAGACCGCGCAGGTGCCGGGAGAGGGCTCCAATCAAGACCACCCCCCTTCACCAGTGCTGGCACAGAGGCCGGCGGGGACGCCCGATGCGCCGGGAAAGACAAGACCCCCAGGGCAGGTGAGGTCCTCCCCGGCCCAGGCGACCCCGGGGACGCGTCGAACGCCTGGGGAGGTGAGGCCGTCTCCGGTCGAAAGTACGATGGCCCCCCGGCGACCGGGGGAGACTACTCCTCCGGCTCAAGTCACCCCCCAGCGGGGGTCGCAGCCCCCGGAGCCGGGGCATGAAGAGAGCCCCACGGACACGGCCACGCTGGTCGCGCAACTTGATGCCCTGGGGGCATCAGGCGTGTTCGACCACGTGGTCATGGAGGAGGATGAGTCCACCTCCGGGGACTACGACGCCACTCCTTCCCCGGAGCAAGCTCTCCGGGAGGATCCCCCGGGGGTGTACTTCCGGGGTGATGGCTCCTTCGCGCGCCTGGACGCGCTCTTCGCCCCCAACGTCGCATCTCTCCCGACGCCGCCTCCCGGGGGAACGAGCCATCATGTCCCTCCAGGGAGTGGACCTTCGGCTACACCACGCTCAGGAGGGGGAGCCCACCGGACGCTACAGCTCTCCCCTCGCGCCGGGGACGGGAGGTTCCCCGCCCCTCCCCCGGGAGACCTTCCCCAAGGCTCCGGGAGTGGGGCCGGTGACGGGGGCCTGCCCATGGGAGGCGACCCCCGTTCCCTGGCGAGGGGGGCGTGCCTCTTCTCCACAGAGGAGACGCGCAAGCTCTCCTTGAGCCTTGTCACCCCCAAGGTGCGGGCTCATGTCCGGGAGGGCGGCATCGACGAGCGCTACGGAGAGGTCGTCTCGTTGGCTCTACAGGTAAGGACCTTTAACTCCGCACCTCATTGCTTGCATTTGCTGATCCTTTTCTTCTCTGAGACCACCGCTGTAGCCCGCGCCGTCCGGACTCGCCTCGCCCGGGAGAGCGAGGACATGAGGGCGGCCTTGGCCTCCGCGGAAGCGGAGCGCGACGCCGCCGTTCGGGAGAGGGACGCAGCCATCCAAGCCCGGGAGAGGTTCGTCCGGGAGAGGGACGAGACCACCCAGGAGTTGGAGCGCGTCCGGGCGGAGTTGGCCCCCGCGGAGGCCGCCCGGGACACCGCCCTCCGGGAGCTGGAGGGGGTCCGAGAGCAGCTCGCGTCCTCCGGGGAGGCTCACTCCCGGGCGCTTCAAGAGGCGGAGGCCACGGGGGCGCGAGCCCTCGTATCAGTGGGGAATCGACTCCGGGCCACATTGATAGGACTTGGAGTCGAATTCCGGTAGGAGGGGAATCCCCGCAACCCGCTGGCCTCCTTGGCGGAGGCCCGGAGATTTCTAACCCGGCACATTGCGGCGATCCCGGAGGCCGCGGAAGTCCGTGCCCGGGCCCTGGCGTCCACCACCACTGCGCTCGCAGCCTCCTTGGTGGAGTACCAGGGGGTCGGGGCCCAAGCTATCGGGCGCCTCGTCCCTCGAAGCTTCCAGGAGTTCTACGAGCCCCGCAGGGCGGCGCTGGAGGAGTTGGCGGGGGCTCTCTATGACCGGGTGATTGAGCCCCAGCGAACAAGATGCCCCCAAGAGGCCGGGGTTGAAGCTCCGGGCGACGCCTCCTCCGGGGGGGACGATGCCGGGCAAGTATGAGCCTCCTGTCCCCCCTGGGTAGATTAGGGGATTTTTTTTGTTTGTATAGGATTTTTGCTCCCGGTAGTTCCGTAGGGGGAACCCCGGATGTGTAAATCATTCGCCAAATGAAATGGAAATTTTTGCTAAGTTAATATCTTGTCATGGTCAGGTGTCTGGGGCGGGGGTCCCGGAGAAGGACGTGGAACTCACTCCCATCTCCGGGAGTCTCGCCTCCGGTGTCCCCCGGGGGGGACAAGCTTTACTCCGGTGGTTGCCTGATTGGCACTTGGCGAATTTTGACAATCACCGCGCGGAGTTGCCAGAACCTCCCCCGGGAGTGTGGGAGGCAATTCCCTTGCGCATCGAACCTCCCGAAGGGTATGAGTACTGGCCGGAGGACATGTTCAACGCAGTGAGGCGACGAGTCCAGGGCTTGTACCGGGACGTGGCGCGAGCTTGACACTAGGTTTAGTCCACGTTAGACGTAGGTAGTCCCCCGTATATCCTCCGGGAGTACTCGACTTCCGGTTGTATTCTGTAAGCCTACCGGGAGAGGCTGTCTCCTGGCTTGTTTTTCATGGAATAAAAAGATCGCCCCTTTTCGCTTATTTTGTGCTTCTAAATCACCGGGGGAAAATTCTTGGGGGATAGACTCCGGGGGAGCGAGGCTCCACCTCCGGAGGACGAAGTTCCGGGGGAGGTTCCTCCTCCGGAGAACGAAAACCCGGGGGAGAGGCTCCTCCTCCGGAGACAACTCCTCCGGAGGACGAAAGTCCGGGGAAAGAGGCTCCTCCTCCGGAGCCAACTCCTCCGGGGGACGAAAGTCCGGGGAGCAAGGCTCCACCTCCGGAGGACGAAGTTCCGGGGGAGGTTCCTCCTCCGGAGAACGAAAACCCGGGGAAGAGATTCCTCCTCCGGAGACAACTCCTCCGGAGGACGAAAGTCCGGGGAGACGAAAATCCGGGGAGCGAGGCTCCTTCGGACAAAATACCGGGGGGAGAGACTCCTCCGGAGGAAACAACTTCGGGGGACGGAGGTCCGAGGAGTGAGGCTCCTCCTCCGGAGCCAACTCCTCCGGGGGACGAAAGTCCGGGGAGCAAGGCTCCTTCCCCCGACAAAATTCCGGGGGATAGGCTCCTCCTCCGGAGAAAACTCCTCCGGGGGACGAGAATCCGGGGAGCAAGGCTCCACCCCCGGAGGGTTCTAGATGCTTTAGATGCCCCCCGATTTCGAATGGAATTAGCTGGGTATTTTTCTCCTTTTTGTCTCCTCCCCCCGCAGCGGGGGTGACCTAGACAGGCGGCCCGCGCTGAAACCATAAGAAGTATCCCAGTTGTTCCCATGAGGGGTGGCACCCCCGAAGGGTTATCCTCGTGCAGGCGAGTGTGGGGATAGATGATCTATCAGTCGCGCGACCTAGATCGCTCCCTGAGGAGGAAGAGCATAAAAGCAAGCTCTAGAGTGTATGGGGGGGGACTGGTCCCCCAAAGTGACTCGTTACCTCGGTTCCTTGGGAACCAGGTTGCCGCTTACGCCCTCAGTCCACGAGGGGATATTGTAAGCCGCCCAAGGGGGAACGGGGCTCCCGCCGTCAGGACTTAAGGCTGAGCTGGAGCCTGTAGCTTCCTCGTGATGAGGGCATCCCCAGGGGGCATCCTCACGGGGAGGGCATCCTCGTGATGAGGGTATTGCCTCAGGGGCGATTAGAGAAGTCTGCACGAAAACACATGGAGAAAAGACCATTTGCATTGATTAAAACAAGCTGGTACAATGCCCCCACCCCCTGCGGGATCGCAAGAAAGGGGGCGGAGGGCAAAAGGCCTTTGAGGCCATGGCTACAACTCATCGCGCCTTCCCCTCGCGAAGCCCAAAGGGACGGGGGCAGGCTCGGAGTCAAGTGTAAAATCTGCGGAGCAGGTCCGCGTTCCATGTGTGCTTCAGCTCTTGGTCTTCGAGAGTAGAGAGCTTGTAAGCCCCCGAGCCAAGGATTGTGGAAATCCTGTATGGCCGTTCCCACTTTGGGCTGAGTTTCCCTTGGACTTGAGGGTCGGTGACGCGCTTGAGGACAAGGTCTCCCAAGCGGAAGGCCCTCCCCCGAACGCGCTTGTTGTAGGCGCGCGCCATCTCACGTTCGTAAATGGCGTTGCGGAGGAGGGCTCTGTCCCGCTCTTCTTCGACGAGGTCCACCTCCAGCCTCTGGTTGTCTTCGTTGGCTTGAAACGCGGCTGCCGAGACTCCCTCGAGGAGTTCGACTCGCAGCGATCGGAAGTTGATTTCCGAGGGTAGCACTGCCTCAGCCCCGTATACGAGGGAGAAGGGGGCACGCCCTGTTGCTCGGCTTGGGGTTGTTCGCATGGAGCAAAGGACACTCGGGAGCTCATCTGCCCAAGCCCCACGCCTGGAAGCGCTTTGCTCCAGGCGGCGACGGAGCCCCTGGAGGATAACTCCATTGACGCGCTCCACCGCCCCATTGCTCTTGGGGTGAGCCACTGAGGCGAACTGGAGGGTAGTACCCAAGTTCTGACAGAACTCGCGAAAGATCGCTGAGTCGAACTGGGTTCCGTTATCCACGGTGATCTCGCAGGGGACGCCGAATCGGCACACTATGTTCTTCCAAAAGAACCTTTGCACCGCACGAGACGTGATGGCGGCGAGGGGCTCGGCCTCCACCCATTTGGAGAAGTAATCCACGGCCACAACCGCGTACTTGTATCCCCCCGACGCCGGGGGGAACGGGCCTAGGAGGTCCATTCCCCACCGTGCGAAGGGCCACGTGAGGGGGATTGCCTGCAGAGTTGCGGAGGGTAGGTTGGAGCCCTTTGCCATTTTTTGGCAAGCCCCGCAAGCAGAGACGAGGTCTCTCGCGTCACGGGCGATGGTTGGCCAGTAGAAACCCTGGCGGATGGCTTTTGACGCGACGGCCCGGGGGCCGAGGTGAGAACCACAACACCCGAGGTGAATATCTTCAAGGAGCTGAACTCCCTCCTCCCGCGGGAGGCAGCGAAGCAGCGCAGAGGCCCCTCGCTTGTACAATGTCCCCTCAATCAGCACGTACGCTCGCGCCTTAGCGCGAAGGCGCTTGGCTTCAGCTTCATCGGAGGGCTCCCCCTCTCCCTTGATGCAAGAGATGAGGGGGGCCATCCAGGATGTGGCCCGGACGATTTCCGCGACGACTGGGTCGCGGGACTCAGAGTCCGGGTCGGGAGCCGTCGCGGAAGGTTTCGAGATGACCTCCAAGAAGGCCCCTTCGGGGAGAGGCCCTCGGGCACTCGCTGCCCTGGCGAGGGTGTTGGCTCGTTCGTTGTCCCTACGCGGGATTCGGCGCGCCTCGAGGCCGTCGAAAGAGTTTTCCATCTTCCGGACCTCATCAAGATAGAGGCTCAAATTCGGGTCATGGCACAAGTAAGACTTGTCCATTTGACATACCACGAGTTGAGAATCCCCCTTGACGAGGAGGCGTCGGATACCCAATGAGCGGGCAAGACGTAGCCCTAGGAGAAGGGCCTCATATTCCGCGACATTGTTCGTCGCGGGGAACTCGAGCCTGGCCGCATATTCGAGGGTTCTCCCCTCGGGGCTTCTCAGAACTACTCCCGTGCCAGCCCCCGCCAGGCAGAGGGAGCCGTCAAAGAAGAGGGTCCAGTGGTCGTCGCGCGGCGGGGCGGCACGCGCTTCTTCTTCCAGTCCAGGGACCGGAGCCCACTCGGCCACAAAGTCCGCAAGAACCTCCGATTTGATCACGGTTCGTCCGGTGAGGGACAGCGAAAAGGGGGCTAGCTCGGCCCCCCATTTCCCTATTCGCCCGGTGGCTTCCTTGTTCCGAAGCACCTCCCCCAAAGGGAGAGAGGAAGGCACCGTGATAGGGTGGCCTAGGAAGTAGTGGCGGAGCTTCCGCGAGGCCATTAGAAGGGCGTAACACACCTTCTCCATCTTCGTGTATCTCGTTTTAGCGCCTTGGAGAGCCTCGCTCACATAGTAAACGGGGCGTTGGTGCCCGTCTTCTTCCTTGACGAGAACTGCGCTGACGGCGACCGGAGTAGCCGCGAGGTAGAGGAGCAGGGGCTCCCCCTGACGCGGGCTCACGAGCATTGGAGGGCTCACGAGGTATTTCTTCAAGTCCTCGAATGCAGCCTGTGCCTCGGGAGTCCAATGGAACCCCTCAAGGCCGCAGAGGATCTTGAAAAATTGGAGACCGCGCTCCCCCGAGCGCGAGACGAAGCGACTTAACGCGGCCAAGCGGCCGGTAAGTCGTTGCACATCCTTGACGGAATGCGGCGGAGGCATGTCGAGGAGGGCCCGAATTTTTTCGGGATTGGCTTCGATGCCCCTTTGGGGCACAAGGAAGCCAAGGAGTTTTCCTCCGCGAACGCCGAATGCACATTTTTCCGGGTTAAGCCTTAACCCGTACTTACGGAGATTGCGAAAGGTTTCTCCCAAGTCTTCGATATGAGTGGCCGAGCGCGTGCTCTTGACGACTGCATCGTCAACATATACTTCCACGTTGCGGCCAACTTGATCCCTCAGGACCAAGCACATCAGGCGCTGGAAAGTTGCCCCGGCGTTTTTCAACCCGAAAGGCATGTGGACATAACAGAAGGTGCCGAGGGGAGTTATAAAACTCGTCTTTTCCTCGTCCTCCTCCGCCATTCGGACTTGATGATAGCCCGAGTAGGCGTCCAAGAAGCTCATCAGCTCGCATCCCGCAGTGGAATCCACCAGTTGGTCGATCCGCGGGAGCGGGAAATCATCTTTGGGGCAAGCTTTGTTGAGGTCGGTGAAGTCGACGCACATTCTCCACTTGCCGCTTGCCTTCTTTACGAGAACGGGGTTCGCCAGCCATTCGGGGTGTAGTACCTCCCGAACAAACCCCGCCTCCCGGAGTTTAGCGATCTCCACCTTGATGGCCTCCTGCCTCTCGAGGGAGAGATTCCTCATCTTCTGTTTCACCGGGGGGCGACCGGGTATCACTGCGAGCTTGTGCTTGATAACATCCCTGGGCACACCCCCCATATCCGCGGGCTTCCATGCGAAGACGTCCGCGTTTTCGCGAAGAAATTCGGCGAGTCGCGTCGCGTGTTCCTCGGGGAGATCAGCCCCAATCTTGATGGTCTTCCCCTCGTCTTGGAAGAGAGAGATTTCCCGGAGGTCTCCTTCAGGGCGAGGCTTGGGAAGGAACTTCCCGGGGAGCGTGATTGGCACGTTTGGGGTTGAGGAGGAGCTACCTCCCCCCGGGGCCTTGACCAGGTTAACGTCCCCAATTACTGCGGAGGCGCGCTCGTAGAGGGAGCGAGCCACGCCTTGGTCACCATGCACAGAGATCACCCCACTCGGCCCGGGGATCTTCATGCAAAGGTAGTTGTGGTGGACCGCTGCTCCTAAGCGGTTGATGATGGTTCTCCCCATTATAGCGTTGTAGGAGGAGGGGAGATCCACCACGTCGAACCGAACCATTTCGGTCCGGTAATTATCTGGGGTGCCAAATGTCATTGGGAGGTCGACCTTTCCCACAGGATGTATGGTTTTCCCCGGGACGAATCCTTGCAGGGGCCCCACCGCGGGTTGCAGGAGCTTCTCGTCCACCTGCATTTCTTTGAACGCCTTTAGGTAGAGGACGTCCGCGGAGCTCCCGCCATCCACCAAGATTCGGGCAAGGCGGCAGTTAAACACGGTGGCTGAGACGATTAGCGCGTCATTGTGGGGGAAGCGCACCCCAATCGCGTCTTCGATGGTGAACGTCAACGAGACGTCCGACCATTTGGACGGCCGGGACGTGTTAACGGCCCCTACTACCTTCACCTCCCGAGCATACTCTTTGCGCTGGCGTTTGGAATCTCGCCCGGAGGCGGATCCTCCCACAATGACATTGATGTGCCTCTTGGAGGCTTGGAAGGGGAGCTCGTTGCTCGAACCCTTTTCCTGGCCTTGCCTCTGACGTCCCCCTGGCGGAGCGGGGAGTGCCGCCAAGGCTGGTGATGGAAGGGGTAAGGAGGTAGAGCCTCCTCCCCCTCCCCCCGGCCCATGTTGCTCGAGGAATGTCGCGAAGTGGTTGAGGAGCGCGTGGCATTCTCGGGTTGCATGGGAGTTGGACTTGTGGTAAGCGCACCACAAAGTGGCTCCAGACTCCTTGCCTTCTTGCGGACGGGAGGATCGGCTTCCCCCACCGCCTTTGGGCTTGGAAAAGGGGCGCTGTCCCCGGTTAGGCTCCCGAGAGCCGCCTCCGCCTTCGAGGACGAAAGTGTCCCGAGGCCTTGGCTCGTTGCGGGGCCCCCTCCGGGGACGTTTGTTGGAGGGGTCCTTCGCGTCCCTCTCCCCGGGGACAGAGGTCCCCTGGTGCTTTTTCCAGAGATCGTCTTCTTCGGCTCTCGCGTACTTCTCGAGTACGTTGAAGAGCTCGTCGGCGGAGGACGGGCAACTCCGGGAGAGTCTTCGGTGGAGCTCTCCTGGGAGAATGCCACTCTTGCACGCTTCGATCACCGTCGAGTCGGGGACGTGAGCCACCTTGCTCTTGATCTACGCGAAGCGTTTGAAGAAACTTCGTATTGTCTCCCCCGACCGTTGGCGAACGGTGTACAATTGCGATGAATCCAGGGGACGGATGTAATTCCCCTGGAAATTTGCGCAGAATTCGCGCTTCAGCTGCGCGAATGACTTGATGGACCCGCTCTTTAGGTTATAGAACCATGAACGAGCTATTCCCGAGAGGTAGAGGGGGAAGACGTTGCATTGGACGCTTTCATCCCCCCCAACCGCCGAGATGGCCGTGGAGTACACTTGCACGAACTCGTAGGGGTCGGCCTCCCCGTTGTAGTGCTCGATATGGGGCGGCCGATATGGTTTCGGCCATCGAACACGCCGGAGACGGCGGCAAAGGGGTTGGTTAGCCCCTTCCACTTCCTTTGGGGAGTTTGCGTCGATATCCCCCTTCACGGGGGAGGCGCGTTCATTGTCCGAATCGGAGAGGGGTCCCAACGGACCGCCGGCCTTCCGGTATCGCCTTCGCTCTTCGGGGTTGGTGGAGCTCACCTCTTGTATCTCGGGGGGACCTCCGGAAGTGACGGAGGCCTCTTGCATGGGTCTTTTACCCTTGTCTGTAGGGACAAGGGGGGCGTGCTTGCGCGCGAGTGATTCCCGGCCGTACCGGGACGGGGCGCCTTCGGACCTTGCCGCGCGCATGCGCTCCACCTCCTCCCGAGTGAACAGCGTTTGGTTCACCGGGGGAGCCCGAGGAGGGGGACCCGGGGGAGGAGCCGGAGATGCGCCCGTCACCGGCGCGGGAGAGGAATCGCGGGCCGGACGAGTCCCGGCCACGGAGACGGCCCGCGGCGTGGGAAGACTTCCCCATGGGGGAACGGCCTGTAATGTAGGAATCACCCCGGGGATACCCGTTGGGATAGGCGTAGTCCCAGGGGGGAGAATTCCTTCCGGGGCAAGGGATGGTTCAGGAACGGGAGAACCCCCGGGGAACGAACACCCTCCCGGAGGGGGGTAGCCCCCGGAGACGGGCTGACCCCCCGGGAGTGAAGGACCTCCGGAGGTGGGAACACCTCCCGGGAAAGGGTAGCCCCCGGAGACGGGCTGACCCCCCGGGAGTGGACCTCCGGAGGTGGGGACGCCTCCCGGGAAAGGGTAGCCCCCGGAGACGGGCTGACCCCCCGGGAGTGAAGGACCTCCGGAGGTGGGAACACCTCCCAGGAAAGGGTAGCCCCCGGAGACGGGCTGACCCCCCGGGAGTGGACCTCCGGAGGTGGGGACGCCTCCCGGGAAAAGGGTAGCCCCCGGAGACGGGCTGACCCCCCGGGAGTGGACCTCCGGAGGTGGGGACGCCTCCCGGGAAAGGGTAGCCCCCGGAGACGGGCTGACCCCCCGGGAGTGGACCTCCGGAGGTGGGGACGCCTCCTGGGAAAGGGTAGCCCCCGGAGACGGGCTGACCCCCCGGGAGTGACGGACCTCCGGAGGTGGGGGTGCTTCCCGGGAAGGGGAAAGCCCCCGGAGCGAAGAAGGTTCCTGGGTGTCCCATCATGAACGGAGGTGCCATCCCTCCGAACTGGAACGGGTGCGGGTAAGCGGGGGCCGGAGGCCGCGCTATGGCGCGTAACAACTCTTCCAGAGTACGTTGTGCGCGAAGCTGTCCCTCCACCAGCGCCCCGAGTAGCGGGTCACCTGAAGTTGAAGGCATTACCTGGGGTACGCTTGGTCCTCCCAAACCGGAACCTTCGGGCAGGCTCGCAGGAGTCGTTCCCCCGCCAAGGATGACGGGAGAGTTGAGTGTTTCCTCCCCCCGAGTGTCCCCGGGAGGGGGTGTCGCGACGACGGCCCCTTGCGCGGGTGGTGCAGGGTTGCTAGGGCCGGCATCGTTGGAGACGGAGGTTAAGTGCCTCATCTTTCTTGGAGCCATGACTATTTGTCACGAGTCCCCACGGTCGGCGCGAACTGTCGTGGTATAAAAAATACCTCGGCAGATTTGATGACGTGCGTAACACGTGTTCCTCAACGCGAGCTGACCGTGCAACGGGTCACCCCGCGTTGGACAATCCCAGAGATTGACACAGGGGTTTATACAGGTTCGGGCCTCAGTGGAGGCCCTAGTCCTGTCGGCGTGCTCCCGACGAGCGTCGGCTAGGGGGCTCTCTCCCGGAGAGAGGGCTCCAGAACACGCCTTTTTGTCTTTTTGGATTGAGTACAAATGAATGTCTTAGGTTACAAAAGAGGGTTACAAGGGTATATATAGACCCCAAAAGATGCAAATTACTGAACTACCCCTCCTGCCACCGTAGGATCGGGGGCAAAACGGTCTTTTGACGAGGTCCAGGGCACCGATTTCTGACACGTGGCGGCCCTTTGAAATCAGTGCCCATCAGAGGAGCGCCGGGGGAAACCTCTCCCGAGCCCGGAGAGGGGCCTCCGGGAGACGTCTTCCCCGGCCCGGAGAAGGGGGCTCCGGGAGAGGGGGCTCTCCCTAACCCGGAGGAGATGCGCCGGGGGAAGTCTCTCCCGAGCCCGAGGGAGGGCTCCGGGAGACGTCTTCCCCGGCCCGGAGAAGGAGCTCCGGGAGAGGAGCTCTCCCTAGACCGGAGCAGGTGCGCCGGGGGAAGTCTCTCTCGAGCCCGGGGGAGGGCTCCGGGAGACGTCTTCCCCGGCCCGGAAAAGGGGCTCCGGGAGAGGGGCTCTCCCTAACCCGGAGGAGTTGCGCCGGGGGAAGTCTCTCTCGAGCCCGGGGGAGGGCTCCGGGAGACGTCTTCCCCGGCCCGGGGGAGGGCTCCGGGAGAGGAGCTCTCCCTAACCCGGAGGAGGTGCGCCGGGGGAAGTCTCTCCCGAGCCCGGGGGAGGGCTCCGGGAGACGTCTTCCCCGGCCCGGAAAAGGGGCTCCGGGAGAGGGGCTCTCCCTAACCCGGAGGAGTTGCGCCGGGGGAAATCTCTCCCGAGCCCGGGGCAGGGCTCCGGGACACGTCTTCCCCGGCCCGGAGAAGGGCGCTCTGGGAGAAGTTTCTCCCGACCCCGCAGAAAGAAATCCCACGGTGACGTTTCTGGCATTGGCTAGTATTTTTCGCCCAACATAATGAGATCGAGTTCCTATTTGTCATCCAGTCCTGATCTGACCCGAATTGTCTTGGATGGATCATCTGGGTACAATGGAACAAGTTTGAGTTTCTCATTTGGTCGAGGAGCAGCCTTGATCGCGTCGGTGGCGACGGTGGCGACCTGGGCGTCCCGGAGGGGAAGTTGATCGACCATCTCCAAAGACAGCCGGTCGCACGTGAGAGCCACGTTGCGACTCCCTCGGACCGAGATGACACCTTTGGGGCCAGGAAATTTGCCGCACTGATAAGCATAGTGCATCGCCATCATGATCTTAGCAAGAGTTGGCCTGCCAAAGATTGCATTATAAGCCGAATCACAATCAATTACGTCGAAAGTAACCAATTCTGTTCGGAAGTTATCCGGTTCTCCCAGTGTGACCGGGAGGACCACTTGTCCCAACGGCATCATGGAGGGGCCTGGGATTATCCCATAAAACGGGTGGATTATGGGCTTAATCTTCGAACGAGGAATTTGCATCTCATCGAGTGCCTTGACCAATAAAATGTCAAGGGAGCTCCCTCCGTCGATCAGGACCCTTTCAACTCTCGCGTTACTGATGATCGGGGTAATGACCAGAGGGAGCCTCAATGGTCGAGTAAGCCCCGCGGGACAATCAGAGCGATCGAATTTCAAAGGTGTATCCGACCAACGGGGGTATAGAGGTTCACCAAGGGATGTCTCCGTTTGGTTAACCTCTCGGTAAAAGACTTTAAACTGCCTTTTGGAAACAAAACAGGAAGAACCCCCAAAAATAACATTAATGTGATTTTGAGGTACCTGGTAAGACATCTCCTCGTCTCCGTCGGCGTCTCTAAGTCCCCATGCTTGTTCTTTAGCCGGTAAGGTCGGCATTGGTCCAACTCCCTGGTAGAAGTCATCCAACTGCTTCAACCAACTCCTGCAGTGCTTGAGGTTGTGGCCAGCGGAGTTGTGGAGTGGACACCACTTCTTGCCTTCCTGCGGATTAGTCAACTTTTCTGGCTGGTCGGCATTATGATCACCAGGAGCAGTTTTATTCTTAAATGAAGGCTTGTTAACTTTGGTCGAAGGCGGCTTCTCTGCGACTGCGACCTCGCGGTACTATCCAGAGCAGTTCCTCTTTGACTTTTTCGACTTCCCACCCGACGAAGATTCCGGCTTCTTGCTTGAATCTTCTTTCCTGGCATTTTTGAAACCTGGTTGAGGTGGTAGGTCACCCTTATCGACCATCCGGTTCCATTCGACCGCTTCGGCCTCGTCGGAGTACCGATCGGCCATATCAAAAAGATCGGCCACTGATCGAGGAGGGTGGATGAGCAAGTCTTTGGTGAATCTCCGATATCGAACGGCAGGTTTAAATGCCCTGATAACGGAGCCGTCAGATATGTTCGGGATAGTATTCCTCACCCCAACAAATCTCTTAACAAACTGACGAAGGGTTTCCGTCGAAGTTTGTCGTAGTCGATGAAGATCGTCCTCCTTACCCGGCTTTTGATAACAGTTTTGGAAATTGCTAAGAATGGCGTCGCACAACATTTCCCAATTGTAGATGGCACCCTCGGGCTGATTAAACAGCCAGGTTCTAGCCGGTCCTTCGAGGACTGTAGGCAGGTAGTTGGCCATGACCCGGTCATCGCCTCCTACTGCTTGGATGACAGTGATGTAGATTTGAAGGAACTCGGATGGGTTCTAAGTTCCGTCGAACCTTTCAATGGCCCCTGGTCGAAACTTATCAGGCCAAACGACCGCACGAAGGCCGGGCGAGAAAGCTTTACAACCGACGTAGGGACCGTGAGCTGCCCTGTGACTCTCGACCGGGTCACGGGTGACTTCACGCAACGGTGGAGCTATCCGTGGTCCCAAACGAGAGTGGACAGGGACTCGATCCCTACCACGAGAATCCTGTGTCCGCCTGTACTTGTCTTGGCGGGATGGTACAGGTGGCGGGTAACTTCGCCGACCAAAACCAGAGTGAGAACACTCTCATTCGCGGGAACGTGTTACCGACCGGGAAGAGGCCGTTGGGGTCGCCTCAGATGCGACCTCATCCAGTCTTTCCGCTAGGATCCTGGTGAAGGCTGGTTTCTGCGCATCCGTGACCGTAGGAGGGAAGTTACGCATGACTTCCGCGATAGATCGCAGTCGACCATGGGTACTTCTCCTAGGGGCACCAGGTGTTACCGTTTCTTCGTCCACTGGGAAACGCTCTGGAGAAAAAGAAGGGGTCTGGTCGCGTCTGCGACAACGTGACCGTCGAGAAGAACTAGGAGTAGCATCATAATGAGCCTGCACATCTTGAAGAGCCTCAAGCACTAGTACAGAAATGCAGTCTACTAACCCCTATCTTCTATCGGTTATTAGCGAAACAGCAGAAAACCGATAGAAAATGTGCCTCGCGGTCATAAAAGCCCGACGGATGTATTTTCCCTATCGGTTTATAAGAAACTTACCGATAGAATAAATAGTATGATTTACTCTAGCGGTGATGAACATATTTGCCGTTAGAAGAGATGCATAAGTACTGACGAAAGAATGTTGTGCGCCGATAGGACTGGTCGACTTCAACAACTAGACTTATTCTATCGGTACTGTATTAATATACCGACAGAGTATATTAAAAATTCCTATCGGCAATATGTAGTGCGCCAATAGAATAGTTGGCCTTCTACAAATATTTTTATTCTATCGGTAATGGATTCTTTTACCGTTAGAATATATACAAAATTGCTTAGAACTGTTCGTCTTCAAATAGTTTTATTCTATCGGTAATGAATGTTTATACCGGTAGAATATTGCAAAAAATATCTTAGAACTGTTGGCCTTCTACAACTAGTAATATTCTATCGGTAATGTACGTACACACCGATAGAATATGTACAAAAATTCCTATTGGTAATATTTATTGTGCCGATAGAACCATTCGCCTTCTACAGATGTTTTTATTACTAACGGTATTCTGTTTTCGTACTGATAGAAAATATATATTTGTATAAATACACGGGTATGTCTCTTTCATTCTCACAGTTCATCTGGGGCTCGTAGTCCTAACCCGTAAGCTCCATGATCGGCCGGCGCACCTCTACAGGGGACCGCTGCACCTCCGCACCTCCATCGACGCCCTGTAGACGTCGGCATCCCAAGGAAGGTACGTAAAATTTCTGCAATATTGTTAGATTATTCTAATCCGATTATGGCAATAATTCTGCTTTTTCTGTATCCTTCATTTTGATGTGTCTTCTTTTCAATATGATTATGATCTGTTCAGGTCCTTGGATGATGCTCGTGAGGGGCAACGTATTTCACGGTTCTTCATCGCAGTACGCTGCCTACGTTGGCTTGTTGGCGAAAGAAATGGTGAAGATCACCGTCGATAGCTGGAAGGACGTGAAGGGCGAGATCTTGGTTGGCTCGATCGAGAAGATGCTTAAGCCCGGCGTGTTTCTCAAATCAGGACCTATAGAAAGCATCTTACATTTTTTTGCATGCACCAGCTTGTGGCCAGATGCTTACCTGCTTGGAGAAGAAGAATTGTTGTTATTTGCACAGCCATTCTACACCATCACTACACAGAACAACATCTTGGAAGGTAGGTTCTTTTTGTTAATGGAGTTGAGTTGATCGAGTTTGAGTCCGAGGAAATCACCAATATGTACAAATGTATGTCGAAGGCAGTTCCAGCTCCTCGGGCGTCTTCGAATTGAACTCCTATGGTTAAGTCCAATGTGGTTCAGACATTTGCTGTTTTGGATGAATGGATTTGTGATGTATCAGGTCTAACTTGTAGTCGGTAGTTGCATTGTGGCAACCTGCAAAGGTTCCCTTTTATGTAAAATGCATGTATGGGCCACTGGGTCCTCGTCGCGATCTGTTGTTAATTTCAGACGTGGCTTTTCTAATATACATCGAATGTGTGAATTGTTGTATTTGTATATTGTTGTATATTTGTGTATCATGTATTGCTAATTGGGACATGAACTTGAATGTGCAGGGAGTATTTGTGTATTTAATTGTATTGGTAGGTAGGTGTGTATTTGTACTGCTGTTTCAGACATGCACTTGAATTTGTGAACTGGCATGTGTATGTTTGTACCTGAATTTGTATTGGTGAACTGGCATGTGTATGTTTGTACCTGAATTTGTATTGGTGAACTGGCATGTGTATGTTTGTACCTGAATTTGTGAACTGGCATGTGTAATTTCTTTGGCAAGATGAAGTCCCAAGTACCTAAGAAAAGTATTTTTGTGTCTCCTAGTTAATCCAAAAATTAGCATTTCTTGAAATATATTGCTTTATCTTCTAGTCAAGATCCGTTTGATGTAAGATCTGTTTGATGTAAGATCTGTTTGATGTTACGTTGATATGATTCCTTGAATGTGAGAAATGGCATGTGCATGTTTGGCCCAGTTTGGTACCAGTACCTCCTCTAACGGTAAGTACACATATTTACCGATAGGAAAACATATATTTGCTCAGTCATGCATATTCTAACGGTAAATACACATATTTACCGATAGAAAAACTCTTGCTCGTGTGTCATGCATCATCTAACGGTTCGTACACATATCTACCGATAGAAAAACTCATGTGCGTGCTGTGTCATGCATGATCTTTCGGTCAATACACATATTTACAGAAAGAAGAAGTCCTGTACTTGCTCGGTAATGCACATTCTCTAACAGTATGTGTGTGTTTTTACCGATAGAATATGTGAGCGGCAAATTACCTAAGTTAGTCTAACGGTTATTTCATGTATTTACCGTTAGAAAAATGTCCATTATAAGGAAAACCCCACTCGACCATTGCTGAGCTGCTCTTTAATTTGTTCTGTTGCACTCTGTGTCCCTCTATTTGTGACGAAAGTTCCAGCTACACTGCTAGGGTGATCAGCGCAGGCTGGAGGGAAGTTGATTGCGTCCCTCCCTTTAAGGTACGCTTAATCGTCGACACTTATCTCTCTCTCCCTCTAGATCTCCCTCCCTCTCTACTTGCAAGCTAGCTATATTGTGTAGTTCCAAGTTTGTAGCTCTAAGCTTGGGAGCTTGGTAGCTGGAAATGCGTCATGTTTTAGGAGCTAACTAGCTTGTATTGTGTAGTTAGCTAGGTTAATTAGTGTTAATTTCGTCAGGCTAGGGTTCAACACATGTATCTGTTGTAAGAGGCTGTACATGTACATATACATAACTTAATCGGGCAGGTTTCATGCATGGCTTACTCGTTAAATTTTGTTATTTGTAGATGGACAGGAAATATTGGATGTATGGAATAAAACGTACTACTCTTGAATATTTGGATGGTGTGAATGAGTTTATTAAATTTGCTGAGCAACAAAAGGAGAGGAAGGGAGAGAAAAATATGCTCTGTCCTTGTACAGATTGTATGAACTTGAAGAGGTTTAGCAACTCTGATCAAATTAAGAGTCATTTGATTCGTCGTGGTTTTAACGCGCGATACACCCGTTGGATATGGCATGGCGAAGATCTTGAGGAAACAAGCACCACTACTACCAATCAGCACGACTCGGATGTGGATTGCAATAATATCGATGATCATCCCAATTTTGGTAATGTTCATTCCGATGTGCACGTAGATGATGATGATGACAATCTAGATGAGATGTTACGTGATGTAGAGGAAGAATACAACAAAAATGACTTCTGTGAATTTGAGAAACTGATTGCTGACTCTGAGAAGCCTCTGTTCCCTGGATGTGCAACATTTACAAAACTGTCTTCTGTGCTGAGATTATATAACTTGAAGGCAGGAAATGGTTGGAGTGATAAGAGTTTCACGGCACTATTAGATCTTCTAGCGGACATGCTTCCAGAGGGAAATGAGTTGCCAAGATCTACTTACCAAGCCAAAAAACTGTTGTGTCCGTTGGGAATGGAAATCGAAAGAATACACGCATGCCCAAATGATTGTGTGTTGTACCGTAACGAGTACTCCAGTTTGCATGTTTGTACAAGATGCGGCGCATCGAGGTCTACGCGTAGGGACCGGATTGACAGTGAACGTCACGAGGTAAGGAAAGGGCCCCCGGCAAAAACTGTGTGGTACTTGCCTGTGATACCTAGATTGAAGCGGCTGTTTGCAAATCCGAAAGTCGCGAAGCACTTGCGTTGGCATGCTGAAGCCCGGAAACAAGACGGAAAACTGAGACACCCAGCTGATTCTATTCAATGGAGAAACATCAACAGAACATTTGCTGAGTTCGGCGGCGAACTTAGGAATGTAAGGTTCGGGCTGAGTACAGATGGTATGAACCCACATGGTAATATGAGCAGCCGGCACAGCACTTGGCCGGTTCTTTTATGCATCTACAATCTTCCTCCTTGGTTATGCATGAAGCGCAAGTATATCATGATTACGTTACTAATCTCAGGACCCAGACAACCCGGAAATGATATTGACGTGTTTCTAGCGCTTTTAATCGAGGACTTACAGAAATTGTGGAGCGAGGGTGTGTAGGTGTGGGATGCATACAAGAAAGAGAATTTCATCTTGCGGGCCCTGATATTTTGCACCATAAATGATTTTCCGGCCTACGGCAATTTGTCGGGGTATAGTACGAAAGGAGCCAAGGCTTGCCCTATTTGCCTAGATGAAACTGAGAGCATGTGGCTGCGAAACTACCGGAAAACAGTGTACATGGGTCACCGCAGGTTTCTTCCGGTGCATCACACGTACCGTAAGAAGAGGAAATCATTTAACGGGAAGCCTGAGAAGGGATCAGCTCCAGTGTTTCTGACCGGTAAGGAGATTTACTCGCGCGTGAACGACATCAAAGTTGAGTTCGGTAAGCATTCTAAACCTCGAGAAAAAAATGTTTGGAAGAAGAGATCGATTCTCTGGGATCTACCGTACTGGGAGCACTTACAAGTTCGACTTTGCATTG
Organism: Pharus latifolius; assembly: GCA_019359835.1. Classification (NCBI taxonomy): domain Eukaryota; kingdom Viridiplantae; phylum Streptophyta; class Magnoliopsida; order Poales; family Poaceae; genus Pharus; species Pharus latifolius. The sequence continues at coordinate 50,988,819 of CM033322.1, forward strand.
ACGGCATGCATGTAGAGAAAAATGTCTGCGACAGTTTAATTGGTTTGTTGTTGAACATTCCGGGAAAGACAAAGGATGGTGTGAAAGCTCGTCGTGACATGGTAGAAATGGGGATAAGGACAGAGCTTGCACCTTTAGAGAATGGAAAGCGTACATACCTCCCCCCGGCCTGCTATACGTTGTCCAAGAGCGAAAAAACAGAACTCTGTCGGTGCCTGCACGGTGTTAAAGTTCCATGTGGGTACTCCGCGAACTTGAAAAAACTTGTGTCTATGAAGGACCTAAGACTGGTTGGCATGAAGTCCCACGACTGTCATGTCTTGATGTCACAGATGCTTCCCATTGCTATCAGAGGCATTCTCCCAGTTAAAGTCAGAGAGACAATCACAAACCTATGTTATTTCTTCAACGCAATATCTTGCAAGGTAAGTACGTGCACTCGTACTATAAGTTCATTACCTCCATTTGTGGAGCTTAATTAGAAGATTTTTCTGATATGAATATTTGGCGCAACTGTGTCCTCGTAGGTAATTGATCCCGATGGACTGGACGCTTTGCAACGCGACGTGGTTACAACTCTTTGTCAGCTCGAGATGTATTTCCCTCCATCCTTTTTTGATGTTATGGTCTATCTGATTGTTCACCTTATCAGAGAAATTAAGTTTTATGGACCCGTGTGCCTGCGCTACATGTATCCATTTGAGAGATTTATGGGTGTATTGAAGGGATACGTAAGGACTCGTCGTCGACCCGAGGGGAGTATCATGGAAGGTTATGCCGCCGAGGAGGTGATTGAATTTTGAACAGATTATATGGCCGGGGTTGACCCAATTGGCGTTCCTAGGTCCCGACACGAGGGTAGGCTTCAGGGAATCGGAATGATTGGATTCAAAGCTATCGTCCCCGCTCGTGATGTGTACGCAAAATCACATTTTTGGGTCTTACAACACATGACGGAGGTCGAGCCATACATACACGAGCACAAGGTAATGTTACGGTCACAGAATCCTTCGAAGTCAGACGTTTGGGTCAGCAGAGAACATAACAGGAAATTTGCTTAGTGGATCCAAGAAAGAGTCACGCGAGCTGCCGAGGGCTCCGTAAGTGAAACTGTGACATGGTTGGCTAGAGGCCCAAGATTCACTGTAGGGACTTGGCAGGGGTACGACATCAATGGGTATTCATTTTACATAAGAGCTCAAGGCGCCAAGAGTAGCACGCAATGTAGCGGAGTGACACTGTTTGCTATTTCCGAGGATGCCAGGTTAGTAAGGGCGCTGAACTCATTACGGTGTTATTGACGAAATATGGGAGCTCGATTACGGATTACTTAAGATTCCCCTGTTTCGATGCCAATGGGTCGAAATCCCTCGAGGTGTTCAAGTTGACAGTTACGGTTTTACTCTCGTCGATCTTGGTAGAGTCGGACACCAAGACGATCCATTCATACTTGCAAAGCAAGCCACACAGGTATTCTACATCGTTGACCCGGCCAATCCAAACTTGCATGTTGTCCTCCACAGCAAGAGACGTATTGTTGGGGTCGAAGATGTTGTCGACGAAGAGGAGTATAACCAATTCGGTGAAATACCTCCATTTTTAGAGGACATTCAATCTATCCGTACTGAAGATATCGACGAAACAACGTATCTGTGAGATGACCACGAAGAAGGATTATGGGTTGAGAACCATTGATGATTAATTTCTATTTCAGGGATAAATGCCAAGCAAACAGCCCACAAGTTCTGTAGCAAGGTGAGGAACTTATCATTAATACATCAGGCAGTACATTTCTCTTTAGAACTTAATGATAAGCTAGTTCACAGCATTAATACATCTCAATTTTACTCCACAGCATGAGTTCTAACATGTACAGTACCTTTATCCTGTAAATACTTAATTCTTCCCTTCAAATAGCACTTGCAAAAATCTCATCGCAGCCTCTTGCTTCTTCAAATTAAGTTCTGGAAAAATCCCTTTTTTCTGACGGTATTTTGTTATTTATACCGATAGAAAAGGACATCTGCTACTTTCATGTCTCAGGCACTTCTCTCAGGCACTTCAAAACGTTTTCTATCGGTATTGTTCTATTTTACCGTTAGAATAAATTCGTTAGTCTCACGGTATTTGTTGTCTGACGGTTTTTTCCTGTTTTTACCGATAGAAGAATACTCTGCCACTTTGAATTCTCAACCGTGTCGCCATGCGTTGCCTTGGAAACTCTATAAGTACCTCGCCATGCGTCGCGGTATTTTGTTGTTTTTCTAATTCTCGAACAGTTCGACTCCTCATCTTCTCTTTCACAATGGCAACCTCCATGGGATCGTCAGCCACGCCCTCCCCGGTAAGAACTCTAAATCTCCTCGGTTTACCCCTGTATTGTTAATCCATGTTCAGCTCATTCTTGACCTGTTGATTTGCACAGGGAATGGTAGCCGTGGAAGACACTGCCAAAGTGAAGGCCGACCTGAGGGCCCTCCAGGAGGAGCACAAGCTCCTTACAGACAAGCACACTCAGCTACGGGTTGACCTTGACGATCTCTTCCAGCGCATTAAGCGCATGAAGACGGATGGTGACCATGCTAGGGCGAGGACGAGGCATCTTCGCGAGGAGAAGAAAGCCGCGGATATGACCATCGCTGGCTGCGGTTTCACTATGAAGGATACCATAGCGAAGCTGAGGGAGGTCGCAGGCCTTCTCGACGCGGTAGTAGTTGATCCTAGGGACAACTTGTCGCTAGAGGAGTCCTGCGTCCTGGCTGCAAGTCTAACTGACTCTATTCTATATGCAGCCAGGACTAAGACCACCCCTTGACCTAGCATTTTGGGTTTTATTTTTTTTTTTGTAAGTGATAAAACAACAATGAATGAACAATTTCTTTTTATGTCAATTTTCCAATTTTCCGGCTATCTTCCCTCTTTCTTTATCATCCTGCAGCTTTCAACCACGGTCTGTTTGATGTTAAATTGTGTGTGCACCCAACACTATAATCTCAAGCACTTAATTAAAAATTTTTTCTGGGGAAAATTGGTCTCACAGGATTTTATTGTTTATACCGATAGAAAAAGGCACCTTTTCATTACTCTGACGGTATTTTGTTGTTTTTGCCGATAGAAAAAGGGCATATAATCTCAAGCACTTAATCAAAAAAATTTTCTGGGGAAAATTGGTCTCACGGGATTTTATTGCTTATACCGATAGAAAAAGGAAGTTTTTCATTACTCCGACGGTATTTTGTTGTTTTTACCGATAGAAAAAGGGCAATCTCAAGCACTTAATCAAAAAATTTTTCTGGTGAAAATTGGTCTCACGGGATTTTATTGTTTATACCGATAGAAAAAGGAAGTTTTTCATTACTCTGACGGTATTTTGTTGTTTTTACCGATAGAAAAAGGGCACCCAATACTATAATCTCAAGCACTTTAAAAAAATTTTCTAGGGAAAATTGGTCTCACGGGATTTTATTGTTTATACCGATAGAAAAAGGCATCCGCTACTTCAAATATTTTTCCGGGAAATTTACTTTTTCTATCGGTACTATTTTGTTGTACCGATAGAAAAGTTCCTCCACTACTTTATTACTCGTACACGGCCCTTTAGTTTCCCTCCACTCGAACAGTTCCACCTTAGAGCACTGCGTCTCTTCGAGAGCGAAGAAAACCACAACCTCCGCCGTGACCACTCACTTCCTCTCTGCCACACGACGATCGCCGGCTGGACACTGGTTCGCCACTGCCACCGGTTCTTATTTTCGTCCTTCGCCGGCCGCCACTGCGTTCTACACCGCCTCTCCATCACCAGAACTGATCGCCGCCATAAATACCCTAATTCATCGTTCTATTTCCAGCATCTTCTTTATTTGATCCTAGTGTTTTGCACGTACTAATTCTTCGAGTTTTGCAATTACACTAGGGTTCCCTATTGCGTTGGCTTATGTACATTCCGCAGGCAATGTTGATTTAAATTAGGGTTTACATAATATGTTCCAGTGCTGTAATGAACCTGTTTTGAGATTTTAACTTATCTATACTGCTGTATGTGTGATCAATTGTATCCAACTGCCATGTAATGCAAATTATATGTTGGAGGTGTTCTTACACATATTCTATCGGCAGCTCATGTGTTTACCGATAGAAAATATTTCTGCACAAGTAGTAAAACTTAATTTGGATCTGGAAGGACATGAGCCATGCAATGTACTAGTTTGGTTGGGAATTTTTACTCACTTCGTATGAATATATGGCAATGTGGATGGGTCTTCGATGTATATGTTTCAAATGCCTATACATGACTTTTCCCAACCTAATAGATGTGAAGTCCTGATGACTCACATACAGGCTAGGCTAAAGATTATGCACAGTGGCACTTAGATGCTTGTGTGCATATTTACGTGTGAAATAGTAATGCTGGCCCATGAATATTAGTATAGCAAATCATCGAGAATGTTATGTGATGACAGTGAATGGTGGGTTGTCAACAAAATTCCATATGTAGAGAACATTGTTATGTTCTATCGGTATCTCACGGGTTTGCCGATAGAAAAACTGTCTTCTGTGGAGGTAATTGTTATGGTCTATCGGCAGCTCATGTGTTTACCGATAGAAAATATTTCTGAACAGTTCAGGAAGTAATTTATGCATGTCTTTCTTTTTGTATTATTTTCCCTTTTGCCGCCCTAGTTAGTCTCCAGTCCTGGGCTGAGTTATGGAACTCCAAGGCGAATTAATTGCCATATATATGGTTTGTTGAAGGTTTTGTAGGGGAAGACATGTCGTCGTCTTCATCGGATGGTACTAGTGGTTCGACTAGGGCCAACCCCATCGTAACTACTGAAGATGCAGCTGTTACATCCCAGCGCAAGAGGGTGGGGCGAGGCGCGACGACGTTGGGGCGTTTGGCCAAACGCACGGATCTTTCGTGTGAGTTCAACCAATTTGGGAGGCCGATTGGAAAGAATGCTGGGAGGTACGCGGCCTATGTTGGGCTGTTGGCGAAAGAAAGGGTGAAGATCACCGTCCAGAGCTGGAAGGACATGACGGCGGACGAGAGGGATAGGTTGTGGGCGGAAGTGAAGGTTAAATGAACTGAAATCGCTGAACTCTTTCGTAATCACGTTCTCTTGGCTTATACTAAAGTTTAACTAACTCGTGTTAATTGTATGCATTTTTCGGAAATAGGCTAAGTGGAACATCCCCGACGATACACCTAGGACTGCCTGCTTGAAGGACATGAACGGAACATGGAAAACCTTTAAGAGCTGGCTCGTCAGTAACTTCCTCGCTGCGGGGAAATCTCCTTGCGAGAAGTACCCCTTCATATCGGAGGAGGTATGGGAGGAATTCACCAAGCAGAAGGGGACTAAGGAGTTCAAGGCCCTTAGCGAGAAGAATAGGGTGATCCAGAAGAGGAACGACCACCCACATCGGCTCGGATCCCGGGGCTATGTGGGGAAGGAGGAGCAGTGGAAGAAGGAAGACGAGCAAAATCCTGTCATCGACACCCCTGAGTTGCCGCTCTCCGAGATCCGGGATGAGAGGTGCAAGCGATGGTGGAGGGGGAGGGGGTCCGTGTCGTCCACGGGGTCTGTGCAGTTCGCAACCCCTGGGGACGCCGACGTTGTGAGGCGAATGGTAAGTTGGCTAACCTCGTAAACTGTGTGCGCACAAGTGTATATAAGGCAATTTGTCTCACAAGGTACCTTTAAATGTAACAGATCTCTTTTGAGAAGGAGGCAGCGGAGGGATTGTTTACCCCGCAGAGGGAGAACGACATCCTCACCCGGGCTCTAGGAAATAAGGAGCATCCCGGGCGGACACAGGCCGTGGGATCCATTGTGTCGTGGAAGGCCGGTTTCGTAGATCCGGCTCCACCGAGGAAGAAGGCCCGCTCCTGGAAGGAAAAGGAAGCTGACCTCTCCGATAAGATACGGGCTGAGGTACGGGAGGAGATACGGGCGGAGATGCGGGCTGAGATACGGGCTGAGGTACAGTCTGAGGTGCACACCGAGGTCGTACAAATGAGGGAAGAGTTTGCACGGTTGAGAGAAGCATTGCTGGCCAAGTGTGCAGATGCGGATTCCCAGGACGATGGTACCCCGCGGGGTCGGATAAGCAGTTGGGCTTCGAAGGTACTCGCGGATCCAGTGGATCTACTTGAGGTACTGCAAGACTTCATCTGTGCACTTAAGTTGATGCCACTCCCATTCTGTTAGAGTTGTTTCGCTAACCTATTTTAATTGTTACAAATTTGCAGGGGCCGGAGGGCTGCATCCTACAGAATCACGTAGGCGCCGGGCAGGAAGTGGTTGGACACGGCTTCGTATATCCGTCTGGGCCGGATGTCCGGGTCCACTGTGTACCTCTGCAGTTGGGTTTCGCAAAGGTACAAGTGAACATGGCCATGCCGGGCTACAACGATTCTCCGTTGCCAGTCCCAACAGAGGAACTGCAGACACTTGCTGAGGCAATGGGCTCCTACGTACAGTGGCCCAAGAAGTGTCTTGTAATACAACCGGTAAATCCTACACATTTTAGATTACATCCTACTCTGTACACTCAACTTGCATAATCTAACATACGTGCTCATTATTTGAAGTGGCCTGCCGCTGGGCTACCAGGGGACTGCGCCCCCAGCTCGGGGCATGAGACCCGATCTCGTGCGACCCTGGACACATCAAAGACGGCCTCCACCCCACCCAGTGCATCCACGCCTTCACCTCGGAAGAAAGCTGCCATCACCTCGCCCTTGCCTTCGAAGGTACGCGCTCAGTCCCTGGCAAAAGGCAAGGGCAAAGGCAAGGGAAAAGGGCGACAGGGACAGCCGGAGAGGTTCACGAACGGGTTCCCACTCATGTCGGAGGCAGCTTTGCACAAATTGGATCGATCAACCAGAGACCTCCACGGATATACTCCCGGGCAGTTCCACCGTGAGCCCGGGAGTATATCCGTGGCACACGAGGATCTGTTCGACCTCTACAACTGGCGGGAGCTCGATATGTCCATCATACGGACTAGAGTCCTGTGAGTTTGCTGATGCTATGTATTGCAGTTTTCTAACTATGTTTGCTAACTCTGCATTGTTGTAGTTCATTTGAAATGTAGTAACTTTCTGTGCAATACTAATGTCGTCCTTTGCATGCAGGTGCATGTACAGGCTAGCATCGGAGGCTGCGTGTGACAAGGTGGGTTTCCTCGACCCAGAGAAAATAAGCCTCACGATGCTAGAGCACGACGCCGCGCACGCTGAGCAGTACATATCCAAGGCGCTGATGGCGCAGCAGGACAGGGAGTTCATTCTGGTGCCGTACCACCAAAGGTTAGTGCATTTCGTACTAATTTAACTCGATCTTGTATGTTATACCGGAGATATACTTTGAGCACGCGGTCCTCTTTTACGTACAATGCAGGGGCCACTGGATCCTCATCGTGATCTGTCCGCCGAGGAACGAGGTGTACTACCTCGATTCGATGCGTGACAAATTATCGATAGAATATGTGGTCAAGGGGAATATGGAGGCGTAAGTAACTTATATGTTTGATTTAAATTTTCACCTCACAAGCTCATGATAATACATTAACGGGCAATACTAACTGAAATGCAGGGCTTTTGATAAATATGCGTCCGCTGGAGGGAGGCATGCCGCACCGCAGGGCTCCCTACTAGCTTGGAAAGAATATGAGGTACTCACGAGACTTTTTGTTTATGCTTAATTAGTTTATGGAAACAATAGCTAACAGGTCTTCGCATATGCAATTATCTCAGTGCCATCAGCAGCCGCAATCATGGGAATGCGGGTTTTATGTGTTGCGCTACATGTACGACCTAGTGCAGACAAACTTTGCCCAATTCCCCCAGGTAAGCATCGATAGCTAACTCAAATTTGAAAATTGGGTGTCACGTTCTAAATTAGGAAGTTAGTTACTAAGTATTCACACATGCTTGCAGATCGCCATGTCAAAAGACTCATACGAAAATGCAAAGATTAGAGATCTTCGACAAATCTGGGCTCAATATGTCATGGAGGAAGTTGCGCCCAACCATCCGCCATGATAATTTTCTTATTTTCGTGTACTCTGTGCATAGACTGTTTATATACATGTGAATAAATATATATGTCAATAAATGTCCACATTGGATTGCAATTTGTATTTGTCCATATATATGTGAATAAATGTGAATAACTGTCTAATGTGTCAATCTGTTCTGTGAATTTACCCTTCTTTGCATCTGTACTGTATTGTGTATCCAATCTATAATGTATTGCATCTGTACTGTATATGTGAATGTACTGTATTGTGAATGCAAATAATGTACTGTATATGTGAATGTTCTATCGGCAAATTCATTCACAGCCGACAGACCACTACAAACTTTCTATCGGTAAACTCATCCACAACCGAGAGACTACTGTAGTTTTTTCTATCGGTAAACTTGAAATTAACTGTCAGAATAGTGTGACTTTTCCTGCCGGTGAATTCATCCACAACCGAGAGACTACTGTGGTTTTTTCTATCGGTAAACTCATCCACAACCGAGAGACTACTACCCATTTTTCTATCGGTAAACTTGAAATTAACTGTCAGAATATGGGTACTTTTCCTGCCGGTGAACTCATCCACAACCGAGAGACTACTGTGATTTTTCTATCGGTAAACGTATAATTAACCGTTAGAAGAGTGTGATTTTTCCTGCCAGTGAACTCATACACAACCGAGAGAGTACTAAGATTTTTTCTATCGATAATGTCATTTCCAATCGAAAGAGTGCTACACTTTTTCTGTCAGTAAACTTATAATTAACCGTTAGAATATGGGTATTTTTCCCAACGCTAAACGTCAGACGACGACGGGTTTTCTATCGGTAGAATCATAAGGTGCAGATAGAATAGTAATATTTTCCTGTCGGTAATCATGTAATTAACCGTTAGAATATGGGTATTTTTCCCGACGCTAATCGTCAGACTACGACGGGTTTGCTATCGGTACACTCCTAAGATGCCGATAGAATTGTTAATTTCTTCTATCGGTTATTTACCGATAGAAAATGTTCTGTCTTGTTCTATCGTGTCTATCTCTATCGGTACGAAAACCGATAGTAGAAGGTTTTTTTTACCGATAGAAGAAAGCTTTTCTGTACTAGTGAAGGGCAGTTCTGCTCAGTTCGTTGTTTTGTTGCTCGAGATCTTGATCCTCCTTTTCTTTGCGATCCCGTTCTTCCCTAGCAGCCTGTTGATCAGGAGTTTCCTCCGGTAAGGCAGCAAACTGTCTAGGGAGAGAGGTCGCCAATGGGGAAAATGTAACACCCCAGTTTTTTATTATCTTTTCTGCTTGCGAATCAGCATAACTTCTTTGGAAACCCTGATATTTTAACCCTATCTTGATCTTGGGTATGCCACTACCTTAACCTAAAAAGTTGGCTGCTAAACTTCATTGACCAGATCGTTTTCACATTTCAGTCCAAAGGTGTTTCAATTTAGTCCTTTTCAGAAGTTTCAGAAAACCCAAAAAGGCTAAAAGTCCCAGATCACCTCAAAATCCAAATCTGATCAAGTGATAACCTTTCTTTCATTTTTCTGAACATTTTTCCCTTCTGGAAGAATTCCAGAATCTCGACCAAAACCCTAGTTTTAGCCTCGACAAAAGTTCAAACCCTATTTACCCTAATTACCCTGTTTTCGAATTTTGTCAGAACCACCAGATGTTATCGGATTTCATCATTTTTCCTGCTAGATGAGTCCAAGATATTTAGTAGCACTCATCTGCAAAATCAGAATTCAAATCAGCCCTTCAGATCTTCAGAATTGCAATTAGGCCCAAACTCCCGAGCCAAAACCTTCACAGATCAGTCCAAATCGTTGCAAATAGGTCCAAAGTTCACAACCAGGTCCCTGTGAAGTTTTCAACCAGCAACCGCCAATTTGCCGCGCCGTTGAGCTCGTCGCCGGCGAAGCCCCTCGCGCTGCCACCTCACGGCCACGTAGCCCCCAGCCGTGCGCACCTGTACCGCCACCGTGGAGCGCTCAAGCCCCACCGTGCCATCGTCTTCCTCGCGCGCGCGTGCTGCTGCTGCCAGGAGCTTTATGCCACTTGGCTGCCATCCCGAAGATCTTCGCCACCACCTCCTGACCGAATCCTGCTTCCCCGCGATTCACCGCCTCTGGTAGAGCCCCGCCGTGTCCCGAAATACCTCGATGACCGTCCCGGCGTCAGAAGAGGATCTCCCCGGCGATTGCTGCTGCTCCCGAGAGCTTCACCCACGGCTATAAAAGCCCCATCCCTTGCCCAGCATTGCCTCACACCACCTGCATTGTAAGCTTTAGCTTCCCTCACCCGAGAGCATCCGAGTTCTTCAGCGCCGCCGCGAAGCTCATCTTCCCCGGCGAGCAACCGTTGAAGCTCACGGCGCCAGCCTCGCCCGAAGCTTCCCCCTCCAAACCAACGCCACCAGTAAGCTCCCTACACCTCTCTCTACGTTTCATAGCCGTTAATTGGTCCCCGGCGCACCTCAACGCCGGCAATCACCGGAAAACTTGAAAACCCCTGTTCCCGCAATGCCTAGCGATTTAGCCCGAATTGGCCTTCGTGCCAGTGATAGGAATTGACCAGTGCACCCATTTGAGCAAGCCTGTAGGCTTAGATTTCAAATTTGAGCAACAGTCATGGCTTTTCCGGAGTTTGCGCGCCACCAGTGAGCTGGTCCTCGTCGCCAAGCTTCTCCGGCCACCCTCCGGCCGATTCAACCCCACAAATAGATCCCTCACCTCACCCTCTCACTCCCTGAGCAAGGAATCGAGCTCAAACCCTTTAGAACAGAAACGCCCAATCTGGAGGTTGTCTTCTCCAGCGCCGGTCGCCGGAATTTATCCCCGGCCGATCTAGCCTCGCTCACCTTGTCATTTAGATAGATCTCAATCCCCTGAGTAATTTTGTCTACTAGCCCGACCTCTGAATCGACCTGAATCAAAAGTTATAGCCATGCCAAGGTTGCTGTCCAGTGGCTCAGTTCATGTCCAGGCCACCGTGTTTGCTCACCGGATTTGGCCACCCTCCGGCCACTTTCAGCCCTTGAGCCTGTTGAGAGTTTTGTAGCTGACATCAATGCCTAAACCCTAGACAAAGTTGTACATCAATTGGAGCTCTGAGTCAAAAGTTATGCAATGCCCTAGTTTCTGGCCATGTCAAACACTATGTCAGTGCATGTCCACCTGTGGCATTGGATGATTTAGACTTGTTTCTTTTGAGCAATTGAAATGCCACTTTGTCCACTAAGCCTTTTGAGCCATGTTCTACAACATTCCCTACTATCACATCTCCAGAAAACAAACCTAGAACCGATTTAGGGCAATGTCAAGCCATGAGTCGAATGTCAGCCCTTCGACATTCAAGCCCTTTGAACCCATCTCTTCAACCAACGTCAAGTGACCTTGTCTAAACCATTTCCCCTGCATGCATGATGTATTTACGTATTATTTTCTAGTGCTTGTATGCTTATATAGTGTGTATGTGTTGTTTGTACCCGTCGTGGAACCAGACGTTGAAGGAGCAGAGGAGATCCCTGAAGATTCATTTGAGCAGCTAGACCCGTCACTGCAAGGCAAGTCTCAATCCCTTGATTATGTCTAGCCTACTATTTTGAAATGAAGTATGTTAACCGTTTTCAAGTATATGCATGCCTTAGATTCAAATAAGAGTTATATTTCAATAAAGATGACTAGATATGACCTAAATGATTGTAAAGCCCCTTTTGACATTGAATATCCCTGCACCCTTGTCACCCTAGATTATCATGCTTGGGCTATGCTATGCTTAAAGATTATATGATAAATGTTGAATGGTCACATATGAGAAAAGCATGTTCAAAACCCCTTTTTGTGAAAGAAAATGTGATTGGAATCGATAGTGAGGATGGTTTGATTGGATGGTGCTGTGTGTGCACTGGGAATGTGAAAGACTCCTCACTAAAGATTCATAAGGACTAGAACCTTGTGTTGTGCTTCTATGCGGCATGAAAAACGTACCAACCACCTGCCTGTTTATGGGACGGGCGCAACTTAGTAGCTTTCTTTAGTGTTAGCTTTTCCCTGCAATGGTTGTCGGTCCAGTTTCTTGCGAGAACTGGTGGGCCGCAGAAGGCCATGAGTGATGTGAGTTCAAAAAAATCAGGAGAGGAAAAGGTGGAAAGAAGGAAGACGCCCTAAGCCAGATTAAGTCGTGCGCGACTGTAATCAAGGGAGGCTATGTGTCTTGCGAGAACATAGGCCCAGGCTAGGAAGTAAGGCAGTGGGGAGGACCCACAACGGTACTTGAGACTTAACTGTCTATTTACCGGGCAGGGAAATGGTTAATACTAGGACTGTAAATTGTTGTGTCATCTCGGCCTTGTCACATGCGTAAAAGTCGCATGAAGCTGATCCGACTTGAAAGCCGAATGATTGGTGGATTAAGGTGGTACACCTTTGCAAAGTTTAAAAAGTATCGGATACTCTGAGCTCCCAGGTCATGGAGTCTGCGCGCTGTGAATCCTATTCACGTCGATGCAGCACAAGTAGCTTTTGGAAGTTTTTCACAAAATCTGAGTAAAGTGGTGACTCATGAAAGACCGCCACACACAACATTTCTGAAAATCTAGCTTAGGATTTCAAAAGCCCCGCTTTCGAAAATAAAGACCTTTCTTTAAAGCTGCATGTGAAAATCTATTTATACACAGAGCCAAAGAGCTGTTCTTTGAGAAATGCCCCATCATTTATACATATGCATTGTTACTTGGGACTTGTTGAGCGCCATGTGGACAATGTGCTCACCCTTGCTTTTACAAACAAATTTGGAGGAAGGATTCGCCGACCCTGAATCTTATGGTCTTGAACCCAATGTGGAACAAGAAGAAGAAACTGAGGACCCATCTAGTTAAAGGGTTATGCACCAAGGTGGAGTTCGATGTGGAGAAGGCCCATGCAATACCGCCGCTGCAGAGAAAGAAGACTGAAGAGGTCCTTTTGTTTATCGTTGCTGTGCCGACCCTTGTGTCGAAAACTCCTTAATTTGTATTAACAATTAAATGCGTCATTTTGGCACTAAGTTATTGTAATGTTGGTCCTTGTGATCAGCACTTGTTTTTAATTACTCGCATTTTTATATAATGCATCTTGTTGTTGTGAGCTGTAATGTGCCTTTTCTGAGTGCAATCCACCTGGGCGATTGCCACTGGAATCCTCAAATGAGGGTCCCACAGAAAACATCTCCGTTTGTTCCGAGTCGGACTCGAAATCAAAGAGACGGTGGAGGTTATCAGGGTCGAATCTCCCTGGGCTGATTTCCAGGTCGATATCATCCTTCCCCTCAGCGGGGTAGTATGACGGACCGGACTCACCCTCTAGCGCATTAAGAACCTCGGTGGGTTCTGACCTTGCGCTAGTCACTCCCTGGTCGATGGACATGACCTGGAGAGATGATTCAACCTCTGGTAGATTTTTGCCTCCAACCTCCTCCATCGGAACAGGGTCTCTTGGAGAAGGCATCGAGATGTGAGCATAATCCTCGAGATCAAAATCGTTCTCGGAATCATATACTCCAGCCATATTTCAGCGAACCTCCAGATGAAAATTAGGACGCCTTGAGAAAGGCCCCACGGTGGGCGCCAGCTGTCGATAATTTGGACTCGGGGTCCTCAGCCGAACTTATGCAAAATTTATAATAGTGAGACCTTTCGGGGTGACCCTTCGGGAAGGTATGTAGAACTATGGAGAACTGGAGCACAGAGAAATTTATACAGGTTCGGCCCCTCGATGGTGGGAGTAATAGTCCTACGTCCTGTTGGGATTTCACTATACGTAGTAAAGATTTACAAGATGGCAGGAAAAGACCTTCATAGGCGAAGATTTTTCCTATGTAAGTGTACAGAAAGAAGCCAGGGAGGCTTATAAAAACTATCTAATCTAGGCCGTAGACTTGGCTGTTTGAGTCGTGTCTTGATCTCTTGATCGATCTCTTTTGTTTGATACATCATGCCGCCCTTTTATACTGTTTGAAAGGGCGCCAAGTCGTAACTGCATCAAGCAGTTGCTTGGATGCGGTTTAGAGAACCGCTCTTAACTCCCACGCAGGTTTAACACGTGTTATTTGTGGATAACTGCACGTATTAACCTCCTGACGGTTGTTCCTCCACGTGGAAGAATCTTCGGGATACTTGGGATATTCCTGCCATAGGGACAGAATACTCCCACGTTCCCAGGTCGAAGATGCTCTGACCGCTTGATGTTGGTTGACCGCGCAACATCTTCGACCTTCTATCCGCGCATAGCACACGAACTTCTGACCGCGCACTAACTGCCATCTGATCGCGCAAAGTCTGCGACCTCAGGCTGATGCTTCCCAGAAACGACTTGAGTTCGCACCGCCGGGCACATGTCTGGCTCGAATCTGTCCTGAACGAACAGTGCATTTATTTGAACTGACTCGGGTGTCAATCCTCGTCACCGGTCATCGCCGCCTGCCGCCTGGATGGCAGAGATGTAGATTTGGAGGAACTCGAATAGGCCAAACGACCGCACAAAGGCCGGGCGAAAAAGCTTTACAGCCAATATAGGGACCGTGAATTGACCTGCGGCTCTCGATCCGATTACGGGCGACCTCACGCAATGGAGAAGTCACTCGTGGTCCCAAACGAGAGTGGACAGGAATTCGTTCCCTATCATGAGAATCTTGCGCCCATCTGCATTTGTCCTATTGAGATGGGATGGGTGGCGGGCGACTCCGTCTACCAGAACCAGAGTTAGAGTGTTCTCGGTTATGGGAGCATGTCACTGATCGACAAGAAGCCGTCGGGGTTGCCTCCGGTGCGACCTCGTCCAACCTTTCCGCCAGGATTCTGGTGAAGGCCAGTTTCTGCGCATCTGTGATCATAGGAGGAAAATTACCCATGACCTCTGCGATAGATCGAAGCCGGCCATGCGTGCTTCTCCTAGGGGCACCAGGTGTTACCGTTTCTTCGTCCATCGGGAAATGCTCCGGGGATAAGGACGGTGTCTGGTGGCGTCTACGACCACGTGATCGTCGGGAAGAACTTGGAGCAGCATCATAACGAGCCAACACATTTTGAAGAGCGTCTAGGGCTGTTCTGCGAAGTTCATTGTCTAGTTTCTCACGATCTTGATCTTCCTTTTGCTTGCGTTCCTGTTCTTCCCTAGCAGCCCGTTGATCGGGAGTTTCTTCCGATAAGGCAGCGAACTGTCTAGGAAGCGAGGTCGCCGATGGAGAAAACATCTCCATTTGTTCCGAGTCAGATTCAAAATCAAAGAGACGATGGAGGTAATCAGGGTCAAACCTCCCCGAGTTGATTTCCTCGTCAACATCATTCTTCCCCTTAGTAGGGTCGTATGATGGACTGGATTCAACCACTAACGTATTTAGAACCTCAGTAGGTTCTGATTCTGTGTTGGTCGCCTCCTGGTCGATAGACATGACCTTAGTGGTCGAATCGACCTCCGGGATGTCTTCGCCTCCGGTTTCCTCCATCGGAACAGGATCACTGGGAGAAGGCATCTGAATGTGGGCATAATGCTCGAGATCGATGTCATTCTCGGAATCATATGCTCCAGCCATAATACAGCGAACCTCCGGATGAAAACTAGGACGCCTCGAGAAAGGCCCCACGGTGGGCGCCAGCTGTCGACGATTCGGACTCGGAGTCCTTAGTCGAACTTATGTTGAATTTTGTGAGTTGTGGGAGCTTTCAGGATGTCCCTCCTGGAAGGGATGATGAACCAAGGTTAACTGGAACACAGAGATTTTTAGACAGGTTCGGGCCCTCGATGGTGGGAGTAATAGCCCTACGTCCTGTTATAATTTCACTACGTGTAAGAAAATTACAAGTTTATGGAAAGAGTCTTCACAGGTGAAGATCCTTCTCGTGTGGTGACATAAAATACTACTAAAAAGGCCTATGAAAGCTAGTAGACTTAGTCTAATGTCTTCTGTTGATTTTCCTATCTCCTCGTGTTTGATGCATTGGTTTACCCTTTTATATTGGTCGGAAGGGTGCCAAGGCATAATGGCTTCGAACAGTTGCTTGGGCGCAGTTTTGGTAACTGCCCTGAACCTCCACGCAGGCTTAATACACGTAATTAAGGAATAACTGCATGTATTAACCTCCTGACGGTTGTCTCTATACGTGGAGGAATCTTCGGGATACTTGGTATATACCTGTTGTAAGGTCTAAGCAACCCTGCGTTTCCTAGTCGAGGGTGTTCTGACCGCGCATTGCTTGCAATCATCTGACCGCGCACTATCTATGGCCTTCCATCCGCGTATTCGCATACGGGCTTCTGACCGTGCACTATCTGCGGTCTGATCACGCAAAGCCTGCAACCATGTATCTGCGCTTCCCAGAGCAACTTGAGTTTATATCAACGGACACTCATCTGGTTCGAATCTATCTTGAACCAGACATTCATTTATTTTGAACTAGCTCGGGTATCAGTCCTCGTCACTAACAACAATTCTTCTATCGGCTCAATGATGTCAACCGATAGTGATGTTATATTTCTTGTAACGGTTATTCACTAAAAACCGATAGTAATGTATAGTTTTTTCTATCGGTTAGGTACTCGACACGGTTAGTACCACAACTTTCTTCTATCGGTTGTACGATATGAACCGATAGTATTACAAAGGATCATTAACAGATACAGAAATATAGTGGTACACTAATACAGCAGATTTAATTTATTCACAAATACACAAATTATTCAGAGATTTAACTTATTCACAAATACACTAATACAAAGATTGAATTTATTCACATATTGAGTTTATTCACAAATACACCAATGAATTTATTCACATATTGAGTTTATTCGCAAATACACCAATGAATTTACACACTTACACCAATCAACACATTCAATATATATTACACAAGTCATTTATGATCGATCGTTGATAGCCACTTCTTCCATCACATATTGAGCCCAAATTGTTCGCAGCTCCTTCAATTGAGGCAACTCTTATTGCTCTTTCAACGTGGCGCTCTGCATGCGTGTATGAAGTTAGGAACGTACGAGACATCCAATATTCGACTTTGAGTCAGGAAAAATGGTTACCTTAGGGAATTGGGCAAAGTTTCTCCTGATCAGGTCATACATAAATCTCATGACATAGAAGCCACATTCCCACTATTGTGGCTGCTGATGTTATTGGGATAATTGCATATGCAAAGACATAAACCCACATTAACTCGAAAGAACTAATTAAGCTTAAATTAAAAGACTCATCATGAGTAGGTCCATCCGTATTAATTACCTCATATTATTTCCAAGAAATTGTTGTGCCCTTCGATGCGTCATGCCTCCCTCCAGCAGTAACATAATTTTTGAAACCCCTGTATTTAATTTAGCATTGCCGGTTAATATGTTATCATTAATTAGCTAGTCAGAGAAAAATTTAATACAACTGTGTTACTTACGCGTCTATGTGTTACTTACGCGTCTATGTGCCACGTGAGGGTGAAAACATGCGCCACCCTGTCGCTTATCGAATCGAGGTAATAGACCACATTCATCCATAGGAAAATGACGGCGAGGACCCAGTGGCCCCTACATTGGATATATAAGAGAACCGTTTCATACATATGTTAGGCGTAACATACAAAAATGAGTTAAATTAGTAGGAAATGCACTAACCTTTGGTGGTACGGCGCAAGAATGAACTCTCCGTCCTGCTGCGCTAGTAGTGCTCTTGATATGGATTCCTCCGCCTGTGCTTGGTCATGCTTTAGCATCGTTAGGCTTATTTTGTCCTGGTCGAGGAAACCCACCTTGTCACATGCCCTCATCGACGCCGGCCTATACATTCACCTGGATGCAAAATAGACATTAGTAAGTAGTGCATACAAAGTGATTAGATTTATGAAATGAATTGTGATAACTTCACACAATAGCAAACTCACACGACTCCAGTCCGTATGATGGACAT
The DNA here is from genome assembly GCA_019359835.1 of Pharus latifolius. Lineage (NCBI taxonomy): Eukaryota > Viridiplantae > Streptophyta > Magnoliopsida > Poales > Poaceae > Pharus > Pharus latifolius. The sequence goes on from CM033322.1 coordinate 51,006,786, forward strand.
ATCAAGCTCCCGCCAGTTGAGGAGGTTGAACAAATCCTCGTGGGCCACCGATATGCTCCCGGCCTCACGGTGAAAATGACCTGGCCTGAAGTGAACTAAGAAGTTGATGTGGCGCCTAGACCGGGTCAGGTACCACTCGTGGAGACTTCTAGTTATTTGATCCATATTGCGCAGAAGGTACTCCGACACCAGTGGGAACCCGTTCTTGAACGTACCCGGCTGGATTTGTTTCGCCTTGCCTTTGGCCTTGCCCTTGCCTTTGGGTGGGGAGCGAGTGTATACCTTCGAAGGTTGGGGTGCGGTGCCGCTGGCCTCATTTGATGGTGAAGGGTTTGAGGCCGTCGAAGGAGGCTTGGGGGCCGAAGGAGCTCGGTCATGCGTTGTGCTGGGGTTGGTGTCCTCAGGAAGCGAGCTGGCATCCTTCGTCCACTTTAAGTTATCAACGCATAAGTTAGATTTTGCAAATTGAGTATATTAACAGAGTTGTAAGATAGAATGGCTAGGATTTACCTCCTGTAGTCTAACACCCTTCTTGGGCCAGTGTATGTACGAGCCTAATGCCTCGCCAATTGTCCGCATTTCGTCCGTTGGTATGGGCAACGGAAAAGAGCTGTAGCCCGGGAGGGCCATGTCCACCAGTACCTTTGCGAATCCAGGCTCCAGAGGTATGCAGTGGATCCGGACATCCTCCCAAGACTGATATAAGACCCCGTTTGCAACCACTACAGGTTTGTCGCCTACGTTGATCAATAGGCTACAACTCTCCGGCTTCTGCAATTTGCAACAATTATAATAGGTTAGCGAAACAGTTCTAACGTAACGGGAATGGCATCAACCGAATTGCATATATAGCTCAAGAGTTGCAATACCTCAATCAGGTCCACCGGATCCACGTGAACCTTTGAGCCGCAACTACTCGGCCTGGGAACGTTGACCTCGGCAGCTGGATCTAAAGCCTTGGACTACACAACTCGGCTGAGGCATTCATACTTCTCGTTCATTTGAGCAAACATGTCCGCGAATTGTGCAGTCACATATAACCGTATCTTCTGAGACAGCTCCGATTCCCTTTCCTTCCAGCTGCGAGCCTTCTTCACCTTTTGCCTGGGCTCCGAGAAGCCTTCCTTCCATGGCAACACACCCCCCATGGTTTGCGTCCACCCTGGATGCTCCTTGTTCCCTAGAGCCCCAGTAAGGATGTCGTTCTCCCTATGGGGAGTGAACAATCCCTCGGTTGCCTCCTTCGAGCAAGAGATCTGTTACATTCAAAGCTCTCCATTGTGAGGAAAAAAATATATACGAACTTGTGCGCACACTAGTGATCATAGTTTTTTCGACCACACTCTATGATTCCAACCAGGAAGTTAGCCAACTTATGATTCGCTGCACGACCTCGACGTCCCTGGGGTTTGGGAACTCCACAGTCCCCATGGACGACACGGTCCCTCTGGCCAGCCACCAGCGCTTGCATCGCGGATCGCGGATCTCGGAGAGCAGTAGGTCAGGGGAGTCGACGAAATTCGATGCCTCGTCTTCAGCCTTCTTCCACGGCTCCTCCTTCCCCGCATAGCCGCGAGAGCCGAGCCGGTGCGGGTGGTCGTTCCTCCTCTGGATTACCTTGTTCTTCTCGCTAAGGGCCTTCGCACCAGAAACAAGAAAATTAATGCACCGCTGGTTACTGCATAAAACGGTGTAACCAACGAAAGAACCATACATACCTTGAACTCAGGGGTCCCCTTCTGTTGGGTGAATTGCTTCCATACCTCCTCCGTTATGAAGGGGTACTTCTCTCATGGAGTTTTTCCTTTAGCAAGAAAGGTACTGACGAGGACGCTCTTGAAGGTTTTCCACGTGTTGTTCATATCCTTCAAGTAAGCTATCTTGGGGCCATCGTCGGGGATGTTCCACTTGGCCTGTTTCAAATGGTGCATATAAGCACGACTTACTTAATCTCTAGGATAAACCAAGGGAATGTGATTACTCAAGAGTTCAGTGATTTTGATTAATTTTACCTTCACTTCGGCCCACAGCCTATCCCTCTCGTCGGCCTTAATGTCCTTCTAACTCTGGACGGTGATCTTCACCCTTTCCTTCGCCAACAAACCAACATAGGCAGCATACTGGCCAGCGTTCTTCTCGATCGGTCTCCCGAACTGGTTGAACTCACATGAAAGATCCGCACGTTTGGCCAAACGGCACAACATCACCGCGCCTCGCGCCTTCCACTTGTGCTGGGATGAGGCAGCGTCATCTACGTTCGCCCTTGCCGAATCATTACTATCAGCCATGGAAGATGCCAACATGGCTTTACCTAAAATTCCATGAACAAACAATCAATTGATATGAAGAAAGCTTACATGACAAAGTTCATAACTAAAATGGAATGGCAATGATGAACCACCTCTTTTTGTTAAAATGTCAAATTTTCATTCAAAAGGCCAAAAATCATCAATTCCTATCAACATGGTCTTCAAAATGGATTTAAAATGGATTTGTAAACTCAATATGCAAAAGGTTGTCGAACTTCAACCTTGTTGCTTAACATAAAGATCATTTGACCATAACTCTTGATAGTAAAATCCTATTTGGAAAATTTTTTCAGAAAAATATATTTCATGCAATGAAAATCATTTATATAAATTTTCATTTCAAATGTATTTGATTTGAGCAATAGTTGATTCTTTTCACAAATAAATATGAAATCTGCAAAATTCAGACTTTTCAATGTACTATCGGTTGACAATAACAAACCGATATGACATACTCTATTTCCTATCGGTTTGACAATTAAAACCGATAGTATTCAAGTTTGTATTCAGGAAAATATATAAGATTAGCAGTGTAAACTATACTAGTCTCTCTACAGGAACATAAAGAATCATGGCTTTGTGATAAAAATTTAAATGAACCAAAATTTCAGATGAAAATGAGAAAATGGGAAATAATTAACAAAAAATTCAGATTATGGCCTTTTACTATCGGTTCGAAATAAGAAACCGATAGTGGACGACTATGTACGAAAAATTCCTAGTGATTTTCATCAAGTCTGTAATTCTCATAGCTATCAAGTTTGTAATTCATGCACTTTTCATCTAGTTTTATATTTGTAATCCATTGAACCACATAAGAACTATTCAATATAAATTTAAGAAATTGACGCGAGCGGCAAGATCAATGATACTGCGGTTTGGTCAAGAGCACTTATAGCCGTTCGTGGAGTGGCCTACGATGGCACAATGCAGTGGCCAGAGGCGGTGGAGAACCCAATTGCGAGTGGCAATGGTGGCGCAGAGGAGCGAAAAAGGGAACGTCGAGGAGGCTAGGGTTTTCCGCGCGTGAGTATTTGGAAATGTGATCAGTTGTACTAGAGGGAAAATCGTGCGAGGTTAACCTAATATATGAATCTTTACTATCAGTTAATAATCACCAAACAGATAGTAAATACAATGGAGGTTAGGGTTTGGAGTGTTGGCATTGTTCGCTATCGGTTTTATGATTATTAACTGATAGTAAATTAATCCATTGTACAAGATCAAACCAAAATGTAGAACAGGGTCTCATAACACAATATGTATTACTATCGGTTATGCACAAGAAACCGATAGTAGATCCTAATTTCATATCGGTTTGGAAATTGAAACCGATAGTAGAATACAATGTTATTGCTTCTAAAGGGTTTTCCTGAGAACAATTACAGATGGGTCTCAGTACATCATTTTGCACTTGTAAAGACACCTGAAACCCCATGCAAATGACTTCCAATAATTTTGAAACAAATTAACAGTAAAGACCAATCGTGGAACATAAGGAATCATGCATATAGAAACTTTCTTCGAATAGCCAATCATGATGGAGATATCAAAATGACAAACCAGCCAAAAACCATGAGGAATCTGAATTTTGCAGTTTTCATACTGATTTGTGAAAAGAATCAATTATTGCTCAAAACAACTCCAATTAAAATGAAAATTTACAGAAATGATTTTCATTGCATGAAATATATTTTTCTGAAAAAATTTTCCAAATAGGATTTTACAATCAAGAGTTATGTTCAAATGATCTTTATTGCCATTGTATTTCACTATCGGTTTTATAATTATTAACTGATAGTAAATCAATCCACTATACAAGATCATACCAAAATGTAGAACAGGGTCTCATAACACAATATGTATTACTATCGGTTATGAACAATAAATCGATAGTAGATCTTAAATTCATATCGGTTTAGAAATTGGAGCCGATAGTAAAATACAATGTTATTGACCCTAAAGGGTTTTCCTGAGAACAATTACATATGGGTCTCAGTACGTCATTTTGCACTTATAAAGACACCTGAAACCCCATGCAAATGACTTCCAATAATTTTGAAATAAATTGACAGTAAAGACCAATCATGGAACATAAGGAATTAGGCATATAGAATCTTTCTTCGAATAGCCAATCAAGATGGAGATATCAAAATGACAAACCAGCCAAAAACCATGAGGAATCTGAACTTTGTAGTTTTCGTATTGATTTGTGAAAAGAATCAATTATTGCTCCAATCAACTCTAATTGAAATGAAAATTTGCAGAAATGATTCTCAATGCACCACGTATGTTTTCCTAAAGAATTTTTGAAAAATGATTTGAAGAATTCTTCGATTAAAGATCCAAGTAATATACGTCACTTACATATTGCAAATTAGTCAAGAATGGTTGTCCACCCATAATCCTTCTTCACGGTCGTCTCGTAGGTAACTTGTTTCGTCAATATCTTCGGTAGGGACAGATTAAAGAATTCCATCTAAAAATGGAGGTAGTTCGTCGAACTGATCATACTTGTCTTCATCCACAACGTCTTTGACCCCAACAATACGTCTCTTACTGTGAAGGACAACGTGCAACTTTGGATTGGTTGGGTCAACGATGTAGAACACCTGTGTGGCTTGCTCAGCAAGTATAAATGGATCATCTTGGTGTGCGACTCTACTAAGATCGACGAGAGTAAACCCATAATTGTCGACTTTAACACCTTCAGAGATTTCGACCCATTGGCATCGAAACAGAGGAATCTTAAATAATACATAATCGAGCTCCCATATTTCCTTAACAACACCGTAATATGAGTTGAGTGCCCTTACTTCCCAGGCATCCTCTGAAATAGAAAGTAGTGTCACTCCACTACATTGCATAGTACTCTTCTCGTCCTGAGTTCTTGTGTAAAATGAATAGCCATTGATGTCATACCCCTGCCAAGTCCCTACAGTAAATCTAAGCCCTCTGGCCAACCATGTAACAACTTCATATACATTGCCCTCAAAGCTTGCAGGACTCTATTTTCGATCCACCCAGCAGACTTCCTGTTATGTTCTCTGGTGACCCAAGTCTCTGGCTTCGAAGGATTTTGTTTTCGTAACATTTCCTTGTGCTCGTGTATGTATGGCTCCACCCCCGTCATGTGCTGTAAGACCCAAAAATGGGCTTTTGCATACAGATCACTAGAGGGGATGACGGCTTTAAATCCAATCGTTCCAATGCCCTGAAGCTTGCCCTCATGCCGGGACGTAGGAACGCCAATTGGGTGAACCCCAGTCATATAGTTGGTGCAAACTTCAATCACCTCCTCGGCCGCATAACCTTCAATGATACTGCCCTCAGGCCGATGTCGATTCCTTACATATCCCTTCAAGATACACATAAATCTCTCAAATGGATACATGTAGCACAGGAAGACGGGTCCACAAAACTTAATTTCTCTGACAAGGTGAACAATTAGATGGACCATAACATCAAATAAAGATGGAGGGAAATACATCTCCAGCTAACAAAGAGTTGTACTCAGATCGCGTTGCAAATCATCCAGTCCATCCAGATCAATTACCGGCAAGGACACAGTTGCAGCAAATATTCAGATCCAAAAAATCTGACAAGTTCCACGAATGGAGCTAATTAACTTGCTAGGAGTACACGCTTACCTTGCCAGATATTGTGTTAAAGAAATAACATAGCTTTGTAATTGTCTCTCGGACTTTGACTGGGAGAATGCCTCTGATAGCAACGGAAAGCATTTGTGACATCAATACATGATAATCATGGGACTTCATACCAACCAGTTTCAAGTCTTTCATGGACACAAGGTTTTTCAAGATTGCAGAATACCCACAGGGAACTTTGACACCATATAGGCACTGGCAGAGTTCTGTTTTTTCTCTTTTTGACAAACTATAGCAGGCCGGGGGGAGGTATGTACGCTTTCCCTTCTCCAACAGTGCAAGCTCAGTCCTTATGCCCATGTCGATCATGTCACGACGAACGTTGATGCCATCTTTCGTCTTTCCTGGAATGTTCAACAAACAAACCAATCAAACTGTCACAAACATTTTTCTCTACGTGCATGACATCAATGCAATGTCGAACTTGTAAGTGCTCCTAATATGGCAGATCCCAAAGAATCGATCTCTTATTGCAAACATTTTTTCCTAGAGGTTTAGAACATTTACCGAATTCAACTTTGATATCCTTCACGCGCAAGTAAAGCTCCTTACCAGTCACAAACACTGGGGCTGATCCTTTCTCAAGCTTCCCATTAAATGACTTCCTCTTCTTACGGTAGGCGTGATGCATGGAAGGAATTTGCGGTGACCCATGTACACTGTTTTTCTGCAGTTTGATAACCACATGCTTTTAGTTTCATCCAGGCAAATAGGACAAGCCTTGCCTCCTTTCGTACTATACCGACAAATTTCCATAGGCCGGGAAATCATTTATGGTGCAAAATATCATGGCCGGCAACATGAAATTCTCTCGCTTATGTGCATCCCACACCTGCACCCCTTCACTCCACAATTTATGTAAGTCCTCGACTAACGGTGATAGAAACACGTCAATATCATTCCCGGGTTGTCTGGGTCCTGAAATTAGTAACGACATCATGATGTACTTACACTTCATACATAACCAAGGAGGAAGATTGTAGATGCATAAAAGAACCGGCCAAGTGCTATGCCGACTGCTCATATTTCCGTGTGGATTCATACCATCCGTACTCAGCACAAACCATATATTCCTCACTTCACTGCCAAACTCACCGAATATTCTGTTAATGTTTCTCCATTGAATAGAATCAGTTGGATGTCTTAGTTTTCCGTCTTGTTTCCGACCTTCACCATGCCAACGCAAGTACTTCTCATCTTTCGGATTTGCAAACAGCCATTTCAATCTAGGAATCACAGGAAAATACCACACAGTTTTGGCCGGAGGCCCTTTCTTTACCTCATCACATCCATTGTGATAAATTTTGTCCCCATGCTTAAACTGCGATGCACCGCACCTTGGACAAACATGCAAATCCTCGTACTCGTTATGGTACAGAACACAATCATTTGGGCATGCATATATTCTTTCGATTTCCATTCCCAACGGACACAATAGTTTTTTGGCTTGGTAAACCGATCTTAGCAACTCATTTCCCTCTGGAAGCATGTCTGCTAACAGATCTAATAGCGCCGTGAAACTCTTATCGCTCCAACCATTTCTTGCCTTCAAGTTATATAATCTCAACACAAAAGACAACTTTGTAAATTTTGCACATCCGGGGAACAAAGCCTTCTCATAATCAACAATTAATTTCTCAAATTTAGCAAAATCATTTTCACTGTAATCTTCTTCTACATCACGTAACATTTCATCTAAATTGTCGTCATTTACATGCACATCCGAATGAACATTATCAATGTTCTGATGATCATCATTACTGCAATCCACTTTCGGGTGCTGCTTAGTGGTAGCGGTGCTCGTTTCCTCAAGATCTTCACCATGCCATATCCAACAGGTATAGCGTGCGTTAAAACCACGATGAATCAAATGACTCCTAATCTAATCAAAGTTGCCGAACCTTTTTAAGTTCATACAATCTATACAAGGACAATGCATATCTTTCTCTCCCTTCTTCGCCTTTTCTTGCTTAGTAAATTTAATAAACCCATTCACACCCTCCAAATACTCAACAGTAGAACGTTTTATTCCATACATCCAATATTCTTGGTCCATTTACAATTATTTCACAAAATTAACAAATTGAAATGAATAATTAATGACTCAGGGGATGCATGCATCAAACATCATCAATTAGCTAGGCCATATGTGTGTACCGCTGCTTAATTACATTAAATGGATATATATGAAACCCTTATTAACTTGATACATTAATTGGAAGAGCTAGCTAGCTAGCTGGTTAACTTCAGCCAAAAATCATTCCTAGCTTAACTTCAGCAAGCTATAGCTAGCTAGCCAACCTAGCCTTCTAGCTAGTTTGGAGCTACATGTATCTAGTTTAATGAATTGGAAGTAGAGAGAGAGGGAGAGTGTGAAAGAGTGATCGAGAGAGAGAGAGGTGATGAGAAGATGACAATACCGAGGGGGATCGAATTATCAACCTCTCAGCTAGCTTCTCCAGATCACTCTAGCTTGGAGGCTGGATGCACGTACGGTAGAAATGAATCGAGGACGCAGAGCGCAGAGCAGGGGTCGAGATAAGTTCTACAATTTTACTATCGGTTCAAAACCACAACCGATAGTAAACTTTTCTCTCTATTAAGGTCCCCACTGTCATAACCATTAGTTTATATGTAACACCCTGGGTTTAGGGGTAAAAATTTCCTTTTCATTAACATCATGCATGCATGTATCTATAGTAGTAGAAAGATCAGTTCAACCCTAATCTATCCTATGCCCCAAATATCTCAAAATCTTTCCTGTGAACCCAAATCAAGATCAGATTGCTCAGATGAGATCTATCAGTTACTCTCAACATAAAAGCCTTCAGAAGCCAGATTGAATTCCATCTCTAACTCTCAGATATTGCGATCCTTTTCTGTTTTCGAAAACAGGAATTTAATTATATCCTAATTACCCTAAATACTCTGAACTCAGATTTAGCCAAATCTTGACCTAATCCAGACCAGATTATTCTTGGATTATGATCATGGGTATGCCAATGCTTTAATCCAGAAAGTTGGCAGCCAGATTTCATCATCTAAGCCTTTTTCATAGATCAGCCCAAATTATATCGCAAATTAGTCCTTTATCTGATATCTCGAAACACAAAAATGCTAAAATCTTCAAATCAACTCCAAATTAAAATATGTTTGAGGGAACACCTCCCAAATGCTAATTAATGCAAAATCTTATTTTATCAGAATACCCAAATCTCTCTCCAATTACCTAGAATTCAAAATCGACAAAAATCAGATTTAATTTACCCTAAATACCCTATTTTCGGTTTATATCGAAAATCATCAAATCATGCCAGATTTTACCAAATTTCTTGCTGGATGAGTATAAGGTATAATTTTATACTCATCTATGAAAACAGATTGTAAATTATCTATCTGTAGATCCGAAATTACAAATCCGTCCAAGTTGCAAACAAAGATTCTTGCAATCAGGTCCCTTGTTCGACCAGAGCCATTGTTCACGACCGGAGCAGCAGCAGTTCAGGACCAGAGCTTGCATCCCCTTCGACCGCGACCACAGCATGCAGTGCATAGCTGTAGTCAACACCATTGCGACCGCGACCAGTGCGCTATGTCACCGTGCCTGTTGCCGTCGATCAGTGCCGCGCTCGCCAGTGCTCGTTGACGGCCGTCTTTGCACACGCACAGGTGTTTACACCTCAATTAACGCCGTGGAGATCCTTGTCCAGCTCACCAATAGCTCGCGCGCCAGAGAGATGCTTCGCTTGCTCGTTTGGTCGCCGTTGCTTCAACCTGACGGTACACCGGCACAAGTACCATACCCTCCAAGCAGTGAGCCTTGCTTCACTTTGCATTGTCTTTAAATAGCAGTCCTTAGCAGCTTCATTGTCACCAGTACAGCCCTCCAAGGCCCCTCAAGCGATTAAACCACATTTCTTCATCTACTTCTTCTTCTCCGGTGAGCCGCCAAGGAGATCGACGACGCCAGAACACTCCACTGCTCCAATCTCCAAATTAAAACCACCAGTGAGTATCTCTCATCCTCCTCATCGTTCTGTAGCATTTAATTGAACTCCCGTGCTCCTCATCGCCGATGATCGCCGGAATTGCCAGAAACACTGTTCCAGCTTTGCAACTCGATTCAATCCGAATTAGCCGTCGATCCAGTAGAGTAAAATGATCAGTGAGCCTTATTTAGCAAGCCAATGAATCCATATTTTGAAATTAATCAAGAACTGAAGCTATTCCCAAGCTCGAGCTTCGCCAGTCGCCGGCACTCGTCTCCAGACATCTCCGGTGATGCTCCGGCCAAATTGATTGTGCCAATAGCTTCCATATGCATCCCTTTTACTCCCTAAGCTTGGAATTGAGTTCAAATGCTGTCTAGCAAAAACCCCCAAATCCAGTGTCTTCTTCTCCAGCACCAGCCACCGGAAATCTATTCTTGGCCGGTCCAGCTCCAGCAACCTTGTCCACTACATGCGCCTCAATCTCCTGAACAATTTTGTCTACTAGCTCGACATCTAATTCGCCCTAAATCAAAAGTTATAGCTATGCCCTAATCTCTATCCAGTGCCAAGATTTGAAACTTCAACTACTGTGTTCTTCGCCGGTTTTCATCACTTTTCGGCCATCTCCTGCCTTAGATCCTGTTGAGTAAATTGTTCCTGTTATCAAAGCCTACCTCCCAGACAAAGTGGTGCATCAATTGTAGCCCTAGATCAAAAGTTATGGCAAGCCCTAGTTTCTGGCCATGTCAGTCCAATGCCACTCTATGCCAGCCAGTGGCATTAGCCATTTTCACTTCCTTCTAGATGTGCATTTTGAAAATGACTTTGTCTCTTAGACTCCTGATGTTGTGGTCTACATTTTCTTCTTCTGTCACAACTTGAGTTGAGCTCTCTATCAACCATTGATCCTTTGTCAACACCTTGAACCGAATGTCGACCTAAAGACGTTCGTCGATTTTGGGCAAACCAGCCGCGGACTTAATGTCATTTCCCTACCCTGGAACCCTAAAAGTCTCTAGCACCCATTTTCAGCCCTAATTCTGTAAGTTAGCCCTAATCAGCTTCTAAACCCAATTACTCCAAAATCACCGAGACATTTCATCTTTCCATTATCGCTTGTAGTATAATAATGTATTGAAAAGGTTGTGATTCTTGATTGCTTGTTTGATCTTTGCTCAGAGCCAGAGCCAGAGTTTGAGGACTTCACTGCTGACCCGACATCAACTGTTGTTTCTTACGACGCGGAAGGCAAGTCATAGTCTTGATCATCTTGAACCTATATTTTATGAATTGCTATGGTATGACCTTGAATATAAGTAATATGACATGTGAAAGAATGGTCGAGATATAATTTGGCAGTACTAAGCTGGATGCTTGTGAAATGTGAAAAGATCAAATAGTGAACCATGAACTATTATAAATGTACTTATATATATTCATGAAATAAAACCCCTAGCCGTGACCAGGGTTTTGGTATGGAATGGTGATACTAGCACTGGATGTGCTTAGCTACGCTGGAAGTGCAGGCACCGTAGGTGCAGGATTGTGAATGGTCTGGTCACTGGCATAAAAGGACTAGAACCTTGTGTTGTGCGTCTAGTGGCATGAAATACGTGCTAACCACAAGCCTGGTATGGGACAGGCCTGAACAAGTACTTATGTGGATCGCACATGAAACCCCTACATGCGATGGAAAATAGTACACTAATTTCACGGAGTGCGGCTCCTGCACATATGTGATCATGCACGTTGACCCAGTAATGGGAAGAGACTTAGGGGTGGGGGTAATACCCACCACAATTGTGGTTCGCGAGAGATCCACAGGGTCAGGGGTGAATTACGAGTGAAACATAACAGAAGTTCTTGTTATCTCCACCTTGCCACTCACACTGGTTGTGAGGAAGGGTCTAATCATATTGATAGGATGGGCTTGAAAGTGGAATATCTTGTGGGTAAATTGGTACCTCTTTGCAGAGTTAAAAACGTATTCGAATACTCTGAGCTCCTGGGTTTATAGGAGTCTGCTGCGGTGGATTAAATCCGCGGCGTGTGGCACAAGTATGTTTTCTAAATAAAATTTGATAAGTCAAGATTACCCCAATGACATGTGTTGTCATGATAAGGGGTGCTGCCGTGGGCTGTCGTGTGTCGACGTGTCGCGGTAGTGCTATCATTTAGTGAACATGAATAACGATGCTATGTTATGTAAAGTGCTGCCATGAGATGAGATATGAAAGAAAAAAGTATTTTACAAACATCCATAATTCTTGACTAGTCTAGGTTCATAACAACACTACTATATGTATCTACTCTTACCTATGACTTGCTGAGTACGTAAGTACTCACCCTTGCAACTTACAACCCAGTAGATGGAGTGTACTATGATCAAGAAGAAGGCGTGAAGAACTTCTTGGACCCTGATGAAGGAGAGCCAGATCCGCCAGATCCCTGATGTGTTGTTCCGCTATCAACTTCTTAATGTGGAAGGGACACCCATCATCCGTTGTGTGGAAGTTTTATTTTGCTTTAACTAAACCTTGAATGCCGCGAAGGTATTGTAATCTATTTATGTAATATTAAGGCCAGCAGGCCACACTGCTTAAATATTTTGTGAGTTTTCTGCTGCAATGTGAATATACTCCTGTGCTTGACTTATCCTGGGAAGTCAAACCTATGCATATATGGGACTAGCTACAGCAAGCTAGGTCTCCACGGGAGTAGTCGTAGTCCCAGTTTCGGGGCGCGACAAAGTTATGGTATCAGAGCAGCATGAGAACTTGATTGTAGGACGACACCCTTAGGAGTTGGCCCACCAGGAAGACGTAATTTATTTAGAAACTATTTGTTGAAAACTTTATTCTGAGAAAAATAATGAGCTTTGTAGCTCCCAAAAATCCTTATTTCAAAAATTCTGTTGGTTTTCTAAAAGAATCAGTAAGATTGCAAAAGCGTGTTTTGTTTAGCTGGGGGTGGTATAGATAGAGCTGGTGGATGCTCTTGATAGCCTTGTGACTCGCTGTTGCTTAAGCAATGGTTAACTTGTGTATTATGGCTAGTAGCCTAAATATTTCATGCATTAAAGTAGTTTGCATTAATTTCTGCATTGCTGTCTTAGTTGGCCCTAGTTAGTTAGATCGGTCTGAACCCTTTTCAGAGCCATCATGGTTGATACAAGAAGGAGATCCCGAAGCGGCAGAGAAGACAGGGAACAGACTCCGCAAGAAGAAGAAGATCCTATGGCGAGAGACCCTTTATTTCAGCAAGGATCCAAAAGTTCCAATCCTCCCCATAGTGAACAACCCAGTCTGCAGGAAATTCTTCTATCCATGGAGAAAAATCGTCAAGAAGCCCAGGCAGCCCATACTCAACTGCTGGCTCAGATAGTTCAGAAAATGCCTACTGGAAATAGAAGGAACTACTGTAGGTGCCAGATTGACAGATTTTCAAAAGACCCGTCCACCAACATTCTCTAGTGCGACCGATCCCATGTTTGCTGATGATTGGTTAAGGGATATTGAGAGGAAACTGGACACGATCCGATGTAGCGACCAAGGGAAGGTTTTGTTTGGATCTCACCAGTTAGCAGGAGCTGCAGTTGCATGGTGGATGAACTACCAGGAGGCTCACCTTGACAAAGATAACATCTCTTGGACGGAATTCAAGGAACAATTTCAGAAATTCCACATACCTACTGGCGTCATAGCTGCCAAACGTCGGGAATTCTGTAATTTGATTCAAGGAAACAAGACAGTCACCGAATATCTACACCAGTTCACTCACCTAGCCCGGTATGCACCTGGAGATGTCGATACCGAGGAGAAGAAAATAGAACGCTTTGCAAAAGGACTTCAACACTACCTGCAGTACCAAATTGCCTCCCATGAGTTTACTGAATTTCAAACACTAGTGAACAGGATTTTAAAGATAGAGGAGAAGAGGAATATGGGAGAAGAAAGCTGGAAGCGAAGGATGCTCCAGCAAGCACGACCACAGACAAATCCAACCAGAGGAAGAGCCGCTATCGCCTCTAGTTTTTGAGCATCATACCAAACTCCAAGACCAGCAATGGCGTTGTGCCCAAACTGCAGAGAAAATCATCTCCGAAAGGACTGCCCTAACATGAACATCCATTGTTTCCACTACGAACAGCGTGGACATCATAGAGAATTCTGTCCTTGGATTCAACTTCCTTCATCCATCGCCAGTTTACAGGCAGGAACACAACCAGCAGCACCCAGAGTACCGGTGTCACAACCACAGAAGTTTAGAGGAACTCCACCAGGAAGAGGAGGAAGCATGGCCAACCGAGGAAGAGGAAGAGGTAAAACACCAACTGCAACTCCAGGAGGAAAGCTAAACTACACCTCCATCCAAGAAGTGGGAAACGCCACCGATATTCTTCTAGGTAGATTTCTGATCCAGTCTGCATCTACCTTAATATTGTTTGATCCTGGTGCTACAAACTCCTTTATGTCAAAAGCATTTGCATCTGTGATTGAAATGCATATAGCACCATTCGAGTACCCCCGTGATTATACAAACTCCAGGGGCTAGACTATATGTCTACTCAATCTGCCCGAATATAACCTTCAGTATAGAAGGGGTAGAATTCGAGGCAAATCTGCTAGTTTTAGAACTGCAAGGTCTAGACATTATATTGGGCATGGATTGGTTATCCCAACATAAAGGTCTAGTAGACTGTGAAGAGAAAACCCTAAGCCTTGTCAGTAGCCAAGGGGAAAAAGTTTTATTCTATGCGGAAAGATCGTCAACCAAGGAACCGCTAGGATTTGTTCAAGCACTGCAAAAGATATGCCTGGAACAAGTACCTATAGTACAGCTATATTCTGATGTATTTCCAGAAGAACTTCCAGGGATGCCACCCGATAGAGACATAGAGTTCTCTATTGAGCTTAAACCAGGAGCAGCGCCCATAGCAAAAGACCCTACCAGATGTCAGTTTCTGAATTAGAAGAGCTCAAGAGTCAATTCGAAGACTTGAAAAATAAAGGATTCATCAAACCCAATACTTCGCCATGGGGACCCCCGGTATTATTTGTAAGGAAGAAGGACGGAACCTTACGAATGTGTGTAGATTATCGACCTCTAAATGAAGTTACCATAAAGAACAAGTATCCATTGCCAAGAATTGATGACTTGTTTGTTCAACTTCGAGGAGCTAAAGTATTCTCCAAGATAGACTTAAAGTCTGGATACTATCAGCTGAAGATCAAGAAGGAAGATATATCGAAAACTACTTTCACTACCAGATACGGGCTGTATAAGTTTACGGTAGTACCATTTGTCTTAACCAACGCCCCAGCAGCCTTCATGAATGTCATTAATAGAACATTTATGGATTTCCTTGACACGTTTGTCATAGTATTCATAGATGACATTCGGATATATTCCAGGAGCACAGAAGAGCATGAGCAACATCTACATCTAGTCTTGGAAAGGCTACGGGAAAGGCAATTCTATGCCAAGTTTGATAAATGTGAGTTTTGAATGTCAAGGATTGCATTTCTTGGACATGTGTTGACAGCAGAAGGAATTTCAGTGGATCCAGCTAAAATTTCTGCTATCAAGGAATGGAAACGGCCCACCACAGTTCCAGAAATCAAAAGTTTCTTAGGATTGGCAGGTTACTATAGAATATTCATCAGAGGATTTTCTCAGATTGCTAAGCCTCTTACTAACCTGCTAAAGAAGGATATTGCATTTGTATGGACCACTAAGTGCGAAGGAGGTTTTCAGAAGTTGAAACAGAAATTGACAACAACACCTGTCCGTACTTTTCCAGATAGCAAAGAAGATTTTGTAGTTTATTGTGATGCTTCGAAGCAAGGAATAGGCTGTGTGTTAATGCAACAAGGTCGGGTAGTAGCTTATGCTTCACGCCAATTGAGGCCACATGAGGAAAATTATCCCACTCATGATTTGGAATTAGCAGCAGTAGTGCATGCCTTGAAGATATGGCGACACTACCTCATTGGAAATAAATGTGAAATTTTTACAGACCATAAGAGTCTCAAGTATATCTTCACTCAAACAGAGCTCAACATGCGTCAACGACGATGGTTAGAGTTGATCAAAGATTATGACCTTTGCATCCAATACCATCCGGGAAAGGCTAACGTAGTAGCAGATGCCTTAAGCAGGAAGGTTTACAACCTGTAAGAAACAGTCATACTAAGGAACTCTTACCTACAACGAGAGTTGCAAAATCATCAAGTGGAAGTAGTACCACAAGGAACGGTAGCAACTCTAATAGTAAAGTCTCAACTTGAAGAACGGATAGGAAATGCCCAGAAGGAAGATGAGGAGATTTGCAAGATCAAAAGCCGAATCAAGTTAGGAAAGGCTCAAGGTTTTATTGAAGACAATCAAGGGATTGTGTGGTATCGAGGAAGGATCTGTGTACCTCAAAGTGCAGACCTTAAGGAATTAATTCTCCATGAAGGACATAAAACTGCATACTCGATACACCCCGATAACACAAAGATGTATCAGGACCTGAAAACCCGATTTTGGTGGGATAATATGAAGAGAGAGATCGCAAAATATATTGCAAACTGCGATACATGTCAGCGAGTTAAAGCAGAACACCAGAAGATAGCCGAAAAGTTACAACCTCTACTAATACCATTATGGAAATGGGAAGAAATTGGTATGGATTTCATTACAAGATTACCTAAAACTCAAGTAGGATATGACTCCATATGGGTCATTGTGGACAGACTCACCAAGGTAGCTCACTTCATACTAGTCAAAAAGGTCTACGATGGTAGTATATTAGCAGAGTTATACATGCAGAGAATAGTAGCATTGCATGGTATTCCAAAGAAGGTTGTCTCAGATCGCGGAGCACAATTTACATCCAAGTTTTGGAATAGACTGCATGGAACCCTAGGAACTCAATTGGATTTCAGTACTGCATATCACCCGTAGACAGGAGGACAAACAGAGTGAGTAAACCAAATATTGGAAGATCTCCTAAGAGCTTGTACACTAGATTATGGAACATCATGGGACAAATGTTTACCATTTGCAGAGTTTACATATAATAACAGTTATCAAGCTAGGATACAGATGGCACCATTTGAAGCTTTGTATGGACGGAAATGTAGAACCCCATTGCATTGGAATGAGCCAGGAGAACGAAGAGTCATAGGACCAGAGATAGTAGAAGAGGCGGAGGCTCATGTCAAACTCATTAGAGAGAGGTTAAGGATAGCACAATCACGACAAAAGAGTTCTGCGGACAATCGATGGAGAGAATTATCATTTGAGCCAGGAGATTTTGTTTATCTCAAGGTCACGCCATTCAACAGATTGCAGAGATTCCAAGTGAAGGGAAAGCTATCTCCTAGGTACGTTGGACCATTTGAGATAATCAAGAGGAAAGGAGAAGTATCATATAAACTGGAATTACCCTCAGGATTAGCCGGAGTACATGATGTGTTTCATGTCTCTCAGCTCCGGAAATGTTTAAAGGAACCTACTGACCAAATAGATGTACAAGATATATCATTACAGAAGAATCTTACATACCTTGAGCATCTGATCAGAATACTAGTCACCGATGAACGTCAACTCAGAAGGAAGAAAATCAAGTTGTGTAAAGTTCAGTGGAGAAATCATTCAGAACAGGAAGCCACTTGGGAGAAGGAAGAGGATCTTCAGCAAACCTACCCTTATCCTTTCTTGTCTTAGGTAAATCTCGGGGCGAGATTTCTTTTAGGAGGGTAGATCTATAACACCCTGGGTTTAGGGGTAAAAATTTCCTTTTCATGAACATCATGCATGCATGTATCTGTAGTAGTAGCAAGATCAGCTAAACACTAATCTATCCTAAGCCCCAAATATCTCAAATCTTTCCTATGAACCCAAATCAAGATCAGATTGCTCAGATGAGATCTATCAATTACTCTCAACATAAAAGCCTTCAGAAGCCAGATTCAATTCCATCTCTAACTCTCGGATCTTGCGATCCTTTTCTGTTTTCGAAAACATGAATTTAATTATATCGTAATTACCCTAAATACTCTAAATTCAGATTTAACCAAATCTTGACCTAATCCAGACCAGATTATTCTTGGATTATTATCATGGGTATGCCAATGCTTTAATCCAGAAAGTTGGCAGCCAGATTTCATCATCTAAGCCTTTTTCACAGATCAGCCCAAATTATATCGCAAATTAGTCCTTTATTTGATATCTCGAAACCCAAAAAGGCTAAAATCTTCAAATCAACTCCAAATTCAAATATGTTTCAGGGAACACCTCCCAAATGCTAATTAATACAAAATCTTCTTTTATCAGAATACCCAAATCTCTCTCCAATTAATTTGAATTCAAAATCGACAAAACTCAGATTTAATTTACCCTAAATACCCTATTTTCGGTTTATATCAAAAATCATCAAATCATGCCAGATTTTACCAAATTTCTTACTGGATGAGTATACAGTATAAGTTTATACTCATCTATGAAAACAGATTGCAAATTATCTATCTCTAGATCAGAAATTACAAATCAGTCCAAGCTGCAAACAAAGATTCTTGCAATCAAGTCCCTGGTTCGACCAGAGCCACTGTTCACGACCAGACTAGCAGCAGTTTGCAACCAAAGCTTGCATCCCCTTCGACTGTGACCACAGCTTGCAGTGCATAGCTGCAATCAACGCCGTTGCCACAGCGACTAGTGCGCCGTGTCACCACGCCTGTTGCCGCCGATCAGTGCTGCGTTCGCCGGTGCTCGTTCACAGTCGTCTTTGCACACGCACACGTGTTTGCACGTCAATTAACGCCGTGGCGATCCTAGTCCAGCTCACCAGCAGCTCGCGCGCCAGAGAGAAGCTTGGCCTGCTCGTTTGCTCGCCGTTGCTTCAACCCGAAGGTACACCGGCGCAAGTACCTTAGCCTCCAAGCAGTGAGCCTTGCTTCACTTTGCATTGTCTTTAAATAGCAGTCCTTAGCAGCTTCATTGTCACCAGCACAACCCTCCAAAGCCCCTCAAGCAATTAAACCACATTTCTTCATCTCCTTCTTCTTCTCCGGCGAGCCACCGAGGAGGTCGACGACGCCAGAACACTCCACTGCTCCAATCTCCAAATTAAAACCACCAGTGAGTATCTCTCATCCTCCTCATCGTTCTGTAGCATTTAATTCAACTCCCATGCTCCTCATCGCCGATGATCACCGGAATTGCCAGAAACCCTGTTCCAGCTTTGCAACTCGATTCAATCCGAATTAGCGCTCGATCCAGTAGAGTAAAATGATCAGTGAGCCTTATTTAGCAAGCCAGTGAATCCATATTTCGAAATTAATCAAGAACTGAAGCTATTCCCAAGCTCGAGCTTCACCAGTCGCCGGCACTCGTCACCAGACTTCTCCGGTGATGCTCCGACCAAATTGATTTTGCCAATAGCTTCCATATGCATCCCGTTTACTCCCTAAGCTTGGAATTGAGTTCAAATCCTATCTAGCAAAAACCCCCAAATCCAGTGTCATCTTCTCCAGCACCGGCCACCGGAAATCTATTCCGGGCCAATCCAGCTCCAGCGACCTTGTCCACTAGATGCGCCTCAATCTCCTGAACAATTTTTTCTACTAGCTCGACATCTAATTCGCCCTAAATCATAAGTTATAGCTATGCCCTAATCTCTGTCCAGTGCCAAGATTTGAAACTTCGGCCATCGTGTTCTTCGCCAGTTTTCATCACATTCCGGCCATCTCCTGCCCTAGATCCTGTTGAGTAAATTGTTCCTGTTATCACAGCCTACCTCCCAGACAAAGTGGGGCATCAATTGGAGCCCTAGATCAAAAGTTATGGCAAGCCCTTGTTTCTAGCCATGTCAGTCCAATGCCACTCTATGCCAGCCAGTGGCATTAGCCATTTCACTTCCTTCTAGATGTGCATTTTGAAAATGACTTGATCTCTTAGACTGCTGATGTTGTGATCTACATTTTCTTCTTCTATCACAACTTGACTTGAGCTCTCTATCAACCATTGATCCTTTGTCAACACCTTGAACCGAATGTCGACCTAAAGACGTTCGTCGATTTTGGGCAAACCAACCGCGGACTTAATGTCATTTCCCTACCCTGGAACGCTAAAAGTATCTAGCACCCATTTTCAGCCCTAATTCTATAAGTTAGCCCTAATCAGCTTGTAAAACCAATTATTCCAAAATCATCGAGACATTTCATCTTTGCATTATTGCATGTAGTATAATAATGAATTGAAAAGGTTGTGATTCTTGGTTGCTTGTTTGATCTTTGCTCAGACCCAGAGCCAGAGTTTGAGGACTTCACTGCTGACCCAACATCAACTGCTATTTCTTACGACGCGGAAGGCAAGTCATAGTCTTGATCATCTTGAACCTATATTTTACGAATTGCTATGGTATGACCTTGAATATAAGTAACATTGCATGTGAAAGAATGGTCGAGATATAATTTGGCAGTACTAAGCTGGATGCTTGTGAAATGTGAAAAGATTAAATAGTGAACCATGAACTATTATAAATGTACTTATATATATTAATGAAATAAAACCCCTAGCCGTGACCAGGGTTTTGGTATGGAATGGCGGTACTAGCACTGGATGTGCTTGGCTGCACTGGATGTGCAGGAACCGTAGGTGCATGATTGTGGATGGTCTGGTCACTGGCATATAAGGACTAGAACTTTGTGTTGTGCGTTTAGTGGCATGAAACATGTGCTAACCGCAAGCCTGGTATGGGACAGGCCTGAACAAATACTTATGCGGATCGCACATGAAACCCCTACATGCGATGGAAAATAATACACTAATTTCGTGGAGTGCGGCTCCTCCACGTATGTGATCATGCACGTTGACCCAATAATGGGAAGAGACTTAGGGGTGGGGGTAATACCCACCACAACTGTGGTTCGCGAGAGATCCACAGGGTCAGGGGTGAATTGCGAGTGAAACATAACAAAAGTTCTTGTTATCTCCACCTTGCCACTCACACATGGTTGCGAGGAAGGGTGTAATCATATTGATAGGATGGGCTTGAAAGTGGAATATCTTGCGGGTAAATTGGTACCTCTCTGCAGAGTTAAAAACGTATTTGAATACTCTGAGCTCCCGGGTTTATAGGAGTCTGCTGCGGTGGATTAAATCCACGGGTTGCGGCACAAGTATGTTTTCTAAATAAAATTTGATAAGTCAAGATTACCCAAATGACATGTGTTGTCATGATAAGGGGTGCTGTCGTGGGCTATCGTGTGTCGACGTGTCGCGGTAGTGCTATAATTTAGTGAACATGAATAGCAATGCTATGTTATGAAAAGTGCTGCCATGAGATGAGATATGAAAGAAAAGAGTATTTTGCAATCATCCATAATTCTTGACTAGTCTAGGTTCATAACAACACTATTATATGTATCTACTCTTACCACCTGACTTGTTGAGTACGTAAGTACTCACCCTTGCAACTTACAACCCAGCAGATGGTGTGTACTATGATCAAGAAGAAGGCGTGGAGAACTTCTTGGACCCAGATGAAGGAGAGCCAGATTCGCCAGATCCCTGATGTGTTGTTCTGCTATCAACTTCTTATTGTGGAAGGGACACCCATCATCCGCTGTGTAGAAGTTTTATTTTGCTTTAACTAAACCTTGAATGCGCGAAGGTATTGTAATCTATTTTTGTAATATTAAGGCCAGTAGGCCACACTACTTAAATATTTTGTGTGTTTTCTGCTGCAATGTGAATATACTCCTGTGCTTGACTTATCCTGGGAAGTCAAAGGTATGCATATATGGGACTAGCTACAGTAAGCTAAGTCTCCACGGGAGTAGTCGTAGTCCCAGTTTCGGGGTGCGACATTATATGACATCATTTTACTATTGGTTTATTTTATATAACCGATAGTAAAATTTTCTCTATTATATCGGTTGGTACAGTAGAAACCGATAGTAAAAATTTTGTAATTTCACTATCAGTTATCAAAGACGAACCGATCGTAAAATTTACTCTATTATATCGGTTGGTATAGTATGAACCGATAGTAAAAAGTCTGTAATTTCACTATGAGCTACGAAAGACAAACCGATAGTACTATTTCATCTATTATATTGGTTGGTACAGTAATGACCGATAGTAAAAAATGTTTACATTTCACTAACGGTGTATCAGAATATAACCGATAATAAAAAGCCTCTTCTCCACCGCTGTCGTCATACTCTATTAGATTTTTCCCAGATTGCTTATAACCGTTAGAAGATATGAGTTAGTGGATTGCATTTCTCTAGGTGGATGCTTCAACTTCTAGGCTTAGTGGCGCACTACGTGCGACGGTTTATTTCCCGAGACGGGTTCCGGGTTGTTTTTGACAGGTAATGATGGTGATGCTGAATTTTATTTTAACTAGAGATAAAACTGTAAATATGTTTTAAGAACTTGAGGCATTCAAAAAAACGAACCGTCACCCTTGGGTGCTATAAATACCAAAGCCTCTTAGCCCTAAAACTTCACAAGTTTTTTCCCGGCTAAGTTTTTTCCAAAGCTATCCTTCCTTATCTTTTGTTTCCACCTCAATGGTAGATCAAGACTCCAAGAAGATCATTGAGATTGAAAGTGATGAAGAGGAAGTGATACCCGAACTTGACCAGGATTTCTAGAAGGTAAGTCTTTTCTGGAACTTTTGGTTCAAGTCGTCATTTTATATTCTGATCATTTCCAAAATGCTTTCTGGGAATTCACAGGTGATTGAAGAGCTGGTTCCCCCAAGGAAGAAACCCAAGGTTGACGAGGGATCCTCCAGTGGTACAAAGGTTGGGGATGCATCATTGCACTCTCCTTCCTAGTCCCATGTAGTTCTTCATGTCCATGCAACTCGACAGGTCGAACCCTCATCTCCACCTTTGGAGATCCAAAATACTACTTCAAGACTTTCTCCTTCTTCTGATCAGCTTGCTCCATTGCGATCAAGCGATCCCCATCTTTTGATGGGTTATCAATTTTCTGGTGGGAAGGTTGCATTCCCGCGACCAGATGATTCTCAGCTTTTGTTGGGTGATCAATTTTCTCGTGGGAAAGTTGCACTCCCACGACCTGATGGTCCTCGACTTTTGTCGGGTGATCTATTTTCTGAGGGAACACTTCATCCTCCCGTCCAATCTTACCACGAGGATTGGTAATCATTTTCACTTCTTTTGCGGGTCGTTTTATCATGTAAAACTAACACATACATGTGCAGGAGATGAAAATTTCTGGAGCCCCCAGTGACTAGCCTGCTGAGATCCAACCTCTTTCCTTCGAACAAACTCTCCAGAAGGAAAAAGAGGCTCTGGAGAGGAAGACCGAAGAAATGTCTTCGGCCATTCTACACCTGGCAGAATGTTATGACAACTCCCCCGAAGAAGCGCACCAACTTCGCCTGGAGAGAGACCACGCTCGACAGCAGCGAGAACTCTCCGATACGATCAGGAGTAGTAGTGCTTCTTTGCTCTGGGATGATGTAGATAGGCTAAGATTAGTTGCTAGTTCTCTTGGGGTGGTCAGTGTAGATCCTACTGACGCCAATATGTCCTTAGGAGAACTTTGTAAACTTCTCTCAAATAAGGTCGATGCTCTGGTCGCCTGTATCCCTTTCGTATGTAAAGATTGCCAGATATAAAAATTTCCTTTACCTTACACACTTTGAATTCTCAAGAAGGATTACACAAGACTTATAATCCTGAATTAGAGCTCTTCACAATTTCTGTGTAAAACATTGTCACAAAGAATGCCTTTGCGACCATACACACACAGGTAAATCCGAAGTAACAACTTTTGCGATCAGAAATGCATTGATGTGCTATACCGCGACCAATACTGGTATTGCGATCAGAACTGAAACCGCGATCAGAACATAATACCTTGATCGAATGATAATCATATATGTTGCGATTACCAACTTGCAGCGATCACATAATTGCATTGCGATCAATATGCAAATCTTGAGACGATCACAGAATTGCATTGTGATCAACACATAAAAATTAATTTACAAAAGGCAGGAGGGATCATTTCCTCCATAATCTTTGCAAAATTTTCATGTTTTTGTGTGCACCCTAGCCCCCGAATTTGAAACAAAAACTAATGAAAATATATTTTGTTCCGGATTCACTCTAGGGAGTGCATAACGGGTTTCTAGAGAGAAGGCACCCATTATGGGAAATTAATAAAATATTCGGCGAAGGGTTGTCTCAGGCATATAAAAGGAGAAGGTAGCTTCCTGAGGAAGCTTCACAACCAAAAACACTTCATTTGCCTTAGAGTTTCTCACCGCACAAAAACCCTCTTTTGCATTCCTCATCTTCGTCGCCACCAAAGTCACCACCTTTTGTCCCAATCCTTCACAAGAAATGGCATCCTGGAGCTGATCCATTCGTCATACAGAGGAGAGCCTATGGCACTAGAGAAAGAAGAGATTCTCCCTCCACGGCTGCTGATCAACTGGCGGCTAGCAGAAAAAGATCAAGAAACCCTAATCATCCAAGAGGGTGAATTGGTGATCTTCGAGGAATACTTGCGCTGCGGGTTCCGATTCCCAAAAAGCGAGTTTTTGCGGGGAATCTTGGAACACTATGGGCTGGAGTTAGTGAATCTCCACCCCAATGCAGTTCTCATTCTGGCGATTTTCCAACACTTATGTGAAGCCTTTGTCAGAGTTCTTCCGAGCGTGGAGCTTTTCTGGCACTTCTACTTTTTGGCATAGTCGAAAAGTGCCAATACCGCTGGGTGCATCTACTTCCGTATAACGGAGAAGAAAGAGTACCCATTCCCGCCTCTACGGCACTCTGTTCATGTGTGGTACCAGAAATGGTTCTACTGCACCCCTCCGTCGGAGAGCGTACTATGGTTCGTGAACACCGACCAGAGAAAGCCAGTGAGTTTGATGCACATGGTGGCCCGATCTTCCGACAGGTAGAGGTAAGTCGATTGATGGAGACTCGACGTTGACGATCCGGCTTCCGATCAGAACCGATCCGAACCCAGCAATCGCTACACCATGGCTCCGTTGGTAATCAACCATCCACAAACACGATTGACCTCGCCAAGAAGGCTTATCCCTGCATGCGAATCAAGAACACAAGCAAGAACGAGCAAGATGCAACTGAATTTGCAATTGAGGATGAAGCTCACGAGTTAGGGTCTCACAAACCGATGAACGGCGATACTGTTCAAAAACAGAATTGATCTAAGCAAAACCCAAGTCTAAACGACAGCCATGGCGGCCATATATATACTGTATGGGGCGGCCATGGGGTGGAGGAGGAAACCCTAGGGGTACATGGGCCTTGGGCCCAAAGTGGAGCGTCGCAGCGCACGTGAGATTCTGGTCATAATTTTGTTTTGATGATTCCTGTTGATTCGTAAGGAATTTGGACATGGGACTGGATCCGTTGGAAAGCTCTCGTCGTTCTCTTGTCCGTAGAGTCCAAGAACGTCGAAAATGGACTTCGTATGTGGCCTGTACGTCCGTTTGAAGTTGGACTATGCGCAGATGGCCGAACCGGACTCGCGGATGAATTGAGCTCACTTGTGGGCTGGCCTTGGAGCGACGTGGCTTGTGCGACCTTAGAGGTGTAGAGGCGCCTTTCTTGAGCACGTCTTGTGTTTGGGGAGGTGGCCAAGGTGGAGGCCGAACTTGTGGCGGCGACAGCACAAAATCCAAACGATGTACGTGCTGCCAGCTTTCGCGTCCTGGCCAAGGTGGCGGACGATGACATCTTGATGACCACCATGTTGATGTCGTCTTGGTCATAACGATGATGTACATGGTCTCATCATTCTCCCTTTCTTGATGTGGAGTCGTCCTCGACTCCATTGTGTTTTTTTGCAAAATGTTAGCACCAACAGAGAGCACAGCAATATGCATATCTTTGATAATCAAATCATTAGACACAGAACCATTAACATTTATATACTCCCTTTCTTGAAAACTATCATATACCTTGAAAATTGAATTAGAGTGACATGGCAAGACATGATTAGTGGCATTTTCATTAATTGCAGCAAGATCAGATTTTGTAGCAAGCAAGACGGGATTCCTCAATTTAATTTGGTTGGCTACATGCTGAATTTCAGATTTTTCATCAATGGTTTTCTTGTCATTAGCAAGCCGCTCCCTATCGGATTTAACAATTTCAGCGGGGGTCAAAGGTAGAAGTGTAATTTTCTTTCCCTTATGCATAAAAGTGTATTTATTACTTCTACCGTGGTGAAGTGCATCAGTGTCATATTCCCATGGGCGACCCAATAAAAGAGAGCAAGCTTGCATCGGCACCACATCACAATCAGCAAAATCAGAATAGGAACCAATGGAAAAATGAACCCGAACTGTTTGTGTTACCTTAGCTCTGCCGGAATCATTCAGCCACTGAATGTGGTATGGATGTGCGTGCGGGCGTGTGGTCAAGCCAAGCTTCTTGACCAAATCTGTACTCACCAAGTTGTTGCAGCTGCCGGAGTCAATGATCACGCGCTCTCGTCGGTTGTTGATGACGAAGAAAATCTGGAACAAGTTGTGGTGCTGCTGCTGCTCGGCTTGCTCCATTTGTGCGCTAAGGACACGCTGGACAATGATGGACCTGTACGCAGCGGTATCGTCGGCACAAAAGGTGGCATTAGCATCAACCTCGTCGTCGTCCACCCTGGTGTCGTCGATCTCATCCTCAACATCGGAGGCGCTGATGTAACCTCCGTCGTCTGTGGCGATGTATGCCCGCTGGCTGTGGCACTCTTTCTTGACGTGGCCAATCCCTTGGCACTTGTGGTAGCGAATTACCGTCGATGTACGGCCCGTGGAAGCGACGGAGGAGGAGCTCTTGACCGGTGTTGGCGGGGTCGACTTGCTGCTGTCCGCGGCACGGGCGGGCGGTGCCGTCGATGCCGGTCGTGTGCTCGTCGAAGGTGGTGGTGCAGCTGGTCGGAAGGTGGAAGAAGGCACTGTCTTCGCTTGTCCCGTAGTCATTCGGGGCGTGAAGGTGCTGCCGGTGTTGCTCCTGCTCTTAGAATGGCGTCCCTGCAACTCCTTCTCTGCTAACATAGCAAGTTGAAACAAGCGATTGACAGTTGTATATTCTTTATAATCAACAATATCCTGAATTTCTGGACGCAAACCACCATAAAAACAAGCAATTTTATCCTCAGGTTCCTCTACTACCCCACAACGTAACATACCCTTTTGAAGCTCTTGGTAATATTCCTGAACAGTCATACTACCTTGATCTAATCGTTGCAATCTCTTGCGCATATCACGTTGGAAGGAAGGAGGAACAAATCTATTACGCATAGCATCTTTTAATCTCGCCCAAGAATCAGGCTGTAAACGGGCATTTACTAGTTCATTCCACCAGACTATAGCAAAATCTTTAAATTCACTAGTGGCTTGTCTAACTCTATGAATCTCGGGAACTAGATGGGAATTAAATTTCTGTTCAACTGTCATCTCCCAATCAAAGTAAATTTCACCATCATATGCACCATAAAAAGAAGGTAAGGCTATTTTACCATTGGCATTGTCACCTCCATTATCTTTTCGATCGTGATTCCAGCGTTGATATAGTTGTACATTTTCCCCAATGATCCATGAACCTGCCATTGTCAGTAGAAAACAAAAGATAACACAAAAGTGTTATCCCTATCAACTACTAGGTTAGATCTCACGCTCTCAAGCAATCTTACTAAGTTCTTACCCTGTTCTTACCAACACAGCGAGGGACGGTGCAACCGGTGGCTGGTTCGTGACACCGTGAGAGCGTGATGAAGCGATTGCAAGCGTCAATAACCTGTGCTGATCAGAAGGATGTATTTGTGGAGCTTGGATATTCAATATTTAGTAGCAAGGAATATGCAATCATCGAAATCAGAATAGCAAAGCTGAATAAATATCCAAAGTACTTGTCAAAGTTGCTGGTCTAAACTCGTTCTCAGACCTAGCTCAAGCAAGCAAAACGAATGACGTAACACTGTCGATACAAAGGATACAAGCACTTTTGATTTTTGTTTCCTTGCTTTTTATTTATTTATTTTTTTTTTTATCTTTGTGCGGCTTCTTTTTTTTGCACTTGCCTTTTTCACCTTTTTTTTTTAATATCAATAGTGCCGCATATGAGAGATTACAAGATATATACACAAACACTCAATTTTCTCTCGCTGGAAAAACAGATCTACTATGCAGAAACTTCCTATGCTGTTTTCGGATTTTTGGAGGCCTCAAACGCTAAAATGTATAACAGAAAAGTTCTAGATCGTTTCGTGTTGATCAATTTGCATATATGGAACACCAATTTTGGATAACGGATCTAGGCGATATTGGCCCCGCAATACAGTCTGTGTAGGAAATCCGAAATCAAACAGATTCACTTTCAACGCGATTTTGGACTTGAAAACGGCGTTTCTAGAACTTCTCACAATGGACAAAGTTGTAGAGAATTTTCGGAGCTACAATTTAGACTCTGAATTTGTCCAATTTGGTGGTCAGACGAAGGAGATAAAAGCAAAATACCGAACTTGACAGATTGACACCCGATTTGGACGCGGCGGCGACGACGACGTGATGGCGTTAGACTCGACGTCAAGATGCAAGACTCAAACTAGATCAAGAACTTACTCTAAACCAGCAACAAGACGATGACGATGGATACAAATTCAACAACGCGAAACTGAAAACGAAATCGCGAAGGGCACAAAGTGGCTTGGACGATGGATATGACGGCGAACTCAAATATTTTTGTGGGGCAATTTTCTGGACTCTAGGTGAAAGATGAATAATGAACAAAGGGGATACAAGTATACCTGACGGGCAACCAAGGCTCTGATACCACTTGATGCGCACGGTGGCCCGATCTTCCGATAGGTAGAGGTAAGTCGATTGGTGGAGACTCGACGTTGATGATCCGGCCTCCGATCAGAACCGATCCGAACCCAGCAATCGCTACACCACGGCTCCGTTGGTTATCAACCATGCACAAACACGATTGACCTCGCCAAGAAGGCTTATCCCTGCATGCGAATCGAGAACACAAGCAAGAACGAGAAAGATGCAACTGAATTTGCAATTGAGGATGAAGCTCACGAGTTGGGGTCTCACAAACCGATGAACGGCGATACTGTTCAAAAATAGAATTGATCTAAGCAAAACCCAAGTCTAAACGACAGCCATGCCGGCCATATATATACTGTATGGGGCGGCCATGGGGTGGAGGAGGAAACCCTAGGGGTACATGGGCCTTGGGCCCAAAGTGGAGCGTCGCAGCGCACGTGAGATTCTGGTCGTAATCTTGTTTTGATGATTCCTGTTGATCCGTAAGGAATTTGGACATGGGACTAGATCCGTTGGAAAGCTCTCGTCGTTCTCTTGTCCGTAGAGTCCAAGAACATCGAAAACGGACTTCGTATGTGGCCTGTACGTCCGTTTGAAGTTGGACTACGCGCAGATGGCCGAACCGGACTCGCGGATGAATTGAGCTCACTTGTGGGCTGGCCTTGGAGCGACGTGGCTTGTGCGACCTTAGAGGTGTAGAGGCGCCTTTCTTGAGCACGTCTTGTGTTTGGGGAGGTGGCCAAGGTGGAGGACGAACTTGTGGCGGCGACAGCACAAAATCCAGACGATGTACGTGCTGCCAGCTTTCGCGTCTTGGCCAAGGTGGCGGACGATGACATCTTGATGACCACCATGTTGATGTCGTCTTGGTCATAACCATGATGTACATGGTCTCATCAGAGTTAGACTCCCTTCCCGTTCTGAGCGCAGAACAGAAGAAACAAGCCCAAGCAATTCTTCACCTAGTCAAGCAAGGCTTGACCGCGCGTGATATCATACACAACTTCGTGAAGAATCGGACAAGCCCCCTGCATGAAAGGGCACATCCAGCTTGGGATGTCAAGTCCATGGCGGACAACACCCTGGACTACAATAATGGTATGTCCTTTAATCAACAAAACATACATTTTTACTGACTAAAAAATGTTGTATTTGTTAACATGCTTGCTTGTGACATAGCTCTCTCTTTGTCTGAGATCGAGAAATGAACAAACTACCTCCTTCGGGCGTACAATGCCACTGTGGAGGGAGCTAAGGGATCGCCTCGCCCCCAGAGCTTAATTAACGCCGGCGACGATCTTAAGCAAGAGCGCTGAAAGGTATGACTTTCTTCAAACAAGCTCTGTTGCAAATCATCCATTTGTCTTATATTACCAAGGACATGTTGAACAATACAGCTTCTGGGAAAATTTTCTGAGGCAATGCATCCAACTGAGGACGTTGGTCCTTCAGGAAGACCGATTGCGAAGAGGGTGAGGAGGACCCCTTCAAAGCACGTAGCGAAGGAGTCCACTCCCAAAAAAGCTAAGAAGATTCTGGGAGAGGCTTCTTCGCAGAAGAAAACCCTTACCGCGAAAAAGACTGCGGTAAGATTCTTGGTTCCTCCTGTACCCCCAAGTACGAGCGGAAATTACTTCTTCGTCGTACAGGGCGAAGGAAGTGAGGATGAGGAAGACGACATTCCTCTTATCCGTCACAAAAGCACTCCTGCCAGTCATGGGGGGGGGGGTGAGTAATCCACTCCTAATGACAGGAGTGGGAATGACTGAACAGGGTCCCACGACCACTACTGATCTCATGGTCGCGGATGAACTCCCAGTGCCTGCGGTTCATGAAGTTCCAAGACCAACGGCTTCATCTTTACCAACAGAAGAAGTTACTCCGGTAAGGACCCTTACAACCTTGTTTTTTATCATTCCTCAGGTGTGTTCTCATAGACTTGCATACACATACGGAGAAAAGGACATTGTCCTATTCAGGAAAAGGAAGACTAGGACAGATGACGACTGTCCTCTTTTTCCCGGAGAATCATCCTCGAAATCCCAGAAATGGACAGGGTTTCGAGTAAGGTAAGAATCTCTCCCGTTTGGATAGGGTCATATCGAAGCGATCGACTGAAGACATTCTAACCGATGATTCTCTTGTTTTCTTATGCTAGGCGTAGAGATGCAGCACCAAGCGCCCAGTGACCTCTATAGGTCTTGATGCTCCTCCTGCTACGGAGGTCACGGGCGAGCAAAGTCCCGTCCCCACCGCCGAGGAAACTTTTCATGCCATTGTAGAGGGGATGGCAACAGAAGTCCAATCGCAGAGATTGGAATCTGAAACACCAGCCATGGAGGAGGCTCAGCATGAAAATTCATGTGCCACTCCGACTGGGGATAAGGCGAGTCTAGAGACTCAGGCTTTGGCGGAATCGGAAGGCAACTCGTTTAGCGAGTATATTGAGTTATGCAGAACAGCTCTTACTATTTTTAAGTTCGCATTTGCATAGGAATGTCCAGGCTCTGAAACCGATCTCCTTCCATGTCATAGGAACTAACTCGTGTGGCAACCAAGTCGATAGCTGTAGCGAAGCGTATTGAGGTCGCCCAACAAGAAACGAGTTGCCTACAGTGGTAAGGGAGATGTTTCCTCATCTGCCTGAATTTTAGTCCCATTTTAACAATTGTCTCTTTTGTCACAGAGAAAATGCCTTTCCGATCAAGAGCCTCGCTGACCGGAAAAACCAGGAGATCAAGGAAGTCGCCAAGATCTCTTGCTTGGAAAAAGAACTCCAACAGCTGCGGTTGCAGCTCTCCTGTAAGTGCACTTCCAACCAGAATGAAATAACTTGTTACGCGAATTGTTTGTGATGGTCTCTTATTGCAGCACGAGAGGACCAAATAAGCTAGCTCTCTCAAGAGAAGAAAGATCTCCAGGAGACCATCGAGTTGCAAAACTCGAAAGTTGATTCTGTCTGCAAGGAGAACAAGGACTTGAACGCGATGCTCTCAACCTGCAGCAGTGTTCAACAAGACATCTTCAAAAAGCTGAAGATGGTGGCCAGTTTGCTAAAAGCCGATGTGGTCGAAACCCAGAAAGAGGACCTTAGCTTTAGCGACTGGACCACACTGGTCGCGACCCAAGCTGAATCACTCCTCGAGTATCTTCCTGAAGATACAAGGCGTCAAACAGAGGCGATAAGGAAAAAAGTGCAATCCACAGCCTCCACCATTCTCTGCAGACTTCGTCTTCACCATGGCCTGGATCTTGATTTAATCTAGTGGTGGGGGAAGCAGAGATCGAGTGTGAAGATCAACTTGTGGTTATAATGGAGGAAGTCAGGCCTCTAGTAGAAGATCTCCTGAATGAACTTGGCCTATTGTAAATTTTGTACCTGTACAGATGTAACTATACAATGCATATGTATGCCTTCATTTTTGAAAAAAAAAAGCACTTCGATAGTGAAGACCAGCTTGAGGTTATAATGGAGGAGGTCAAGCCCCTTGTAGAAAAACTCTTGAAAGAGCTCGGCATAATGTAAATCTTTGTACCTGTACAGATACAATTTATACAATGCAAATGTATGCATTTTTTGGAAAGGAAGCACCTCTTTTTGTTTCATATTGCGACCATATTCCCCTAGCCCCCTCCTAAGATTATGTATACTGAAGACATAGTATTATAAGCGCAGGAAAAATATGGGTGTAACGACGACCAGGAATACCTAGGGAATACTGTGACTTTAGGTATTATCATCCGACCAGACCGATAACCATGTTCAATACAACACCCGACCTTATTGCAAACTGGCAGCCACTCTAATGACCAAGGACATGCTAGCAAGCCCCGTGTACATTGAGAAACGGCTTATTGAGGGGTGTCTTGTTTGGAAGTGATCACGAGATCGGCCAGCGAATTCGATCAAGGTATTATACTGATACAATTATCGACGACCAGCCCTCGAGCCAGACTCGTAACATATGGGCAAAAGGAATAATTATCACATGAAACAACTAAAATCACTGATTTTGTTAAATCATGCTAATTGAAAAGGAAAAGGGTTGGGAAACTTACACGTAAAACTTGCGCAGTTGATCAATGTTCCATGTATTGGATAAGATTCTACCATCCTCCATTGCTAGCCGAGCCGATCCTAGTCGCGGCACTGAGACAATAGTGTAGGGGCCTTCCCATTGAGAGGAGAATTTATTGCGATTAGATTGGTTTTGTATTTTACATAAAATCAGATCACCCACGTGAAGGCTACGTGGCCGCATCCTTTTGTTATGGTATTTGCGGAAAGCTTGCAAATATACTGCAGACTTGACCAGAGCTCGATCACGTTTTTCTTCTAGGAGGACTAGATCTTGTAATCGTTGTCCGTTCTGATCAACTTGTTCGAATTGATCTGTTCCGACAGAACCAATACTAATTTCTATGGGTAACACAGCCTCAGCTCCGTATACCAGATGGAAAGGTGTCTCACCAGTGGCTGGACTAGAAGTAGTAGTAGTGCCCACAGAATGGTATAGAGCTCATCTACCCAACCCCCCGAGCGTGTCTTAAGACGATCAAAAATGCACTTTTTGATGCCCTACAATATTTGCCCGTTGGCACGTTCAACGGCACCATTGCTCTGCGGATGACCTACAGAAGCAAAGCACACCTTGGTTCCAATATTGTCGCAATAGTTCAAAAAGAGATCTCTAGCGAATTGGGAACCATTTGGAACACCTAATCGAGTCACAATGTTCTTAAAAAACTTTTGTGCAGCAGCAGCAGTGACGTTGCGTACTGGCTCGGCCTCAATCCACTTTGTAAATGTGTCAATACCTACGAACAAGAACTTGTATCCATTGACCGCTTGTGGCATAGGACCAACAATATCCATCCCCCAAACCGTGAAGGGCCATGATAGAGGTATAGTTTGTGGAGCGTAGGCAAGCTGGTGGACCTGTCTCGCATGAAATTGACACTGAGGACATGTTTTGACCAGATTTTTGGTATCATCAAGTGCCGAAGGCCAGTAAAATCCTTGTCGCATGAAATGACGCGTGTGCACCACATACACCATCATGAATTTCTTTCAAGAGGGATTTACCTTCCTCTTGGGACACACAACGCATGAATACTCCTTGAGTACCTTTTCTATACAAAACTCCT
Source organism: Pharus latifolius (assembly GCA_019359835.1). Classification (NCBI taxonomy): domain Eukaryota; kingdom Viridiplantae; phylum Streptophyta; class Magnoliopsida; order Poales; family Poaceae; genus Pharus; species Pharus latifolius. Next base: position 51,040,753 of record CM033322.1, read on the forward strand.
TCTATAAGTTTGTATAAACGCGCTTTTCGAACTAACCGATCACTATCGGTTTAGTCCTCGGGAAAGGTCCCGTGTTCGAGATAGACCCTCAATGGATGGGTCCAATCTTGTTCATGTCTGTGGTTGATAACACAGACTGTTACCGGATCATCCTCGATTGTAGTCATGATCGAAGGATGTTCCAAGTGTTCGACGAACACTCCTACCGGGGCGGATGTGCGTGAGAACCCAATTTTGGATAATTGGTCTGCGAGAGTGTTGTCCTTTCGCGGGATGTATTGGACTTCGAAATGACTTAAGTGTTTTTCCAATCTCCTCACTTCCCCCAGGTAATGAGCCATTGTCTCATCGGAAGTGCTGTACTCCTTGTTTACCTAGTTTACGACCAGCTGTGAGTCTCCCCTCATCACTAATCGACGGACTCTGAGGAATTTTGCTACCAGGAGCCCTGCAATAAGACCTTCATACTCTACTACGTTGTTGGTCGCAACAAAGTGTAGTTGAATGACATACTTGAGTTGGTCACCCTGAGGCGTGACTAAGACCACTCCAGCCCCCGAGTTACTCTGACCTCCTGACCGCGCATTGTCTCCGGCCTCCTGACCGTGTAACGTCTGCGATCTCATGATCGCGCAAAGCCTGTGAACATAAGTCATTCTTGTGTCCGCGCTTCTTAGGTCGTTTGAGACCATAACAACGGATCTTCAGACACTCATCTAGTTTGAATTCGTCTTGAACCAAATGTGCATTAGTTCGAACTAGCTCGTGTAACAATCCTCGTCACTTTGCCTTTGCCCTTTCCTTTGCCCTTGCCTTTTGCAGGGGATTGAGTGCATACCTTCGAAGGCAAGGGTGGGGTGCTGGCGGCTTTCTTCGGAGGTGAAGGGGCTTTGCTGGGAGGTGTGGATCCTCTGGCTGGGGTTGAGGTCGTCTTTGCACTGTTGAGGTCCGTAGGAGATCCCTCATGCCCTGCGCTGGGGGCGCAGTCCCCTGGTAGTACGTCGACAGGCCACTTCAATTAATGAACAAGTCTGTTAGTTTTGCAAGTTGAGTGTACTGAGTAGGTTCTAATCTAAAATGTGTAGGATTTACCTGCTATATGACAACACACTTCTTGGGCCACTGTACGTAGGAGTCCACTGCATCAGCAAGTGTCTGCATTTCCTCCATTGGGATTGGAAACAAAAAGGCGTTGTAGCCTGGCCAGGCCATGTCCACCTGTACCTTTGCGAACCCCAACCCCAGAGGTATGCAGTGGATCCGAACATCCTCCCCATACGGATATACGAACCCGTGCGCAACCACTGCCTGTCGGTCGTGTAGGTGAGTCACTAGGCTGCAGATCTCTGACTTCTGCTAATTTGTAACAATTAAAACAGGTTAGCGAAACATCTCTAACAGAATGGTAGTGGCATCAACTTAAGTGTACAGCTGAAGGCTTGCAATACATAAAGCAGATCAACTAGATCCACAAGGACCTTTGAAGAGCAATAGCTCAATCGACCCCATGTGGTACCGTCGCCCACGGGATCTGGATCTGCACGCTTGGCCATCAATGCATGTTTCAGTAGTGCAAACTCTTCCCTCATATGTGCGAACGTGGACTCGACCTCAGCCTGTATTTCTGTCCGTACCATAGCCCGTATCTTCTCGGGGAGCTCTACTTCCTTCTCCTTCCAGGAGAGGGCCTTCTTCCTCGGTGGAGCCAGATCTGTGAATCCGGCCTTCCACGACATGATGACTACCACGGTCCGTGTACGCCCGATATGCTCCTTATTTCCTAGAGCCCGGGTGAGCATGTCATTCTCCCTCTGGGGGGTAAACAATCCCTGCATTGCCTCCTTCTCAAAAGAGATCTATTACATTTAAAGCTACATTGTGAGACAAATACATATATACACTTGTGCGCACACAGTTTATGTTATGGAATATACGTATCAGATACGAATTCGAATAAGATTTGAATCACATTAGGAAATCTAATCTGTTAGGATTTCTTTTGCATGGGCAGTTCGGATAAGATTTGAATCTCATCAGGAAACCTAATCTGTTAGGATTTCTTCTGCATGGACAGTTCGGATAAAATTCGTATCACATCAGGAAACCTAATCTGTTAGGATTTCTTCTGCATGGCCCTATATATAGAGATGTATGATGGGCTTTGAGGATCATCACAAAAGCCATAGCTGCCGTCTCTGTTGATAGCCCCTAAACCCTTGTCGTACGTGTTGGTGCTAGCACACCCTTGTCGTACGTGTTGGTGCTGTTTAGAACGATCCGTGAGCGGTCATTGTCATCTACATTTGCTGATCAGGACGATCCGCAAATGGTTGCTGTGAACATTCGATTGCTTCACCAAATCTGCTTCCGCTATTGGTAACAATCTAATCTATGATCTATTACTTGCAGCCTTCGAGTAAAATTTTTGAAATTCTGCTAGTGTAGCTTACTCAGTTTCCAACAGTGGTATCAGAGCCATCTTGTATAGTATTAGATCTGGATTAATAATATATTTATGTGATATATGAAGATATAGTAGATTAGATCTACTAGTTTATTCAATCTGTTACCGTATAAGTTTCATTATAGATGTTTGTTTTGACATCCAAGTGTTGTGATGAACTATTTTTTGGCCGACTTTAATATGAACTAATATCCAATGACCCTAGCATGGGCTAGAGGGAGGTGATGTTAGGGTTTATATGACAATAGTAGATTGGATCTTCTAAATCATATGTGTATAGATTGGATCTATATATGACATTAGCTGCCTATTCTATATATTCATATTGGAGTTAATATGAATGGCATAAGGGGATTTAAACCAATCAGATTGGTTTGAAAATTTGATTAATGTGATTAATTAAAAAAAAATCATAGTAATAATAATAATAAAAAAGGATTATACTTGACAACCAGAAGCTGTCAACTTTGGTGTCTAAGGAAAGAACACATCATAAGGTTTTCTTAATAATCCCCGCTTGTCGGAACTCTTTCCATCATGGTGTGAGCGAAAACAGTCGCGGTCTTTTCTGGCCAAGGTTACTACCAACGGAAGTTAAATATAGTCGAAATTGCACCTATTAGATCATCTAGCTGATGGTTATTTTCGTGCATATGGATGTTTTGCCATGTTTTAACCACTCATAAAAATTAAGTATTTATTACACCCTTCCAATTGCTGCACCTGTCAAGATTTTGATCGTTGCTTGGTGGGTCTGACAAATCAGGGCACCATCAATTATCTTAATAAGGCAGGATGTGTGTTGGAACCCATAAGCATAGAATTGGTTTAACTTAACAAGGCCATCAAAACGGTTTTGGGCTTTGCGGCATGGTGTTGGGATGACACCTAACAAACAAGAGTTATATATGATATAATTAGTAAGGTGTTGCTTACCTAAATAACTAGGTTTCTAGCAGTGATGCCAAAGCTCACTAGAACTTAGTGAAATGTGGATCTTGGCCAACTATATATATATATTTCTTGAGGGATTTTTGTTCTAAAATATATACTTGGTACATCTTTTATTGAATTGTTTAATAAAAGATTTTTCATAAATATAATGCTAAAATTTTGCATTTCTTTACTGTTGTAGACCATGGATAGTGGTAGCTCCTCAAACAATTTCTGTTTGCGATCTGTCCTTAATAAAGAAAAGCTCAATGGAACAAATTTTATTGATTGGTATAGAAACTTGAGAATTGTTCTCAAATAAGAGAAAAAGGACTACGTTCTAGAGACTCCTAGACCTGATGAACCAGCCGCTAGTGCTCTACGTGCTCAAAAGGATGCTTACAGAAAGCATACCAATGACGCACTTGATGCCAGCTGTCTAATGCTAGTCACCATGAACTCTGAGCTTCAGAAGCAATATGAGAACTTGACAGCTTATGACATGGCCGTGTCTCTTAGAAACTTATTCGAGGAGCAGGCCAGGGTGGAAAGATATGAAACCACCAAGAAATTGCATGATTGCATGTTGGCAGAAGGGAGCTCAGTTAGTCCTCATGTGATCAAGATGATTGGTTACATTGAGAATTTGGAAAAGCTCGGTTTCCCCCTTAGTCAAGAGTTGGCTACCGATATGATTCTCCAATCGCTCCCTCCGAGCTATGACCAGTTTGTCATGAACTATAACATGAATAATCTGGAGAAATCATTGACCGAATTGAATGAGATGCTTAAAATAGCGGAACAGAACATTAAGAAAATTCCAAATAATGTACTGATGGTTCAAAAGGGAAAACGATTTAAGAAGAAGGGCAAGGGCAAGGCTACTGGAAAGGACAAAGCTCTAGAAAGATCCTCTAGCGCTAAGCCTAGTTCCAAAGGAATTGCAAGAAATACTTGGAAGATTTAAAGAAAAAGAAGGAAAGTGAGACTCCTTCAGGTATATATGTTATAGAAGTTCATTTAGCTACTTCTCCTTCTGACTCTTGGGTATTTGATACTGGATCGGTTGCTCATATTTGCACTTCGATGCAGAGGCTTAAAAGGAGTAGAAATTTGGCTAAGGGCGAGGTTCAACTTTGCGTTGGCAATGGAGAAAGAGTTGCAGCATTAGCTGTTGGAACTTTTATATTAGCTCTACCTTCAGGATTAGTTTTAGAACTTAATAACTGTTATTATGTTCCGGCCATAAGCAAAAACATTGTATCCGTTTCGTGTTTGGACACGCTGGGTTATGAATTTAGAATAAAGAACAGTCGTTGTTCCTTTTATTTAAATGATATGTTTTATGGCAATGTCTCATAGGAAAATGGGCTTTATCAACTAAATCTTCAATTACCTGTCTATAACATATGTGCTAAGAGCTTAGGCCCAATGATTTGAATCCCACATTTATATGGCATTGTCGTTAAGGCCATATAAATGAGAAACGCATCATGGAACTCCTGAAAGATGGTCTTCTAGACTCATTTGATTTTCAATTATTTGATGTGTGTCAATCTTGTTTACTTGGCAAAATGACAAAGGCAACTTTCACAGGTGAAAGTGAAAGGGCAAGTGACTTATTGGCTCTTGTTCATACCAATGTATGTGGACCATTAAGTTCAACAGCTAGAGGTGGTTTTCAGTACATCATAACTTTTACCGATGACTTTAGTAGATATGGATATGTCTACTTAATGAGGCATAAATCTGAAACATTTGATAAATTCAAGGAATTTCAGAATGAAGTATAGATCAACTTGGCAAGACAATCAAAACCCTATGATTTGATCGTGGAGGGGAGTATTTGAGCCAAGAATATAGTGATCATCTAAAACAACACGGAATTGTTCCACAATTGACCCCACCGGGAACACCTCAATGGAATGGTGTGTCAGAACGACGGAACAGGACCTTGTGGGACATGGTTCGGTCAATGATGAGCCAAACTGATCTTCCATTGTCCTTCTGGGGATATGCTCTAGAAACAGCTGCGTTCACATTAAATAGGGCTCCATCAAAAGCCGTAGAAAAGACACCATATGAGATATGGAATGGAAAACGTCCCGGGTTGTCTTTTCTTAAGATTTGGGGTTGTGAGGCTTATGTAAAACGGTTAATGACTGATACACTCAAACCCAAATCAGATAAATGCTTCTTTGTGGGATATCCTAAGGAAACAAAAGGATATTACTTCTATAATCGAGAAGAAAACAATGTGTTTGTTGCCCGAAACGGTGTATTTTTGGAGAAAGAGTTTCTCTCAAAAGGAGTAAATGGGAGCACAGTGCAACTTGAAGAAATTTGGGAACCACTGGAAATTGTTTCAGTACCCACTAAAGCTCGGCAAGACCTGCAAAATAATGTAGAAATGCAAGACAAGCATCGGTTACATGTAGGTCTGAAAGCATACGTCACGCACTTGGAAGGTACATGTTCCTTACAATGGAACAACGTGAAGTATTATTGATAGAAATGGCTTGGAGCCATTAGATCCGAAATTGAATCCATGCATGACAATCGAGTGTGGAACTTGGTTGATCTACGTGATAGTGTAAAAACTATTGAGTGCAAATGGGTTTATAAGAAAAAGATTGGCATGGATGGTCATGTTCATAACCATAAAGCACGACTGGTTGTGAAAAGTTTCAAGCAAATTCAAGGTATTAATTATGATGAAACCTTTTCGCCCGTTGCTATGTTAAATTCAATCAGGATCATCCTAGCTATTGCTGCTTATTTTGATTATGAGATATGGCAGATGGATGTCAAAACGACTTTCCTAAATGGAAACCTAAATGAGGATGTGTATATGGCACAGCCTAAAGGTTTTTTCGATCCCAAAAATACTGGGAAAGTATGCAAGCTTCATAAATCCATTTATGGTTTGAAGCAAGCATCTCAGAGTTGGAATCTTCATTTTGATGAAGTAGTCAAACAGTTTGGCTTCATCAAAAATGAAGAAGAGCCTTATGTTTACAAAAGGGCAAATGGGAGCGCACCTCTTTTTCTGGTCTTATATGTGGATGACATACTTTTGATCGAAAATGATATTCCTATGCTTGAGTTTGTGATGTCCTCATTGAAAAGTAGCTTTTCTATGAAATACTTAGGTGAGGCAGCATATATTTTGGGTATTAAGATCTACCGAGATAGATCTAAAAGGCTAATTGGATTAAGCCAAAGTACATATTTTGAAAAAGTACTGAATAGATTCAACATGCAGGATTCTAAGAAAGGTTTTCTGCCTATGTCACATGGCATTATCTTAGCAAGAGTCAATGTCCTTCGACATGTGATGAGCAGGACCGAATGAATAAGATTCCATATGCTTCTGCCGTTGGGTCTATTATGTATGCCATGCTTTGTACATGCAAAGATGTCTCCTGTGCTCTAAGTGTTACGAGCAGATACCAATCAGATCCAGGTGAGAGTCACTGGATTGCTGTAAAAAAATCCTTAAATACTTGAGAAGGACTAAGGATGTGTTCCTGGTTTATGGAGGTGAGGAAGAGCTCGTTGTTAGTGGTTACACCGGTGCTAGCTTCCAAACCGACAAAGATGATTTCAAATCGTAATCTGGTTTTGTGTTTTGTCTTAATGGTGGAGCTGTAAGCTGGAAGAGTTCTAAGCACGAAACTGTTGATGATTCTACAACAGAAGCAGAGTACATTGCTGCTTATGAAGCTGCCAAAGAAGGTGTTTGGATTAAAAAGTTCATCTCTGAACTTGGTGTGGTTTCTAGCATTTCAAGCCCAGTGGATCTCTATTGTGATAATAGTGGAGACATTGCGCAAGCTAAGGAATCAAGGTCTCATCAGAAATCCAAACATATACTCAGGCGTTATCACCTCATCCGAGAAATCGTAAATAGAGGTGATGTGAAGATTTGCAAAGTGTCCACGGATTTGGGTGTTGCTGATCCGTTGACAAAGCCTCTCCCGCAACCAAAGCATGAGGTGCATACTAGAGCAATAGGTATTAGATACATTTGTGATTGACTCTAGTCCAAGTGGGAGGTTGTTAGTGATATGTCCTAGAGAAAATCACAGAGTTATATTTATCTTTGTTATATTTATGAATATTTGAATAATATGTTATTTTTGAATAAATTATCATCTTAATTTGATCAACAAGTATGTGACTTGTTCGTGAGACTCTAAATTTATTTGATGATATTATTCTAATATAATCCCTGATCCATTATCTTTAAATAGGACATTATAAATATATGGATCAGCGCATTTATTGATTGATGGTTTGGTTTCACGGACCATGGATATAAGATATCAAATCAATAATGTGGACATATATTGGAGAATATCATGTTGCATGGACCCATTTTGAGGCACTGTTTGGATTTGTTATTTAAGTGCCACCAGTTGGTCTCAAATAATGTTTATAATTGATCCTTAGACCTGAGACCATCATAGTTTCCTACATGTGTAGTAGTATACTTTGATACTACCAAACGCTATTTTTAATTAAGTAGTAATAAAGATAATATTCGGGTATGCTATGAGCCATGCGGAGGAATATGAATGGTTAAGATGGAATTTGCATATCTCATATAATGAGAGAGATATCTCTGGGCCCCTCGATATAGATGAATTGAGAAGTGCATGGCCATGCCGTTTGTGGTTGAGTGTCAACTACGGGAAGATCAATTCACTATGAGATCGAGAAAGGATTGAACTGTGCAAGGGTGGCACATTTCCTACCTTGGGTTTAATCTGGTATCGTATGGCAAGAGGATCAACATGAAGACATTATATAGGTTTACTGATTATGATCTTTGAGTGTATTTGGATAGTCGTTATGTCCTTCTAGGGGCCACTACCGACTTACAATTCGGGTAAGTATTCCCGGGTCGTGACTAAATATACATGAACCTACAGGCTCACACACTTAATAGGTTGGAACAATGCAATTCGGATTAAGTCTATTTTGGGTTTCCATATCACATTTGGAGACTTAATGTTAGACTCCTTATGCTTTTGGATTGGGTTTAGACTCCTTACGCATTTGGATTGAGTTTGGTATGAGTTTCCGTATCAGATTCGGAAACTTAATATTAGACTGCTTATGTATTTGGATTGGGTTTAGACTCCTTATGCATTTGGATTGGGTTTGGTATGGGTTTCCATATCAGATTCAGAGACTTAATATTAGACTCCTTATGCATTCGGATTGGGTTTGTTATGGGTTTTCGTATCAGATCCGGATGGGGTCTATTATGGAATATACATATCAGATACGAATTCAAATAAGATTTGAATCACATCAGGAAATCTAATCTGTTAGGATTTATTCTGCATGGGCAGTTCGGATAAGATTTGAATCTCATCAGGAAACCTAATCTGTTAGGATTTCTTCTGCATGGGCAATTCGGAAAAGATTCATATCACATCAGGAAACCTAATCTGTTAGGATTTCTTCTGTATGGCCCTAGATATAGAGATGTATGATGGGCTTTGAGGATCATCACAAAAGTCATAGCTGCCATCTCTTTTGATAGCCCCTAAACCCTTGTCGTACGCGTTGGTTCTAACACACCATCGTACGACGTTCCATCCCGATACGTGTGGTGCGCTGATTAGAACGATCCGTGAGCGGTCGTTGTCATCTACATCTGCTGATCAGGACGATCCGCAAACGGTTGCTGTGAACATTCGATCGTTTCATCAAATCTGCTTCCGCTATTGGTAACAATCTAATCTATGATCTATTACTTGCAGCCTTCAAGTAAAATTTTTGAAATTCTGCTAGTGTAACTTACTCGGTTTCTAACAGTTTACGAGGTTGGCCAACTTACCATTCGCTGCACAACCTCGGCACCTTAGGGTTTGGGAACTCCACAGATCCTATGGACGTCACGGACCCTCTCCCCCTCCACCACCGCTTGCACCTCGTATCCTAGATCTCGGAGAGTGGCAACTCAGAAGAGTCGACGAGAGAATTTTTCTCGTCTTCCTTCCTCCACTGCTCCTCCTTCCCCGCATAGCCTCAGGATTTGAGCTGGTGCAGGTGGTCGTTCCTCTTCTGGATCATTTTATTTTTCTCACTAAGGGCCTTGAACTCATCGGTCCCCTTCTGCTTTGTAAATTCCTCCCGTACCTCCTCCAATATGAAGGGGTACTTCTTGCAAGGAGATTTCCCCGCAGCGAGGAAGGTACTAACGCGCCAGCTCTTGAAGGTTTTCCATGTTCCGTTCATGTCCTTCAAGCAGGCAGTCTTAGGTCCATCGTCGGGGATGTTCCACTTAGCCTGTTTTCAAACAATGCATATAAGTACGAGTTAGTTAAACTTTACGATAAGCCAAAGGAACGTGATTACGAAAGAGTTCATTTATCTCGATTAATTTTACCTTCACTTCCACCCACAACCTATCCCTCTCGTCCACCGTCACGTCCTTCCAGCTCTGGACGGTGATCTTCACCTGTAGGCCACGTACTTCCCAGCATTCTTTAAGATCGACCTCCCAAATTTGTTGAACTCACAAGAAAGGTCGGTGCATTTTGCCAAACGGCCTAACGTCGTCGCGCCTCGCCCCATCCTCTGGTGCTGGGACGAACCAACATCTCCAGCATCTTCAGTTACGTTGCCCCTCGTCGAACCATTACTACTATCATCCGAGGAAGCCGATGACATGGCTTTCCCTAAAATTCCATCAACAAACCATAAAAAATTTAATGGAAACAGAAAGCAAAAAAGGCATGCACCAATATTGTCTCTCAAGCAAAAAAGGGTAGACTGTACTTTAGATCCTGAAATTTTCGAGAGCAACATTTTGGTCGTTTAATTTTAGAGTTGAGAATAGAAGGAAATGTGTACTTTTGATCTAGACATTGTCATAGGAATAAGAAAACATATATGGAAATTAATTCTTCAGGGAGGAACTCTATAACTTAATTAGTTAAGGATTAGATCTAATTAGGAGGCAAAAGGACATATTTTCATCATTTGTTCTATCGGTAAAAACAACAACTACCGATAGCAGATAAGCTTTCTTCTAACTGTAAAAACATGGATTACTATCAGAACATATTTCTGAGCATTTTCATCTAGACATTTTCATAGGAAGAAGGAAACATATGGAAATTAATTAATCTTGGAGTTCTATAGCTCAGTTGAGGATTGGAGACTAATTAGGGTTGCTAAAGGGATGTCAAAAGAAAATAGTACTAAAAGGCCAAAAATTGTTGAAAGGTCCAGCAATTTTTTCTATCGGTAAACTCATGAGCTACCGACAGAAGATAACCTTTCCTCTATCCGTAAATAGATGTACTACTGTTAGAAGATGTTTCTGAGCACTACCAACATATAAGTAAAGTATATGGCAATTTCATACAAATGATCACACATACAGTCTCATACATCATACATGAACCAACTTACTTGCGTTTTAGCAATATTTTGTTGAACCCTTCAACAATATTTTGTTGAACCATTCAAAAAAATTTCTGGGACATCAAATTTGTTGGTAAGAGCTGATATGCTTGGGCATTCATGTCATTCTTGGGCCTTGTTATCTAATCTGCTACAATGAAAGGAAAGAGAATGCAAAAACATTTGTTCTATCGGTAAACACACAAGCTACCGATGGAAGATAACCTTTTTTCTATCGGTAAATACATGAGCTACCGATAGAAGATGTTTATGAACACTTCCAAGATACAAAGTACAATATATGGCAATTTGATATAAATGATCACACATACTGCTGTATAGATAATTTCAAATCTCAAAATTGGATCATTACAGCACTGAAACATATTATCTAAACCCTAGTTTATATCAACAACGCCTGCAGAGTTTACTAAATCCTACATAATAGCGAACCCTAGTTTAAATCCAAAAGATGAGCGGAGAAAAATAGTGAACGATACTGTAAAAAACGCAACGATCAAATAAGGAAGATGCTGGAAAAAGAACGACAAACTAGGGTATTGTACGGCGATCAGTTGTGGCGATGGAGAGGCAGTGTAGAATGGAGCTGTAGCCGGCAATGGAGGAAAATAAGGGCCGTGGCAGCGGCGAACCGTAATCCAGGCGGCGATCATAGTGCGGCAGTGGGGAAGTGGTCACCGGCGAGGGTAGGGGTTTTTGTGGTTGAAGAGACAGATAGATATGAGTTCGAACGGTTTGACTGGAGGGAAACTCTCAGGCGAAGTTTAATAAAGTAGTGAGGGCCTTTTATAACTGTACAACCAAGAAATACCTTCAGACTCATTTTTTTTTCTAATGGTAGAACCAAATAATACTGTCTAATATTCTGTCAGACTTGCGCACTTTTTCAACGGTAAGACCACAAAATACCGTTAGAAAAATTCAATTTTTTTCCAGAGCTTCATTTTGGAAGTGGGTGGGGCATTGGAAAATGATGTTTCAGGCCTGTTCAAGAAGCAAAAGGCTGCAATGCGATTTTGGCAAGAAAATTCAAAGAGAAGAATTAAGTTCTTAGAATATGAGTGTACTGTACATGTTACAACTCATGCTGTGGACTAAAATTGAGATATATTAATGCTGTGAACTACCTTATCATTAAGTTCTAAACAAAAATATATAGCCTCATGTATTAATGATAAGTTCCTCACCTTGATGCACAACTTAGAAACGCCAATTGGGTCAACCGCGGCCATATAATCTGTGCAAAATTCAATCACCTCCCCGGCCGCATAACCTTCGATGATACTTCCCTTGGGCCGACGACGAGTCCTTACGTATCCCTTCAATACACCAATAAATCTCACAAATGGATACATATACTGCAGGCACACGGGTCCACAAAACTTAATTTCTCTAATAAGGTGAACAATCATATGGACCATAACATCAAAAAAGTATGGATTGAAATATCCCTCGAGCTGACAAAGAGTAGTAACCACCACTAGTACAGAAAAGCTTTCTTCTATAGGTAAAAAACACCCTTCTACTATCAGTTTTTGTACCGTTATAGATAGACACGGTAGAACAAGACAGGTCATTTTCTATCGGTAAATAACTGATAGAAGAACTGCACTATTCTAACGGCATTTTAGGCGACAACCGGTAGAAAACCCGTTGTAGTATGATGTTTGTGAAAGAGTTTACCGATAGAACAAGTATAGTACTCTGTCGGTTGTGAATGAGTTTACCGGCAGGAAAAGTCACACTCTTCTAACGGTTAATTAAGAGTATACTGATAGAAAAAACGATTGTACTCTCTCGGTTGTGTATGGGTTTACCGGCAGGAAAAGTTAAACTCTTCTAACGGTGAATTAAGTGTGTACCAATAGAATAAAGTATAGTACTCTCTCGGTTGTGAAAGAGATTACCAATACAAAAAATTATAGTACTCTCTCAGTTGTGTATGAGTTCACAGGCAGGAAAAGTCACACTTTTCTAACGGTTAATTACGAGTGTGCCGAGAAAAAAAACCTTAGTACTCTCTCGGTTGGAAATAAGTTACCGATAGAAAAAACGTTTGTACTCTCTCGGTTGTGTATGAGTTTACCGGTAGGAAAAGTTAAACTCTTCTAACGGTGTATTACGTGTGTACGGATAGAAGAAAGGATAGTACTCTCTCTGTTGTGTATGAGTTTACCGATAGAAAAAATTATAGTACTCTCTCGGTTGTGAATGAATTTACCGATAGAAATACACTACAGATGCAATACAGTACATTCACATATACAATACATTCTTTACATTCACAATATAGTACATTCACATATACAGTACATTCACATATACAGTACAGATGCAATATAGTATAGATTGGATACACAATACAGTATAGATGCAAAGAAGGGTAAATTCACATATACATTGAACAGATTGACACATTAGACAGTTATTCACATTTATATGGACAAATACAAATTGCAATCCAATATGGACATTTATTCACATATATATAAACAGTCTATGCACAGAGTACACGAAAAAGAGAAAATTGTCATGGCGGTTGGTTGGGCGCAACTTCCTCCATGACATATTGAGCCCAGATTTGTCGAAGATCTCTAATCTTTGCATTTTCGTATTGGTCTTTCGACATGGCGATCTGCAAGCATGTGTGAATACTGAGTAACTAACTTCCTAATTTTGAATGTGACACCCAACTTTCAAATTTGAGTTAGCTATCGATGCTTACCTGGGGAAATTTGGCAAAGTTTGTCCGCACTAGGTCGTACATGTAGCGCAGCACATAAAACCCACATTCCCACGATTGCGGTTGCTGATGGCATTGAGATAATTGCATATGCGAAGACATGTTAGCTATTGTTTCCATAAACTAATTAAGCATAAATAAAAAGTCTCGTGAGTACCTCATATTCCTTCCAAGCTAGGGAGCCATGCGGTGCGGCATGCCTCCCTCTAGCGGACACATATTTCTCAAAAGCCTTGCATTTCAGTTAGCATTGCCGGTTAATTTATTATCACTAGCTAGTGAGGTCAAAATTTAAATCAAACATATATGTTACTTACGCCTCCATATTCCCCTTGACCACATATTCGTTCGGTAATCTGTCACACATTGAATCGAGGTAGTACACCTTGTTGCTCCACGGACACATCACGATGAGGATCCAGTGGCCCCTACATTGTACGTAAAAGAGGACCGCTAGCTCAAAGTATATCTCAGGTGTAACATACAAGATTGAGTTAAATTAGTACGAAATGCACTAATCTTTGGTGGTACGGCACCAGAATGAACTCCCTGTCCTGCTGTGCCATCAACGCCTTGGATATGTACTGCTCAGCGTGCGCGGTGTCGTGCTCTAGCATCGTGAGGCTTATTTTCTCTGGGTCGAGGAAACCCACCTTGTCACACGTAGCCTACGATGCTAGCCTGTACATGCACCTGCATGCAAAGGACGACATTAGTATTGCACAGAAAGTTACTACATTTCAAATGAACTACAACAATGCAGAGTTAGCAAATTGAGTTACAAAACAGCAATACATAGCATCAGCAAAGTCACAGGACTCCAGACCGTATGATGGATATATCGAGCTCCCTCCAGTTGTAGAAGTCGAACAGATCCTCGTGTGCCATGGATATACTCCCGGGCTCACGGTAGAACTGCCAAGGCCTGTAGGGAACTAAGAAGTTTGGATTGCGCCGAGCTCGGTGTAGGCATCACTCAGGGAGGTCTCTGGTTGATTGATGCAATTTGCGCAAAGCTGCCTCCGACACGAGTGGGAACCCGTTCTTGAACCTCTCTGGCTGTCCCTTTCGCCCTTTGCCCTTGCCTTTGCCCTTGCCTTTTGCAGGGTACTGAGCATGTACCTTCGAAGGCAAGGGCGAGGTTATGGCGGCTTTCTTCCGAGGTGAAGGCGTGGATGCGCTGGCTGGGGTCAAGGCCGTCTTTGCTGTGTTCAGGTTCGCACGAGATCCGGCCTCATGCCCCGAGCTGGGGGCGCAGTCCCCTAGTAGCCCGCCAGCAGGCCACTTCAATTAATGAGCATGTATGTTAGATTTTGCAAGTTAAGTATACTGAGTTGGATGTAATCTAAAATGTGTAGGATTTACCTGTTGTATTAGAACACACTTCTTGGGCCACTGTACATAGGAGCCCACTGCCTCAGCAAGTGTCTGCATTTCCTCTGTTGGGACTGGCAATGGAGAATCGTTGTAGCCCGGCAAGGCCATGTCCACCTGTACCTTTGCGAACCCCAACTGCAGAGGTACGCAGTGGATCCGGACATCCGGCCCAGATGGATATATGAAGCCGTGTCCAACCACTTCCTGCCCGTCGCCTAGGCGAGTCAGTAGGATGCAGCCCTCCGGTATTTGCAAATTTGTAACAATTAAAACAGGTTAGCGAAACAACTCTAACAGAATGGGAGTGGCATCAACTTAAGTGCACAGATGAAGGCTTGTAATACCTCAAGTAGATCCACTGGATCTGCGATGACCTTCGAAGAGCAACTGCTTATCCGACCCCGCAAGGTACCGTCGCCCTGGGGATCTGCATCTGCACTCTTGGCCAGCAATGCTTCTCTCAACTGTGCAAACTCTTCCCTCACTTGTGCGACCTCAGACTGCACCTCAGCCCGTATCTCCGCCCGTACCTCAGCCTGTATCTTATCGGAGAGCTCCGCTTCCTTTTCCTTCCAGGAGCGGGCCTTCTTCCTCAGTGGAGCCGGATCTGCGAAACCGGCCTTCCACGACACAATGGCTCCCACGGCCCGTGTCCGCCCGGGATGCTCCTTATTTCCTAGAGCCCGAGTGAGGATGTTGTTCTCCCTCTACGGGGTAAACAATCCCTTCATTGCCTCCTCATAGGAGATCTGTTACATTTAAAGTTACTTTGTGAGACAAATTGCCTTATATACACTTGTGCGCACATAGTTTACGAGGTTAGCCAACTTACCATTGCCTCACAACATCGGCGTCCCCAGGGTTTGCGAACTGCACAGACCCCGTGGACGACACGGACCATCTCCCCCTCTACCATCGCTTGCACCTCTCATCCCAGATCTCGGAGAGCGGCAACTCAGGGGAGTCGATGACAGAATTTTGCTTGTCTTCCTTCTTCTAGTGCTCCTCTTTCCCGCATAGCCCCGAGATCCGAGCCGATGCGGGTGGTCGTTGCTCTTCTGGATCGCCTTATTCTTCTCGCTAAGGGCCTTGAACTCCTCGGTCCCCTTCTGCTTGGTGAATTCCTCCCATACCTCCTCTGATACGAAGGGATACTTCTCGCAACGAGATTTCCCCGCAGCGAGGAAGTTACTGACGAGCCAGCTCTTAAAGCTTTTCCATGTTCCGTTCATGTCCTTCAAGTAGGCTGTCCTAGGTGTATCGTCGGGGATGTTCCACTTAGCCTGTTTTCAAACAATGCATACAATTAATCACGAGTTAGTTAAATTTTAGTATAAGCCAAGAGAACGTGATTACGAAAGAGTTCAGCGATTTCAGTTAATTTAACCTTCACTTCCGCCCACAACCTATCCCTCTCGTCTGCCGTCACGTCCTTCCAGCTCTGGACGGTGATCTTCACCCTTTCTTTTGCCAACAGCCCAATGTAGGCCGCGTACTTCCTAGCATTCTTTCCAATCGGCCTCCCAAATTGGTTGAACTCACAAGAAAGATCCATGCGTTTGGCCAAACGGCCCAACATCGTCTCGCCTCACCCCACCCTCTAGCGCTGGGATGAACCAGCTGCATCTTCAGTTACGTTGGGGTTGGCCCTAGTCGAACCACTAGTACCATCCGATTCAGACGATGACATGTCTTTCCCTACAAAACCATCAACAAACCATCAAAAATTTAATGGAAACACAAACCAAATCATTTTACAAAGCAAAAGGACCTATTTTAAATATTTTTTCTATCGGTAAACACAGAAACTACCAATAGAAGATAAGATTCTATTTCTGAGCATTTTCATCTACACATTTTCATATAGGAAGCTAGCAACATATGGCAATTAATTCTTCTTGGAGTTCCATAACTCAGTTTAGGACTGGAGACTAATTAGGGCTGCAAAAGGGATGTGCAAAGAAAATAATACTAAAAGACATGCAAAAATTAATTGCTGAACTGTTCAGAAATCTTTTCTATCGGTAAACACATGAGCTGCCGATAGACCATAACAATGTTTTCTATCGGCAAAGATACAAGATTCTGATAGAACATAACAATGTTCCCTGTGTTATGGAATATTGTTGATAAGCCGTCATTCACTGGCATCACATAATTTTGGTTTAAGTCAACATTCTCCATGATTTGCTATACTAATATTTATGGGACAGCATTATTATTTCACACATAACAATATTTTCTATCGGTAAACACACGAGATATCAATAGAACATAACAATTTTTCTATCGGCAAACACGTGAGATACCGATAGAACATAACAATGTTCTCTATATATGGAATTTTGTTGATAAGCCGCCATTCACTGTCATCACATAACATTCTCCATGATTTGCTATACTAATATTCATGGGCCAGCATTATTATTTGACACGTAAATATGCACACAAGCATCTAAGTGCCACTGTGCATAATCTGACAAACCTAATGCTAATGGAATATAAAGATATTGAAGTAGCATAGAAAGTAGGTCACAACCAAAAAAGGAATAATATGGTTTATAGCACCCTCTCTTCGTTATCTTTAGCATTACCTGTATGCAAGTCATCAGGACTTCACATCTATTAGGTTGGGAAAAGTCATGTATAAGCATTTGAAACATATACATCGAAGACCCATCCACATTGCCATATATTCATACCAAGTGAGTAAAAATTCCCAACGAAACTAGTACATTGCATGTCTCATGTCCTTCCAAATCCAAAGTTTTAATACTTGTTCAGAAATATTTCCTATCGGTAAACACATTAGCTGCCGATAGAAGAGAACAATTTTTTCTATCGGCAAATACAGGAGATACCGATAGAAGATGTGTAAGAACACATCCAACATATAATGTGCATTACATGGCAGTTGGATACAATTGATCATGCATACAGCAGTCTATATAAGTTAAAATCTCAAAATAGGTTCATTACAGCACAAGAATATATTATGTCAACCCTAATTTAAATTAACATTGCCTGCGGAATGTACATAATCCAACAATAGGGAACCCTAGTGTAATTGCAAAACTCGAAGAATTAGTACGTACAAAACACTAAGATCAAATAAGGAAGATGCTGGAAAAAGAACGATGAATTAGGGTATTTACGTAGATCAGTTGTGGTGATGGAGAGGCGGTGTAGAACGCAGCGGCGGTCGGCGAAGGACGAAAATATGGACCGGTGGCAGTGGCGAACCAGTATCCAAGGGCCATGTACGTGGTTACTGCGGAGGTTGTGGTTTTCTTCGCTCTCGAAGAGACGCAGTGCTATAAGTTGGAACTGTTCGACTAGAGGGAAACTCAAGGGCCATGTACGTGTAATAAGTAGTGGATGCCCTTTTCTATCGGTACAAACAACAAAATACCATCAGACTAATTAATTTATTCTAACAGTATAACATAATAATACCGATAGAATAAGTAAATTTTTCGCAGAGAAATTTTTGAAGTGCCTAAGATACATTAAAGTAGTGGATGCCCTTTTCTATCGGTACAAACAACAAAATACCAACAGACTAACGAATTTATTCTAACGGTAAAACAAAATAATACCGATAGAAAAAGTAGTTTTTCCCAGAGTATTTTTTGAAATGCCTGAGACACTTTAAAGTAGTGGATGCCCTTTTGCTATCGGTACAAACAACAAAATACCGTCAGACTAATGAATTTATTCTAACGGTAAAACCAAATAATACCGATAGAAAAAGTTAATATTTTTCAGAGTAATTTTTGAAGTGGGCAGGGCATTGGAAAATGATGTTTCAGGGAATGGGATTTTTGGAGAGTTTAATTTTTGAAGAAGCAAGAGGCTGCAATGAGATTTTGGCAAGAAAATTTGAAGGGAAGAATTAAGTACTTAATGGATAAAGGTACTGTACATGTTAGAACGAATGATGTGGAGTAAAATTGAGATATATTAATACTGCGAACTCGCTTATTATTAAATTCTAAAGAAAAATGTATTGCCTGATGTATTAATGATAAGTTCCCCACCTTGATGCAGAACTTGTGGGCTGTTTGCTTGGCATTTTCCCTGAAATAGAAAATAATCATCAATGGTTCTCAACCCGTAATCCTTCTTTGTGATCATCTTGCAGATACGTTGTTTCGTCGATATCTTCAGTAGGGATAGATTGAATGTATTCTAAAAATGGAGGTATTTCGTCGAATTGGTTATACTCCTCTTCGTCGACAATGTCTTCGACCCCAACAATACGTCTCTTGCAGTGGAGGACAACGTGCAAGTTTGGATTGGCCGGGTCAACAATGTAGAATACCTGTGTGGCTTGCTATGCTAGTATGAATGGATCGTCTTGGTGTCCGACTCTATCAAGATCGACAAGAGGAAACCCGTAACTGTCAACTTGAACACCTCGAGGGATTTCAACCCATTGGCATCGAAACAAGGGAATCTTAAGTAATCCGTAATCGAGCTCCCATATTTCGTCAATAGCACCGTAATATGAGTTCAGCGCCCTTACTGACCTGGCATCCTCGGAAATAGCAAACAGTGTCACTTCGCTACATTGCGTGCTACTCTTGGCGTCTTGAGCTCTTGTGTAAAATGAATATGCATTGATGTCGTACCCGGCCAAGTCCCTACAGTGAATCTTGGGCCTCTAGCCAACCATGTCACAGTTTCACTTATGGAGCCCTCGGCAGCTCGCGTGACTCTTTCTTGGATCCACCAAGCAAATTTTCTGTTATGTTCTCTGGTGACCAAAATCTCTGACTTTGAAGGATTCTATGACCGTAACATTTCCTTGTGCTCGTGTATGTATGACTCGACCTCCGTCATGTGTTGTAAGACCCAAAATGTGATTTTGCGTACACATCACGAGCGGGGATGATAGCTTTGAATCCAATCATTCTGATGCCCTGAAGCCTTCCCTCGTGTCGGGACCTAGGAACACCAATTGGGTCAACCCCGGCCGTATAATTTGTGCAAAATTCAATCACCTCCTCGGCGGCATAACCTTCCATGATACTCCCCTCAGGTCGACGATGAGTCCTTACATATCCCTTTAATACACCCATAAATCTCTCAAATGGATACATGTAGCGCAGGCACAGGGGTCCACAAAACTTAATTTCTCTGATAAGGTGAACAATCAGATGGACCATAACATCAAAAAAGGATGGAGGGAAATACATCTCGAGCTGATAAAGAGTTGTAACTATATCGCGTTGCAAAGCGTCCAGTCCATCCGGATCAACTACCTACGAGGACACAATTGCGCCAAATATTCATATCAGAAAAATCTTCTAATTAAGCTCCACAAATGGAGGTAATGAACTTATAGTACGAGTGCACGTACTTACATTGCAAGATATTGCATTGAAGAAATAACAAAGGTTTGTGATTGTCTCTCTAACTTTAACTGGGAGAATGCCTCTGATAGCAATGGGAAGCATTTTTGACATCAGCACATGACAGTCGTGGGACTTCGTGCCAACCAGTCTTAGGTTCTTCATGGACGCAAGCTTTTTCAAGTTCATGGAATACCCACATGGAACTTTAACACCGTGCAGGCATCGACAGAGTTCTATTTTTTTCAATCTTGGACAATGTATAGCAGGCCGGGGGAAGGTATGTACGCTTTCCCTTCTCCAAAGGTGCAAGCTCAGTCCTTATCCACATTTCCACCATGTCACGACGAGCTTTCACACCATCCGTTGTCTTTCCCGGAATGTTCAACAACAAACCAATCAAACTGTTACAGACATTTTTCTCTACATGCATGACGTCAATGCAATCTAGAACTTGTAAGTGCTCCCAGTATGGTAGATCCCAAAGAATCGATCTCTTCTTCCAAACATTTTTTTCTCGAGGTTTAGAATACTTACCGAACTCAGCATTGATGTCCTTCACGCGCGAGTAAATCTCCTTACCGGTCAGAAACAGTGGAGCTGATCACTTCTCAGGCTTCTCGTTAAATGATTTGCTCTTCTTACGGTACATGTGATGCACCGGAAGAAACCTGCGGTGACCCATGTACACTGTTTTCCGGCAGTTTCACAGCCACATGCTCTCAGTTTCATTTAGACAAATAGGGCAAGTCTTGGCTCCTATCGTAATATACCCCGACAAATTGCCATAGGCCGGAAAATCATTTATGGTGCAAAATATTAGGGCGCGCAAGATGAAATTCTCTTTCTTGTATGCATCCCACACCTACACGCCCTCGCTCCATAATTTCTGTAAGTCCTCGAATAAATGCGCTAGAAACACATCAATATCATTTCTGAGTTGTCTGGGTCCTGAGATTAGTAATGCCATCATGATGTACTTGCGCTTCATGCATAATCAAGGAGGAAGATTGTAGATGCATAAAAGAACCGGCCAAGTGCTATGCCGACTACTCATATTACCATGTGGGTTCATACCATCTGTACTCAGCCCAAAACTTATATTCCTAAGTTCATCGCCGAACTCAGCAAATGTTATGTTGATGTTTCTCCTTTGAATAAAATCAGCTGGGTGTCCTAGTTTTCCATCTTATTTCCGGGCTTCAGCACGCCAACGCAAGTGCTTCGCGACTTTCGGATTTGCAAACAGCCGCTTCAATCTAGGTACCACAGGCAAGTACCACATAGTTTTCACCGGAGGTTCTTTCTTTACCTCATGACGTTCACTGTCAATCCGTCCCTACGCGTATACCTCGATGCGCCGCATCTTGGACAAACATGCAAACTGGAGTACTCATTTATTTGGGCATGCATGTATTCTTTCGATTTCCATTCCCAACGGACACAACAGTTTTTTGGCTTGGTAAGTAGATCTTGGCAACTCATTTCCCTCTGCAAGCATGTCCACTAGAAGATCTAATAGTGGCGTGAAACTCTTATCGCTCCAACCGTTGCCTGCCTTCAAGTTATATAATCTCAGCACCGAAGACAGTTTTGTAAATGTTGCACATCCAGGGAACAGAGGCTTCTCAGAGTCAGCAATCAGTTTCTCAAATTCACAGAAGTCGTTTTCGTTGTAATCTTCCTCTACATCACGTAACATCTTATCTAGATTGTCATCATCATCATCTACGTGCACATCGGAATGAACGTTATCAAAATTCGGATGATCATCGATATTATTGCAATCCACATCCGAGTCCTGCTGATTGGTAGTAGTGGTGCTTGTTTCCTCAATATCTTCGCCATGCCATATCCAACGGGTGTGTCGCGCATTAAAACCACGACGAATCAAATGACTCTTAATTTTATCAGAGTTGCTAAACCTCTTCAAGTCATACAATCTGTACAAGGACAAAGCATATTTTTCTCTCCCTTCCTCTCCTTTTGTTGCTTAGCAAATTTAATAAACTCATTCACACCATCCAAATTGTAACACCCTGAGTTTAGGGGTAAAAACTTTCTTTTTCATGAACACCATGCATGCATGATACCATGTATCTGTAGTAGTAACAAGATCAGTTCAACCCTTTTACCCCAATCTATCTCAAACCCTAAAATCTCAAAATCTATCCTACCGACCTAAATCAAGATCAGATTATTCAAATATGATCTATCAGTTACTCTGAACATAAAAGCCTTTAGAAGCCAGATTCAATTCCATCTCTAACTTCCAGATCTATCAATTCTTTTCTGTTTTCGAAAACAGAGATTCTAATTACTATTCTAATTACCCTAATTACTCTGAACTCAGATTTAGCTAAATCTTGACCTAATTCAGACCATATTATTCTTGGACTATGATCATGGGTATGCCAATACCTTAATCGAGAAAGTTGGCAGCCAAATCATATCATCTAAGTCTTTTTCACATATCAGTCCAAATTATATCGCAATTTAGTCCTTTATCTGATATTTGTTGACCCAAAAAGGCTAAAATCTTCAGATCAACTCCAAATTCAGAATTTCTTCAGCAAATCTTTTCCAAATGCTATTTGATACAAATTTCCCTTCTGTCCAGATTACAAAATTACATCTTAAAAGCCAGAATTCGAAATCGACAAAACTCAGATCTTATTTTACCCTAAAGTACCCTATTTTCAGTTTATATCGAAAACTATCAAATTATGTCAGATTTTACCAAATCTCTTGCTAGATGAGTATAAGGTATAAGTTTATACTCAGTTGTGAAATCAGATTGCAAATCAACCATCTCCAAGTCAAAAATTACAAATCAGTCCAAAATTTAATCAAGAATCCTTGCAATTAGGTCCCTGGCTCGACCACCTTTGTTGTTTGTGACCAGGGAACGTACAATTCACGACCAGGGCACTTCGACCTCGACCTCAGCCACTGTTCACGACCAGCGCTCGCCTTCGACCTCGCTAACGGGAAACTCACCAGTGCGCATTGCGCTGTGTCCTCGTCGCCGTGTTTCACCGCCGATCACTGCCACGCTTGCCAGTGCTTGTTTGCAACCGCCTTTGCATGCACACACGTGTTTGCACCTTACTCATTGCCGTGGCCATCTCTACCCAGCTCACCAGCTGCTGCATGCCAGAGAGGAGCTTCGCTGTTCGCCGTTGCTTCAACTCGAAGTCTCCACCGGCGCAAGCATTTTAGCTTCAAGCCGTGAGCTTGAGCTTTGCTTCACTTTGCCTTGCCTATAAATAGCAGCCCCCATATTACCAGTACTGCTTTTCAGAGTTTCTCAGCTTTTAAACAAAATTCTCTTCACTGTTGCCTTCTTCTCCGGCGAGCCGCCGATGAGGTCAACGACGCCAGCTTCACCCACTGCACCAAACTCCAAATTGAAACCACCAGTGAGTTTCCCGTATCTCACTATCTGTGCTGTAGCTTTTAATTGAATTCCCGTGCATCTCATCGCCGGTGATCGCCGAAAATGCCTAAATGCCCTATTTCAGTTGCACAACTCAAATTAATTAGAATTAGCCTTCGATTCAATAGACAAAAATGATCAGTGAGTTATTTTGAGCAAGCCCGTGAAGTCGGATTGTGAAATTAAGCAAGAATCGAAGCATTCTCCAAACTCGAGCTTCACCAGAAACCGGCGATCATTGCCAGGCTTCTCCGGTGATCCCCCGGCCAATTCAATCATACCAACAGCTTTATTATAGCTCTCAGATACTCTCCAAGCAAGGAATTGAGTTCAAATTGTGTAAAATAGAAAACCCCAATCTCAGTGCCTTCTTCTCCGGCGCTGGCCACCGAAAATCCATTCCCGGCCGATCCAGCTTCAGCAACCTTGTCCACCAGATGCACCTTGATCTCCTGAGCAACTTTGTCTACTAGCTCGACTTCCAATTCAGTCTAAATCAGAAGTTATAGCCTTGCCCTAATTCCTGTCCAGTGCTATGATTTAGAACTTCATCCACAGAGTTCATCGCTGCTTTTCATCACTTTCCGGCCATCTCCTGCCCTAGATCCAGTTGAGTGAATTGTTCCTGTTACTGAGGCCTACCTCCCAGACAAAGTGGTGCATCAATTGGAGCCCTAGATCAAAAGGTATGGCAAGCCCTAGTTTCTGGCCATGTCAGTGCAATGCCAGGCTATGTCAGCCAGTGGCATTAGCCCTTTTCACTTCCTTGCTGATGCGCATTTTGAGCATGACTTTGTCCCTTAGACTCCTGAGGTTGTGATCTATAATTTCTTCTTCTATCACAACTTGATTTGAGCCCTTGAACTATATTTTATGTTTAGCCCTAGATTTTGACATTGTCAGCCCTATGCCAGAGCATGTCAGCCAGTGGCATTAGCTCTTTTCACCTCTTTCCAGTTATGCAAATTGGAAATAACCTTGTCCCTTAGACTTGTGGAGTTGTAATCTACATTTTATTCTACTGCCACAAGTTGAGATAGTCCTTCTATCATCCATCGACCCTATGTCGATGCCTTGAACCGAATGTCGACCTAAGGATGTTCGCTGTTTTTGAGCGAATCAGTCGCAATCTTGATATCATTATGATATTTTGAGACATTTGGAACCTTGTAAACCTTTGACAACTAATCTTAACCTTGGTTTCCATATCTTAACCCTAATCAACTTCTAAACCTAATCATTTCAGAATCGTCTAATCATTTCAGAATCATCGGGACATTCATCTTTGCATTATTGCATATAGTATAGTAATGTATTGAAAAGATTGTAATTCTTGGTTGTTTGTTTGATTGGAGAGTAGATCAAGAGCCAGAGTTCGAGGACTTCACTGCTGACCCGACGTCAACTACTGTCTCTTACGACGTGGAAGGCAAGTCATAGTTTTGATCATCTTGAACCCATATTTTACGAATTGCTATGATATGACCTTGAATATAAGTAATACTGCATGTAAAAGAATGGTTGAGATATATTTTGGCAGTACAAGCTGGATGCTTGTGTAATGTGAAAAGATCAAATAGTGAGCCATGAACTATTATATATGTATTTATATATATATTCATGAAATAAAACCCCTAGCCGTGACCAGAAATTTGGTATGGATGGTTGTAGCACTGGAGGTGCTAAACTGCGATGGATAGCAGGCACGGAAGGTGCATGGTTTGTGGATGGTCTGGTCACTGGCATATAAGGACTAGAATCTTGTGTTGTGCGTCTAGTGGCCTGAAACACGTGCTAACCGCAAGCCTGGTGTGGGACAGGCCTGAACAAGTACTTATGCGGATCGCACAGGAAACCCCTGCATGAGATGTGTAGTGATGAATGATTGACATGGAGGCTGACTCCCACTATCACTGAAGGTGATCTGATATTGGACCCAGCAATGGGAATATGAGTAAGGGTGGGGGTATAGCCCACCACAACTGTGGTTCGCGAGAGATCCACAGGGTCAGGGGTGAATTGTAAGTGAAACATAACAAAAGTTCTTGTTATCTCCACCTTGCCACTCACAGTAAGAAGTGAGTCAGGGGTCCAATCGTTGTGATAGGAAAGACTTGAAAGTGGAATATCTTGCGGATAAATTAGTACCTCTCTACAGAGTTAAAAACGTATTCGAATACTCTGAGCTCCCGGGTCTATAGGAGTCTGCTGTGGTGGATTAAATCCACGGGGTGTGACACAAGTATTATTTTCTAAATAAAATTTGATAAGTCAAGATTACCCAAATGACATGTGTTGTCATGATAAGGGGTGCTACCGTGGGCTGTCGTGTGTCGACGTGTCGCGGTAGTGCTATAATCTAGTGAACATAAATAGTGATGATATGTTATGAAAAGTGCTGCCATGAGATGAGGCATGAAAATAAAGACTACTTTATAAACATCCATAATTCTTGACTAGTCTAGGTTCATAACAATATTACTATAAGTATCTACTCTTCCCTATGACTTGCTGAGTACGTAAGTACTCACCCTTGCAACTTACAACCCAGAAGATGGAGCGTACCAAGATCAAGAGGAAGGCGTGGAGAACTTCTTGGACCAAGAAGAAGGAGAGCCAGAACCACCAAATCCCTGATGTGTTGTTCTGCCGTCAACTTCTTACTGTGGAAGGGACACCCATCATCTGCTGTGTAGAAGTTTTATTTTGTTTTAACTAAACCTTGATGCCGCGAAGGTATTGTAATCTTTTTATGTAATATTAAGGCCAGCAGGCCACACTTCTTAATACTTTGTAAGTTTTTCTGCTGCAATGTGAATATACTCCTGTGCTTGACTTATCCTGGGAAGTCAAAGGTATGCTTGTATGGGACTAGCTATAGCAAGCTAGGTCTCCACGGGAGTAGTCGTAGTCCCAGTTTCGGGGCGCGACACAAATATTCAAGAGTAGTACGTTTTATTCCATACAGCCAATATTTCCTGTCCATCTTCAATTAACAAAATTTAACGAGTTAGCCATGCATGAAACCTGCCCGATTAAGTAATGTATATGTATATGTACAGCCTCTTACAACTGATGTGTTAAACCCTAGCCTGACGAAATTAACACTAATTAACCTAGCTAACTACATAATACAAGCTAGTGAGCTCCTAAAACATGAGGCATTTCCAGCTAGCTAGCTCCCAAGCTTGGAGCTACAAGCTTGGAACTACACAATACAGCTAGCTTGCAAGTAGAGAGGGAGGGAGATATAGAGGGAGAGAGAGATAAGTGATGACAATTAAGCTTACCTTAAAGAGAGGGGTGCAATCAACTTCCTTCCAGCTTGCCCTGATCACCCTAGAACAGAGGGAGACACAGTGCAACAGAACAAAACAGCAACTCAGCAATGTTCAAGTGGGGTTTTACTTATACTGGACCTGTTTCTAACGGTAAATACATGAAATGCCCGTTAGACTAAGTGCGGGTAATTTTGTACTCACATATTCTATCGGTAAAAACAAAAATATACCATTAGAACAGGTACTAGTGCATTGCTGAACTCGTACAGGTGTTGTTCTATCGGTAAATAAGTGCATTTACCATTAGAAGAGGTACTGTACATGGCTGAAACAAAACCAAACTGGGTAATGCATGACACAGCAATCTGGGTAATGCATGACACAACAAATAATTGTGTTGTTCTATCGGTAAATATGTGTATTTACTGTTAGGTGATGCATGACACATCAAATACATGTGTTGTTCTATCCGAAATATGTGTATTTACCATTAGAAAAGGTACTGGTACATGGCTGAAACAAAACCAAACTAGGTAAGGCATGACACAGCAATCTGGGTAATGCATGACACAGCAAATAATTGTGTTGTTCTATCGGTAAATATGTGTATTTACCGTTAGATGATGCATGACACAGCAAATACATGTGTTGTTCTATCGGAAATATGTGTATTTACAGTTAGAAAAGGTACTGGTACATGGCTGAAACAAAACCAAACTGTTTAATGCATGACACAGCAATCTGGGTAACGCATGACACAGCAAATAATTGTGTTGTTCTATCGGTAAATATGTGTATTTACCGTTAAATGATGCATGACACAGCAAATACATGTGTTGTTCTATCGGTAAATATGTGTATTTACCGTTAGAGGAGGTACTGGTACCAAACTTGGTAATGCATGACACACATGACACCAGTTCTCACATCCAAAGAATCATATCTAAACACAATGTAACATCAAACAGATCTTAACTAGAAGATAAAGAAATATTTCAAGAAATGCTAATTTGTAGATTAACTAGGAGACACAAAAATACTTTTCTTAGGTACTTGGTCTGAAACAGCAGTACAAATACACACCTACCTACCAATACAATTAAATACACAAATACTCCATACACATTCAAGTTCATGTCCCAAATAGCAATACATGATACACAAATATACAACAATTCACACATTCGATGTATATTAGAAAAGCCACGTCTGAAATTAACAACAGATCACGATGAGGACCCAGTGGTCCATACATTTTACATAAAAGAGAACCTTTGCAAGTTGCGACAATGCAACTACTGACTACAAGTTAGACTTGATACATCACAAATCCATTCATCTAAAACAGCAAATGTCAGAACCACATTGGACTTAACCATAGGAGTTCAGTTCGAAGACGCCCAAGGAGCTAGAACTGCCGTCGAGTTACATTTGTATTGGTGATTTCCTCGGACTCAAACTCGATCAACTCAACACAACTCAACTCAACTCAACTCAACTCCATTAACAAAAAGAACCTACCTTCCAAGATGTTGTTCTGTGTAATAATGGTGTAGAATGGCTGTGCAAATGACAACAATTCTTCTTCTCCAAGTAGGTAAGCATCTGGCCACAAGCTGGTGCATGTAAAAAAATGGCTGAAACACCGATGCAAATTTAAGATGCTTTCTATAGGTCCTGATTTGAGAAACACGCCAGGCTTAAGGATCTTCTCGACCGAGCCAACCAAGATCTCGCCCTTCATGTCCTTCCAGCTCTCGACAGTGATCTTGACCGTTTCTTTCCAGCTCTCGACGGTGATCTTCACCCTTTCTTTCCAGCTTTCGATGGTGATCTTCACCGTTTCTTTCACCAACAAGCCAACGTAGGCAGAGTACTATGATGAAGAACCGTGAAATACGTTGCCCCTCATGAGCATATCCAAGGACCTGCACAGATCATAAATAGGCATTCTAGAGCAAATTAAGATTGTTTACTGTTTCCTACATGACTCCCTATCCGAGAAACACTACCAACTGAAGATTAGGTTGTGCTTCATCATAGTAACATCAACTTGCAACTAGAGATCAAGATAGACATATATTAATTATTTAATGAACTTTTTACATGCACTTGATCATTGAGCAAGCTAGTTGGCATTTGACTATGTTATTGGCATTGAACAACCTACAGAGAAGATCAAGATATTTATGTACCTCATGATATTTGTAAATATCTTGACATTAATGATCTTTCAATTTCATGATCTTTCAATTTCAACTTCAATTTCAATTTCAATTTCATGATCTTTCAATTTCAATTTCAATTACAAATATCTTTCAATTTCAATTTCAATTTCATGATCTTAAAATTTCATTTTCAATTTCATTTTCAATTTCATGATCTTTCAATTTCAATTATTACTAAGTCCAAGTTGGCATTGAGCAACCTACTGAGAGATGAAGATATTACATTTATACTCTTATTGGAATTTCACTATGTTAGATAGAGTTTGTATTGCAAATATATCCTGATAATTTTTTTCATTTGATAGGATCAGCAAGCAATTGAACATTATCAGTCCCACAGTGATATTATGTAGTTGTTTTAATAAAAAACGGGAACAAGACACCGTACATAATCATATTGAAAAGAAGACACATCAAAATGAAGGATACAAAAATTGCAGAATAATTCCCATAAACGGATTAGAATAATCTAACAATATTGCCGAAATTTTACGTACCTTGCTTGCGATGCTGAAATCTAGTGGGCGTCGATGGAGGTGCGGAGGTGCAGCGGTCGCCGGTGGAGGTGCGTCGATCGTCCATGGAGCTTACGGGTTAGGGCTACGAGCGCCCGATGAACTGTGAGAATGAAAGAGACACACCCGGGTATTTATAGTACTAGATAAGTTCTATCGGTACACAACCTCATACCGTTAGTAATTTGAGAACTATTCTAACGGTATAAACATACATTACCGATAGAATAAAACTATTTGTAGAAGGAGAACAGTTCTATCGGAACACTACATCCTACCAATAGGCATTTTTGTACATATTCTGTCGGTATAGACATACATTACCGGTAGAATAAGACTAGTTGTAGAACGCGAACAGTTCTAAGATATTTGCGCTATCTTCTAACGGTATAAACATACATTACCGATAGAATAAAACTATTTGAAGATGAACAGTTCTAAGCAATTTTTGATATCTTCTAACGGTACAAACATCCATTACCGATAGAATAAAAAATTTGTAGAAGGCGAACGGTTCTATCGGCACACTACATATTGCCGATAGGAATTTTTGAGATATTCTGTCGGTATAAACATACTTCACCGATAGAGTAAAACTATTTGTAAACGAGAACAGTTCTATCGGCACACTACATACTACCGAAAGGAAGTTTTGTACATATTCTATCGGTATGGACATACATTACCGATAGAATAAGACTAGTTGTAGAAGTCGACCAGTCCTATCAGCGCACAACATTCTCCCGTCAGTACTTATGCATCTCTTCTAATGGTAAATAAGTCCATCACCGCTAGAGTAAATCGTACTGCTTCTTCTAACGGTAAGTTTCTTACAAACCGATAGGAAAAATACATCCCATATGCCTTTTATGACCGCGAGGCACATTTTCTAGCGGTTTTCTACTAAATCTCTAATAACCGATAGAAGATAGGGGTTAGTAGACTGTATTTCTGTACTAAATCTCTAATAACGTGCATGTAGCATTGCAAAGCGTCCAGTCCATCCAGATCAATTACCTGCGAGGACACAGTTGAGCCTAGTATTCATATCAGAAAAATCTTCTAATTAAGCTCCACAAATGGAGCTAATTAACTTATAGTAGGAGTGCACATACTTACCTTGCAAGATATTGCGTTGAAGAAATAACATAGCTTTGTGATTGTCTCTCTGACTTTAACTAGGAGAATACCTCTGATAGCAATGGGAAGCATTTGTGACATCAGCACATGACAGTTGTGGAACTTCATGCCAGCCAGTTTCAGGTCCATCATGGACACAAGTTTTTTCAAGTTCGCGGAATACCCACATGGAACTTTAACACCATGCAGGCACCGATAGAGTTTTGTTTTTTCACTTTTGGACAAAGTATAGCAGGGCGGGCGGAGGTATGTACGCTTTCCCTTCTCCAAAGGTGCAAGCTCAGTCCATATCACCATTTCCATCACGTCACGGCGAACTTTGACACCATCCTTTGTTTTTCCCGAAATGTTCAACAACAAACAAATCAAACTGTCACAGTCATTTCTCTATACATACATGATGTCAATGCAATTTCGAACTTGAAAGCGCTCCCAGTATGGTAGATCCCAAAGAATCGATCTCTTCTTCCAAACATTTCTTTCTCGAGCTTTACAACACTTGCCGAACTCAGCTTTGATGTCCTTCACGCGCGAGTAAATCTCCTTACCGGTCAAAAACACTGGGCTGATCCCTTCTCAGGCTTCCTGTTAAATGATTTCCTCTTCTTACGGTAGGCATGATGCATTGGAAGAAACCTGCGGTGACCCGTGTACACTGTTTTCTGGCAGTTTCGCAACCACATGCTCTCAGTTTCATCTAGGAAAATAGGGCAAGCCTTGGCTCCTTTCGTACTATACCCTGAGAAATCATTTATGGTGCAAAATATTATGGCCAGCAAGATGAAATTCTCTTTCTTGTATGCATCCCACACCTGCACCCCCTCGCCCCATAATTTCTGTAAGTCCTCGATTAAAGCCTCTAGAAACACGCCAATATCATTTCTGGGTTGTTTGGGTCCTGAGATTAGTAACGACATCTTGATGTACTTGCGCTTCATGCATAACCAAGGAGTAGGATTGTAGATGCATAAAAGAACCGGCCAAGTGCTATGCCGACTGCTCATATTACCGTGTGGGTTCATACCATCTGTACTCAGCCCGAACTTCACTGCTGAACTCATCAAATGTTCTATTGATGTTTCTCCATTGAATAGAATCAGCTGGGTTTCTCAATTTTCTGTCTTGTTTCAGGCCTTTAGCATGCCAACGCAAATACTTCGCGACTTTTGGATTTGCAAACAGCCATTTCAATCTAGAGATCACAGGCAAGTACCACACAATTTTGGCTGGAGGTCCTTTCTTTACATCGTGACATTCACTATCAATTTGGTCCCTATGCCTATACCTCGATGCGCCGCATCTTGGACAATCATGCAAATTCGAGTACTCGTTAGGGTACAACACACAATCATTTGGGCATGCATGTATTCTTTCGATTTCCATTTCCAATGGACACAATAGTTTTTTGGCTTGGTAAGTAGATCTTGGCAAACCATTTCCCTCTGGAAGCTTGTCCGCTAGAAGATCTAATAGTGCCATGAAACTCTTATCGCTCCAACCGTTGCCTGCCTTCAAGTTATATAATCTCAGCATAGAAGACAGCTTTGTAAATTTTGCACATCCAGAGAACAGAGGCTTCTCAGAGTCAGCAATCAGTTTCTCAAATTCCCAGAAGTTGTTTTCATTGTAATCTTCCTCTACATCACACAACATCTCATCTAGATTGTCATCATCATCTACATGCACATCGGAATGAACATTATCAAAATTCGGATGATCATCGATATTATTGCAATCCACATCCGAGTCATGCTGGTTGGTAGCGGTGCTTGTTTCCTCGAGATCTTCACCATGCCATATCCAATGGGTATATCGTGTGTTAAAACCACGATGAATCAAATGACTCTTAATCTGATCAGAGTTGCTAAACCTCTTTAAGTTCATACAATCTGTACAAGGACAAAACATAACTTTCTCCCCCTTCCTCGTCTTTTGTTGTCAGCAAATTTAATAAACCCATTCACACCATCCAAATATTCAAGAGTAGTACCTTTTATTCCATACATCCAATATTTCCTGTCCATCTACAATGAACAAAATTGACAAATTGCAAAGAGTCAGGCATGCATGAAACCTGCCCAATTAAGCTATGTATATGTGCAGCCCCTTACAACTGATATGTGAAACCCTAGCCTGATGAAACACTAATTAACCAAACTACACAATACAAGCTAGTGAGCTCCTAAAACATGAGGCATTTCCAGCTAGCTAACTAGCTCCCAAGCTTGAAGCTACAAGCTTTGAACTACACAATGCAGCTAGCTCGCAAGTAGAGAGAGAGGGAGAGAGGGATAGGTGATGACAAGCTTACATTAAAGAGAGGGGTCCAATTAACTTCCTTCGAGCTTGCCCTCATCACTCTAGGAGTGTAGCTTGGAGCGTCGAATTCTCATCGCAAACAGAGGGAGACAAAGTGCAACAGAACAAAACAGCAGCTCAGCAATGGTCAAGTGGGGCTTTTACTTATATTGGACCAATTTCTAACGATAAATACATATAATCCCCATTAGAATATGTGTGCAGTTTCATATGTACCTATTCTAACGGTAAATATGTGGATTTTCCGTTAGAACAGATACAAGTAAATGGCTGAAACAAAAGCAAGCTGATTCATGCATGACACAATAATTTAAGTACAAACATACACACCAGTTCACACATTCAAGTGTATGGCTGAAGCACATATGCAAATACAAGTGTTTCTTCTAATGGTAAATATGTGGATTTACTGTTAGAACAGGTACAAGTACATGGCTAAAACAAAAACAAGCTAATTCATGCATTACACAGCAATTTAAGTACAAACATACACACCAGTTCAATCATTCAAGTGCATGGCTGAAGCACATATGCAAATACAAGTGTTTCTTCTAATGGTAATGACGAGGATTATTACCTGAGCTAGTTCAAAATAATACGTGTCTGGTTTAAGACATAATCGGATTAGACGTTCATCTATAAGACCGTCGTTTTGGTCCCAGACAACCTGAAGGGCGCGGACACAAAGATGATTTATGATCGCAGCCCTTGCTCGATCATGAGACCGCAGATAGTGCGCGGTTAGAAGACTGTAGACAGTGCGCGGTTAGAGGGTCATTGAATATTTGCGACCAGAATAACTCAAGAAGGTCTAACCTTTTGAACAGGCATATCCTGAGGATCACGAGGATCTTTCCACGTATGAGGGCAACTACCAGAAAGTTAATGTGTGCGGTTATCCCTTAATTGCACGTGTTAAGCCTGTGTGGAAGTTAAGTGCAGTTAACAAAACTGCATCCAAACAACCGTTCGAGGCTATTCCGCGTTGGCGCCCTTTTGGTCGATATAAAAAGGTGATCAATGCATGTTCTAAAGGCGGTTGAGCGTACAAGCATTACCAGGCATCCAACAAACCAGAAGATTTAGACATAGTTAGATAGACACTAGCATAGAAGAGATCTTCGCCTGTGATCATCTCTTCCTCTCTCTTGTAAACATCTTTTCTCACATAGTGAAATCAGAACAGGACGTACGGCTATCACTCCTACCATCGAGGGCTCGAACCTGTATAAATTCTCTTGTGCCCGTACAGATATTACTCATCCTACCTTCCCGGAGGAGCGCCCTGAAAGGTCCCGCAACTCACAAATTTGCATAAGATCGACTAAGCACACCGAGTCCAAATCGTCAACAGCTGGCGTCCACCTTGGGGCCTTTTCACAAGTGCTTTTCCTTCATCCGGAGGTTTGGTGAGCCATGTTTGGGGCATATAATTCTGAGAACGACTTCGATGTCGACAATTATGCCCATATACAAATGCCTTCGCCTAGCGATCCCATTCCAATAGAAGAGGTCGATTGCGAAGAAATTCCAAAGGAATGTCAGGAGGAAATGTCTTCCCCTACCCGGGTCATGTCCATCGACCAGGGGATGGAAGAGACAGGTCCGGAACTTGATGTCAGTTCCACCGTAGTATACAGAATCGAGTCTCAATCACCATGCGTCCCTGTCGGGGACAAGGATGGCAGTGACTAGGAACTCAGTCCAGGAAGGTTTGATCCTGACAACCTCCACTCTCTCTTTGATTTTGAGTCCAACTCGGAGCAAACAAAGATGTTCACACCTTCTGTAGCTTCACTCCCCAGAGAATTCGCTGCCTTGTCCGAGGAAAATCACGATCAGTGGATTGCTAGGGAAGAACAGAAGCGCACACAAAAAGAGGAACAAGAACGCAAGCAGAAGGAGGATCAAGACCGTGAGCGACGAGATAACGAACTCCGTAGAACAGCCCTAGATGTTCTGTAAAATGCGCAGTCTTGTTATGACGCTACCCCTAGTTCCTCCCATCGCCCACATGGTCGCAGGCTCAACCAGACGCCTTCTTTACCACTGGAGCATTTACCGGTGGATGAAGAAACAATTACACCTGGCGCACCGAAGAGAAGTATGCTTGGCTGACTTTGTCCTACGCTCACAGACGCGGACAAACTGGCTTTTGCTAGGATACTGGTGGAGAAGCTGGACGAGGTCGCATCTGATGCGACCCCTACAGCTTCCTCCCTGTCTACGATACGTTCCCATGAAAAGGAGTATTCCTACTCTAGTCATGGTAGGTGTAATCGATTACCATCCGGATCACTTCAGCATGACAAATCCAGGCGTGTGGGAAGTTCTCGTGATCGAGATCCAATTCCTGTGCATTCTTGTCTGGGACCACGTGGCGTGTCTCCTTCGCGTGAAACCGCTCATGGTTATGCTGGACACCGCGGAACCCTCCATAGTTCCTATGTAGGCTGTAAAGCTTTTTCGCCAGGCCTCCGTATGGTCGTCTGGCCGGATAAGTTCAAGCCAGGGGCTATTGAGAGGTTTGGTGGGATCCAGAATCCACCGGAGTTCCTTCAGATTTACATCACCGCTATCCAAGAGGCTGGTGGGGATGATCGTGTCATGGCCAATTACTTGTCGACGGTCCTTGAGGAACCGGCAAGGACCTGGCTATTCAATCAGCCTGAAGGTTCGATGTATAACTGGGAAATGTGTGATGCTATCCTCAACAATTTCGAGAATTGTTATCAGAAACCTGGGAAAGAAGACGATCTTCATCATCTACGACAAACTTTTACAGAGACTCTTCGGTAATTTGTCAAAAGGTTTGTCGGGGTGAGAAATACCATCCCGAACATATCCGACAACTCCATTATCAGGGTGTTTAAGCACGTTGTTCGATATCGGAGGTTTATGGAGGATATACTTATCCACCCTCCTAGGTCAGTTGCCTATCTCTTTGATATGGCTGATCGCTATTCAGACGCGGTCGAGGCCGTTGAATGGAATAGGATGGTGGATAAAGGGAATTTACTGCCCCAACCAGGTCTCAAAGACATGAAAAAAGAGGATACAAGCAAGAAGCCAGAGTCTTCATCGGGCGGGAAGTCGAAGATGTCCAAAAAGAATCGAGCCGGATAGTACCAGGAGGTCACGATCGCGGAAAAGCCTCCACCGGCCAAAGCTAATAAGTTTTCATTTAAAAATAAAACTACCTCTAGTGGTCGCAATGCCGACCAGCAAGAAAAACCGACTAACTCGCAGGAAGGCAAGAAGTGGTGCCCGATCCACAACTCTCCGGGACACGACCTCAAGAATTGCCGGAGCTGGTTGAAGCAACTAGATGACTTTTACCAGGGAATTGGGCCGATGCCAACTTTGCCATCGAAAGAGTAGACTTGCGGGTTTAGAGACGCTGACGGGGACGAAGAAATGTCCTACCAGGTACCTCATAATTATGTTAATGTCATTTTTGGAGGTTCCTCCTCTTTTGTTTCTAAACGTCAGTTTAAAGCGTTTCATCTAGAAGTTAACCAAGCGGAAGCTCCTCTTGGAGAACCTCAATACCCCCGTTGGTCGGACACTCCTTTGACATTTGATCGATCTGATTGTCCAGTTGGGCTTACTCAACCATTGAGACTACCTCTAGTCATTACCACAATTATCAGTAACGCGAGAGTCGAAAGGGTCCTGATCGATGGAGGTAGTTCCTTGGACATTTTACTGGTCAAGGCATTGGACGAGATGCAAATCTCTCGTGCGAAAATCAAACCCATAATCCATCCGTTTTATGGGATAATTCCTGGTCCCTCGATGATGCCGATGGGACAGGTGGTGCTCCCAGTCACGCTGGGTGAACCGGATAATTTCTGAACAAAATTAGTTACTTTCAACGTAATTGATTGTGATTCGGCTTATAACGCGATTTTTGGCAGGCCAACTATCACTAAATTCATGATGGCGACGCACTACGCTTATCAGTGCAGCAAGTTACCTGGCCCTAAAGGCGTTATCTCGGTCCGAGGCAGCCGCAATGTGGCATTGACTTGCGATTGGTTATCCCTGCAGCTCGTAGATCAACTTCCCCTTCAGGATGTCAAGATCACCACCACAGCTGCGGATACGATCAAGGTCGCCCCTCGACCAGAGAAAAAGTTAAAACTGGTTCTGTTATGCCCAGATGATCCATCTAGAACAATTCGGATTGGATCAGGCCTGGATGACAAATAGGAACTCAAACTCATACTTTCCTCCGATCTAATGCAGATGTGTTTGTGTGGAAACCATCCGACATGCCCAGTGTCCCAAGGGAGGTAATTGAGCACAGGTTAGCACTTCGACCTGGACAGCGATCAATAAAGCAAAATCTCAGACACTTTGCTGTTGATCGGCAAGAAGCTATCCGCGTGGAGTTAGACAAACTCCAAACGGCCGGGTTTATTCGAGAAGTCGATCATCCAGAATGGCTTGCAAATCCGTTCATGGTCCGTAAGTCAAATGGTAAGTGGCGCATGTGCGTCGTTTACACCAGCCTAAACAGTACCTGCCCGTAGGATGACTTTCCCCTTCCCCGCATCGATCAGTTGGTCGATTCTACTGCAGCTTGCGAACTGATGTGTTTCCTGGATTCTTACTCAAGATATCATCAAATTAGCATGGCAGAAGAAGATGAAGATAAGACTACCTTCATCACACCATTTGGCACCTACTGCTACGTCAGAATGCCATTTGGTCTCAAGAACGCCGGTTCCACATACCAGCACTTGATGCAAAAGACCTTTCTTTCCCAGATGGGGCGTAATCTTGAAGCTTATGTAGATGACTTGGTTGTAAAAAGCTTAAAAAGCTTGACTCATTTAGATGATCTTGCCGAAACCTTCTGCAATTTGAACCGATTTGGAATAAAATTAAACCCATAAAAGTGTTCCTTTGGAGTTTCATCTAGTAAACTTTTAGGCTTTATCGTCTGTTCTAGAGGAATCAAGGTTAATCCAAAAAAAATCAGGGCTATCGAGCAAATGAGGTCTCCTTTGACCATGAAGGATGTCCCGTCCC
Source organism: Pharus latifolius (assembly GCA_019359835.1). NCBI lineage: Eukaryota > Viridiplantae > Streptophyta > Magnoliopsida > Poales > Poaceae > Pharus > Pharus latifolius. The sequence goes on from CM033322.1 coordinate 51,079,038, forward strand.
TGGCAGGGCGGCTTTAAGTCAATTTCTATCGTGACTAGGCGAGAGGGGATTACCTTTTTCCAAAGCTCTTCAAAAACACCATGGTTTTACCTGGTCGGATGAAGCCGAGAAGGCATTCCAGGAGGTTAAAGCGTACTTATCCAGTCTGCCGGTGTTGGTTTCTCCAGTCACAGGGGAACCACTACTTCTTTACTTGGCGGCCACACCTCATGCGGTCAGCGCGGTTCTGATCACAGAAAGAGAAGGTGTGCAACAACCCATTTATTACGTAAGCGAGGTAATTCATGGTCCTAAGGAGCGTTACCCTAAGGTCCAGAAGATACTTTACGCGCTACTGATGGCTTCCCGCAAGCTACGGTATTACTTTCAGGCACACAAAATTACAGTGCCCTCGTCCTTCCCTTTGGGAGATATTGTCTGAAACCCAGAGAAATCAGGTCGAATCGCGAAGTGGACTGTGGAACTTGGAGCATTTGACATCCATTTCACCCCTTGCACTGCGGTCAAGTCTTAGATCCTTGCAGACTTTGTGGTCGAATGGACCAACCCTGACGCTCCGAAGCAAGAATCTGAAGACTTATCATGCACCGACCACTGGACGATGTATTTTGACGGCTCTCGTAGTTTTCAACACTCTGGGGCTGGAGTTGTCTTAGTTACGCCCCAGGGTGACCAACTCAAGTATGTCATTCAATTGCATTTTGTTGCGACTAACAATGCAGCAGAATATGAAGGTCTTATTGCAGGGCTCCGAGCAGCAAAATTCTTCGGAGTCCGTCGATTAGTGGTGAGGGAAGACTCACAGCTGGTTGTAAACTAGGTAAACAAGGAGTACAGCACCTCCGATGGGACAATGGCTCATTACCTGGGGAAGTGAGGAGATTGCAAAAACACTTCAGTCATTTCGAAGTCTAATACATCCCATGATAGGACAACATTCTTGCAGACCAATTATCTAAAATTGGGTCCTCACGTACATCTGCTCCGGCAGGAGTGTTCATCGAACACTTGGAACATCCTTCGATCATGACTACAGTCGAAGATGACTCGGTGACAGTCTTCGTTACCAACCTTGGACAAGAAGGAGATTAGACCCATCCATTGAGGGTCTATCTCGAATATGGGACCTTGCCCAAGGATGAAATCAAAAGCGATCGGTTGATTCGAAAAGCGCGCCTATACAAACTTATGGAAGGGGTTTTGTATAGGAAGGGTACTCAAGGAGTATTCATGCGTTGTATATCTCAAGAGGAAGGTAAATCCCTCTTGAAAGAAATCCATGACGGTGTGTGTGGTGCGCACGGATCATTTCGCACATTGGTCAGGAAAGCTTTATGACAGGGTTTTTACTAGCCTTCGGCACTTGATTATGCCAAATACTTGGTAAAGACATGCCCCCAGTGTCAATTTCATGCAAGACAGGTTCATCAGCCCGCATATGCCTTGCAAACTATCCCTTTAACGTGGCCCTTTGCGGTCTGGGGGATAGATATTGTGGGACATATGCCACATGCGGTCAATGGTTACAAATTCCTGTTCGTAGCTATTGATATGTTTACAAAGTGGATCGAGGCTGAACCAGTCCACAATATCACTGTAGTTGCGGCACAGAAGTTCTGTCATAAGAACATCGTCACTCGATTTGGTGTTCCAAGTCCTCTCATCACAGACAATGGTTCCCTGTCTGCTAGCGGTCTCTTCCTGGACTATTGCGATCATATTAAAACCAAGGTGTGCTTTGCTTCTGTAGCTCATCCACAAAGCAATGGTGCCGTTGAACGTACCAACGAGCAGATATTACAAGGCATCAAGAAACGTGTTTTCGTTCGCCTTAAGATGCGCTCGGGGGCTTGGGTAGATGAACTCTACTCCGTTCTATGGGCATTATGTACTATCTGTAGTCGAGCCACCGGTGAGACACCTTTCCAAATGGTATACGGCGCTGAGGCTATGTTATCTAAGGAAATTCGTATTGGTTTTGTCCGAACAGATCAATTCAACCAGATTTATCAGATCAAACAACGAGCTCAAGATTTGACCATCCTCGAAGAAAAACGTGATTGAGTGTTGATAAGGTCGGCAGTATATTTGCAAGCTTTGCGAAAATATCACAGCAAGAGGGTGTGGCCGCGTAGTCTTCACGTGGGTGACCTAGTTTTATGAAAAATACAAAACCAGTCTAGACGCAATAAGTTGTGTCCTCAGTGGGAAGGCCCTTACATTGTTGTTTCAGTACCGTGACCAGGATCGGCTCGGTTAGCGATGGAGGACGGTAGAATCTTGTCTAATACTTGGAACATCGATCAACTATGCAAGTTTTACGTGTAATTTCCCCAATCTTGTTTCCTGTTCAATTAGCATGGTTTAACAAAAACTTCGTGAGTACTTTTCTTCGGCTCATGTTATGTTCATTTCTTTATTGGCCATACATATACTGAGCCTGGCTCAGGGGCTGATCGCCGATAACCATCTTGCTAAAATATCCTAACCGGATTCGCTGGCCAATCTCATGGTCGCATCCAGCTAAGACATCCCTCAATAAGCCGTTTCTCAACGCACACGGGACTTACTATCATGTCTTGATCATTTGTGTGGCTGCCAGTTCGTAATAAGGCCGAATGATCTATTAAGGTCAGTATCGGTTGGATCGGATGATCATATCGAAGTTAAAGCATTTCTTAGATATTCATAATGCCCATATTTTTCTAGAGATTATAATACTAGGTCTTCAGTACTTATGATCTCAGGAGGGAGCTATGAGAATATGGTCATAATGTGAAACGAAGAAAGTATCACTCTTTTCCAAAATTTAAGGCACGCATTTGCATGTTATAAATGTAATTTCTCAGGTACAATTACTAAAAGAGATAATTACAAGGAATCAAATAAGGCCTAGTTCTTTCAATAGATCTTCGACTAGAGGCTTGACTTCCTCAGAGATGGCCTCAAGTTGATCACTCTCGATCTCTGCGTCTTGTACCACTGGCTTCAGATTCAGATTTGGGCCGTGGTGAAATCATAATCTGCAGAGAATGGCAGAGGCTATAGATCGTACATTCGACTGTATTGCCTCTTCCTACCGTTTGGTATCTCCAGGAAGATACTCGAGGAGTGATTCGGCTTGGGCCGCGACCAATGTGGCTAACTCGCTAAGGTTTGGATTGTCCTTTTGTGACTCGATCACATCTGCTTTTAGTAGCCACCATCTTCAGCTTTTCGAAGATGTTCAGTTGAGTACTGCTACAAGAGGAAATTGTTTTGTTTAAACTTTCATTCTCCATGCTGACAGTATCAATCTTCAAGCTTTGTAACTCGATGGTCAACTGAAGGTCTCCTTTCTCATTTGAAATATGGTTTATTTGATCCTCGTGTGCTGTATGAACGAAGTAAACACTTACTATAAACAGTTCATACGATGAGAAGATTTCTTCTGGTCAGAAGTATACTTACAAGAAAGCATTCACTGCGCTTCGCGAAGTTCCTTTTCTAGAGAAGAATATCTCACGGCTGCAGCTTCTTCTTGATTCTCCCGATCAGCCATGCTCTTGTTCAAGAAGGCATTTTCTTTGTAACAAGAAGGACGATCGGCTACGCTTAAATTCAGATTCAAGTTAACACGAATGAAGAGCACCACACTTACTGTTGCAGCCAGCTCATCTCCCATTGCGCGACCTCGAGATGCTTTGCTATAGCTGCCGACTTGGTCGCCACCAGGGTTAAGTCTTGAAACATGATAAGGAATTGCTCTTAAAACTTAAATATTCCTACATTTTTGCGAGCTCAAAAAAAAACAAAAAGAGTTTTTTGCGTACCTCTATGTAATCACTGAATGAGCAGTTCTCAACTTCAGTGTGAGGTCGAGCCTCAAGATTTCCTGTGTCCGTGGCAGGGGCAGTAGATGATCTTTCCTGTTGGTCCCGCTATGTGGCCGGGACTGCCGTTTCCATCCCTTGGGATCAGATTTCCGCTGCCATTCCCTCCACGATGGCCTGAAGAACTTCTTCGACCATTGGAGTTGGACTTGGCTCTTCCGCGACCTCTGCTATGGGTGTAGTACCATGGCTTGTCGAGGTCGCTGGAGTACTAAGCGTAGCATCCCTGCGCCTAAAGACAAACAAACAGATTGTAAGGTGAAATGCCTCCTGTCAGTCATATCTAGATGGTGATAGGAGAAGTTCTTACTTTATTCAAAACCCCACCCATGGTTTGGGTTTCGATGATGAGCTCCCTCGAGAAAGAAGCCCACTCAGTGCTCCTGGGAACGAGTCCTCTTCTGTCCTTGTCTTCCTTCTCTTAAAAAGGATAGTATCCTCTTCTCCCTGTATGTACACAATTCAATGAGTAGGTGCAGAGGAACGACAACATACAAGATTGTGAGGATTATTACCACAGTTGCTCCCTCAATTAGTAAGGGAGGTGTTATTAGTCCTGGGGCTTCATGAGCCTCAAGCGCCGGGGTTTCACCCGTAACCACAGGATTGTTAGTGGTCGAGGGGCCCATTGTAGCCGTCTCTGTCCCTACAGTCAAAGACAAGACTTCATCGGCCTGAAGGGACACTGATCTTTCTAGGATGCTTGTTCCCAAAAGATCAGTCGCTTTCCTCTTGCGATGAACTAGAGGAATGTCGTCTTCCTCATCCTTGCTCCCTTCACCCTATACGACGAAGAAGTAATTTCCACTCGTACTTGGGGTTATAGGGGGTACTGAAAATCTTACCGCAGTCTTTTTCGTGGTAATGGTTTTCTTTCGTGAAGAAGCCCCTCCTAGGATCTTCCTAGGTTTTCGGGAGCAGGCTCCTTCACTTTGTGCTTCGAAGGGGTCTTCCTCGTCCTCTTCATAGCCGGTCTCCCTGAAGGACCAGTGTCCTCGGTTGGACACATCGCCCCAGCAAATTTTCCCAGAAGCTGTATCATTTAAAATACTTTTGGTAATACAAGACAAGTGGATGATTTACAACAGAGCTTATTGTGAAAGATCATACCTTTTGGCGCTCTTGCTTAAGATCGTCGCCGGCATTAATTAAGCTCTGGGGGCGAGGTAATCCTTTAGCTCCTTCCGCAGCGGCGTTATACGCCCGTAGGAGGTAGTTTGTCCGTTTCTCGATCTCGAACAAGGATAGCACTGTGTCACAGACAAGCATGCTAATAAATACAACATCTTTCATCAGTAAAAATGCGTATTTTATTGACTAGAGGATATACCATTATTAGAGTCCAGGGTGCTGTCCGCCATGGACTCCACCTCCCAAGCCGGATGTGCCCTTTCACGCAAGGGGCTCATCCTGTTCTTCACGAAGTCACGTATGATGTGACGCGCGGTCAAGTCTTGCTGGACTAGGTGAAGAATGGCTTGAGCTTGTTTCTTCAGCTCTACGCTCAGAGTGCAAAGGGAGTCTAACTCACTGTCTTTCGCCGGTCGGGTGTTCGCCAACCACAGTCGGCTCTCTGACGGAGGGGTGCAGTAGAACCACTTATGGTACCACCCGTGCACAGAATCCCGTAGAGGTAGGAATGGGTACTCCTTCTTCTCCCGTATGCGGAAGTAGATGCACCCAGTGGCATTGGTGCTCTTTGACCATGCCGAAAAGTAGAAGCACTCCGACAAAGGCTTCACATAGATGTTGAAAAATCACGAGGATGAGGTCTGCATTTGGGTGGAGATTCACTAACTCCAACCCATAATGGTCCAAGATTCTCCGCAGAAACTCGCTTTCTAGGAATCGGAACCCGCAGTGCAAGTACTCCTCGAAGATCACCAATTCGCCCTCTTGGACGATTGGTGTTTCTTGATCTTTCTCCTCTGGCCGCCAGTTGATCAGCAGCCGTGCGGGGAGAATCTCTTCTTTCTCTAGTGCCACCAGGCTCTCCTCTGTGTGGTGGACAGATTGGCTCCCGGACGCCATTACTATGGAGGATTGAGGACAAAGGTGATGGCTTTGGAGACGATTAAGACGAGGTGTGCAAGAGAGGGTTTTGTACGGCAGGAAAGTCTAAGGCAATGAAGGATTTTTGGTTATGAGGCTTCTCCAGTAAGCTACCTCTTCCTTTTATATGCTCGAGACAACCCTTCGTTGAATATTTTATTAATTTCCCATGATGGGTACCTTTCGTCTTGGAACCCGTTATCCATACCTAGTAATGAATCCGAAATAGAATGTATCATTTTATTTCACATTCGGGGGCTATGGTATAGATAAAAATATGAGAAATTCCTAAAAGTTTTTTAAGGAAATAATCGCTTATGACTTTGGAATAAACTTATGACCTGTATACTGAATGCAACGTAATTCTGTAATTGCTGCGGATATGTGTGATCATAACATCTGTGGTCGCCGTATGGTCAAGATACTATTATGTGATTATTACTCTAGTTCTAATCGCAGTCTAGGTCTCAATGCTATTCTGAGACCAAAGAACTGTTCTGTGATCGTTACTCTAATTCTGATTGTAGTCTACGGTCTTAATGCTATTCTGAGACTGAAGAACTGTCCTGAGCCAATTTCGGACAGAAACCTACCTGTGTATTTTTGGTCGCAGAGGCACTCTTCTGTAACCTTTTCTTCTCACAGAATATAAAGAAGCTTTATTCGGATTATAAGTTCTACATAATCCTCTTAAGATATCAAGTATGTCAGAAAAAGAAATTCTGTATTTCTGGCAATCTTTACATACAAAAGGTACACAGGGACCAAAGCGTCGACCTGGTCCAATAGCCGTTTACAAAGTTCTCCCAGGGACATGCTAACATCAGTGGGATCAACACTGGTTGCCCCCAGAGAACTGGCTATGGCTATAAGCTTATCTACATCATCCCGAATCAAAGAAGCGCTGTTATTCTTTATTAAATCAGAGAATTCTCACTGCTGCCAACCATAGTCCCTCTCCAAGCGGAATTGGCGCACCTCTTCGAGGGAGTTGTCATAACATTCTGCCAGATGTAAAATGGCCAAAGACAACTCATCGGTGGTCTTCTCCAGAGCCTCCTTTTCTTTTTGGAGAGTTCGCTCGAGGGATACACTCTCACCAAAAAGAGGCTAGACTTCAGCAGCCTGGTTGCTGGGGGCTCCAGAGATTTTCGTCTCCTGCACATGTATGCGTTAGTTTTAAAAGATAAAATGACCAGCAGAGAGAATGAAGATAATTACCAATCCTCGCAGTAAAGTTGGACGGGAGGATGAGGCACATCCCCCAGGAAGTAGATCACCAGACAAAAGTCGAGGACCATCTGGTCGCGGGAATGCAACGTTCCCACGAGAAAATTGATCACCCATCAAGAGCTGAGGATCGTCTGATCGCAAAAATGTGGGACTTCCCACAGAAGCAGATGGAAGCTTCGAAGGATTGTTATGGATCTCCAAAGGTGGAGATGAGGGTTCAACCTGCCGAGTTGCGTGGACAGGGAGAACTATATGGGACAGGGAAAGAGAGTGCAATGATGCATCCCCAACCTTTGCACCCATGAATGAAACTCCACTGGAGGATCCCTCATCAACCTTTGGCTTCTTCTTTGAAGGAATCAGTTCCTCAGTCACCTGTAAGTTCCCAAAATGCATTTGGAAACGATCAGGATGTGAAACGATGACCTGAACCAAAGTTCTAGAAAAGTCTTACCTTCTGGAAGTCCTTGTCGAGTTCGGGTATCACTTCCTCTTCATCACTCTCAATCTCAATAATGTTCTTGGGGTCTTGATCTTCCATCGAAACAAGAATTGAGGTTTAGAGGGAGCAACTGGAGTGGAGAAGTAACCCTGAAAAGACTTAGTCGTGGTGAAAAACTCATGAGTTCAAAGAACCAAAAGGCTCTTCTATTTTTGGACCTAGAAGGCATCGGTTCATTTCCACACACGTCTCGGGTTCTTAAAACGCACTTATGGTTGCCATCACGATGGGTCAATTAAGTCATTATTACCTGTCAAGAAAAACTCAAGGTTTTTCTCGGGATATGAACCATCACACAGTGGAACAGTTTCAATTGAAGTTGGAACGTCGGGTTCATAATTCGATGCAAGATAAAAATTTGAAGTAAATATGTCCCTTTATTTTCTTCAAATTTGGGGCCTAACTGATGAGGATTATTACCCGAGCTAGTTCAAAATAATACGCATCTGGTTTAAGACAAAATCGGATTAGACGTGTGTCTATAAGTCTGTCGTTTTGGTCTCAAACGACCTGAAGGGCGCGGACACAAAGATGCACTACAACACTGTAGGCCAGTGCAAGCTGTAAAACTGCTGGGAAAAACTTTTTTCCCAGCAGTCCTGCAGATGAAAATATAATTTTGATTTTTCACCGATGTGTTAGCTAGGAAAAGTTATTATTTTTAGTAAATTTACCGCTAGGAATAAATAATATACAGTAAGTTGTAGATCAGTTTGGGAAAAGATATACAGGATCTGTGGAACAGCTGAGAATATTTTGTCTGTTGGGAAAAACCTTTTTTTACCAGCGGTTCTACAGTTGAAAATATAATTTTTATTTTTCACCGATATGTCAGCTTGGAAAAGTTATTATTTTTAGCAATTCTACTACTAGGAATAAGTAATTTATATATTTTTGCGGCAAAACTGAAAATTTTCAGCAAAATAATAACAAATTTATTATTTTGAGAGGGAAATTTTCAGGGAAAAATATTTTCTGCAGATTTATTGGTTTTGCGCCAAATATAAAATCTTCATCTCCAGATTTATTAGTTACCTTCCCTCGGTTCCCCCAATCCAACCTCCACCGAGAAACCTCCCCAATCCTCTCCATCTCCAGCTCTCCGCCGAGAAAACTCCCCCAATCAAACCTCCTCTACCGACAAACCTCCCCCAATCCTCTCCATCTCCAGCTCTCTGCCGAGAAACCTCCCCAATCCAACCTCCTCCACCGAGAAACCGTCCCAATCCTCTCCATTTCCAGCTCTCCGCCGAGAAACCTCCCCAATCCAACCTCCTCCACCGAGAAACCGCTCCCAATCCACCGAGAAACCTCCCCAATCTTCGATTTAGTCTCCCACCATGCGTGAAGTGTCGCGCGGTGTGGCCCTCGAAACGCTAGCGGCAGGGTGTGCGGTGAACGACAGAGGTGGAGTGACAGTGGTGAAGCAAGTGCGCAATAGAGGGGTGAGGCGCGAGGCACCAATGCGAGGTAAGCAGAACAATTTGGTTGCAGTGTTCTTTTCCTGGCTTTGCAATGTTCCATCCTGATGAACTCCAAATGCATGTTCTATCATTGCTGAAGACTGCCGGAATCTTCAAAAAGAGACTGCTTAAATTTTGGAACACTTGCAACTATCATGTATATCAAATGATATGATAGGAAATTATCCATTGTACTTAGGTCAGAGCATATTAAAGATCTAGCATTTTGTGCCTTGTGTGGAAGAGTTCAAGTTTATTCTCTTGTGATTGATTCAGAAACCAACCAAGAAAATGCTGGCAACACTCAATTAGAAACTCCATTTCAGAACAAACACTTCATTAGAACTAGATCTTGATCAAGATAACTAGAACTTAAATGTTCGAAGGCACACTTTTTAAGAAACAATTGAAATGTTTGAATGCACAATTTAAATATTTTTAAGAAATTTACAAGCACACATTTCACTAGTGGTGAAATACTAATTACAGACTAGCTCAATTTACATGAATAGGGTGTTTCGAAAGACCAGCTCAATTTGGTTCTGCAGAAAGATCATTGCACCCATTCCACCAAATATTTTCGACAAACACTTTGTGCATTTATAGCAATTTCGACACAAACTCCCCGAACCAAATATTAGAAATTCAGAATTGTTTCTTCTAAATCAATCCAACAAAGCACGCAATGATGTAGCCAACTGTTCACAATAGTACAAAGCTGCCAAACTGCGACAATAATGTCAACCTGGCATCATCACCTTCATCAGTCATCACAGCTAGAATGTGAACTTAAAAGAGAAAGAAAGCCAAAACCATTTACACTGTAAATTATAATATGTACAGAAGTGTTCTGAACATCAGTGGAAAGATGTTTCAGTCACAAGATACTTTTCTCCATCTGCCCTTTATTATTTGGTACATGATGCATACAATACTGATGATTTATGAAAAAGGAAAAAAAACATATGTTGGGCTCTGGTCTTAGACTACTTGGATAAGAGAGATTTTAAGGGGATCCAATAGTGCTAGACCCAGATCTAGATCCACTGCCTCCACCGCTGCCGCCCCCACCATTTTGACCACCACCACCGCCGCTACCACTTCCTTTTACATACTCTCCACCATAATAGTGACCGCTACTTGCATCTCCCTGACCAGTGCCAGCACCAAAACCTTTGTCATAACCACTAGATCTATAACCAACTCCACCTTGGCCACCTCCACCACCGCCACCACTACCGCTAGCATTAGCACCATTACTATAATACCCATTACTCTCCGTATATCCTGAACCAGTTCCAGATCCGAAACCAGATCCACCATTTTCTCCACCGCCACCACCCCCTTCACCTCCACCTCCTCCACCTTCGCAGCAGAGTATCTAGCTACCCTCGCAGCATTGCATAATCCAATGCTTAAGAGGACAATGAAACCAAGAGCTACAAGTATAGTGCCAACCATTGTTTGTAAGCTTAGTGAAGTGGAAAGATGAGATGAATGGTAAGTGAAGATTGCATTGGTATTTATAGTGCTACAAGTCATGCAAAGTTGAGTTATTTTGAATTATTTTAGTATCACGTTGGAGGTGTGGAATAGGTGACCTCGACTTCATAAATTAATAAACGACCACTTGTTGTAGATATTATTATTTTTCTCTCTTTAGATCATTAATTATGTAACTAATTAGTATTTTCCATGGAAAACTCTGGAGTGAACTGTCTTTGCTTTCTGTCATAGCTAGCCCAAGTATCGAAGTGTTCTCAACTTTTGTGAAAAGCTATAGCACAGGATACTCTCGAGTTTTAATTGATTTTAATTTCTTATCACAAGTCTAATACTATGCATGAGACACCGGATCTATTACTATGAACTAGCGTAAGATATCCTCCAACTAGACCAGTGCAAATGTGGCCTGGCCTAGCTCGGTTTGGAAAAGGGCCGACGTAGATTATATTTTGGGGTCAAAGTCTCATTCTAATTCGGTTGTGTTTTACTAGATATACATCTGATCAACTCAGATAAACCCAGATGCTCATAGGACTTAGCTTGGACCAAACCCACCTTGATAGAATTGAGCTTTTTGGTAGGGTAGCCTAACCCGTAGTTTGCACATGTCTATCTCCAACTACCCTGTGAGTCTATTCACTCCCTCCTTTTTTTATATTGAAGAGTAAATTGTATTTCAATTTCTTAAACTTCTGTGGTATGAAAGTAAGGTACCAATTACTACCACGTGACTAGGATTTATATAATTTTTTGTTATATACTAGCTCCATTGTAAAACTATAGGCATTATAGTTTGGAAGGGAGGGTGTAAGGATTGAACTAGAGATTGCATGAGCTGGATCTTGCATGAACCTATCTACTAGCCTATACTAGATGCAAATTGGGGATGTATTATCCAATACCAGGTCTACATTTGACCATCCAATATTATTATGAACAACTTGCACGTTTAGAAATTAATCAATGCCAGCTGGATCCATGCATATGGCAGTGAAGTAAACCACGACCTTAATAAATCTGCACATTTAGAAATTAATTGATTCATCCATGGGCTGATCGATCGATAAAATTAGTTGAGTTGACATTTGATGATATTGCATCGCGACCAAGAAGCTCGTAACTAGTACTAAGTTGGCAGTACTATTGATTCAACCTAACGCTAATTACAAGTGCATTAGAAGTAATATATTATGAACAACTTGCACTTGCAATCTTACAAATTAACAGTATGTGAAGCGATTACCGGTTCGAGAACAGTGAAGTAAACCATGACTTAATCTTACAAATTAAGTTCAGTTGACAATGCAGCGTCGACCAAGAAGTGTGTATCATGTTACTGCCAAAAAAAAACAAAAGAAAAATAAATTATGCTCTTAGCCCTTAAACTTGTATGATTGTATTATTTAGGTTTCTAAATTCGAAATTTAACTTACCAAATTAGGTCCCTAACTTTTCTTGTTAATTTAGCCAATAAAATTGTCCACATTATTCAATTTTGTCATTTCATAGTATTGAAATTAAATACAAATTTTACATTTTAATGTCTTTTTATATTCTTGAACTTTTATCATTTTCTTATACTACCTTCCATGTATTTAATCAAAATAATAACATATCTAATTTCAGTCTCTATATTAGCATTCCATGCCATCAAAAATACATAGCATGCCTGACACAATACTATATCAGATTAGTTGTAATATATCATATTAATTTAGAAGTGCTATATCATGAAGTTATATAATTTTATGTTAGTTTAATTGATAGATGGGTCTAAAACAATCGTACAAGTTTAAAGATTTTTTATGTAAATTTTAAATTTAGAGACTTAAATGATACAATTTTACAAATTTAAAGACAAGAAAATGCAATTTTACTCAAGAAAAATAGCAAAAAACAACTGTGTTATTTAACCGAAATTTTATCTACATACGTAAAAGTACTATATAAAAATTATAAACTCACAATCTGCACTCTAGTAGCCTAGTAGGCGTACTGTTAATCGGGTCGACCTCATCTAATTACAAGTGGAGTAATATCTTACACACCTAAAAGAAAAGAAAACAAAACAAAATCGTGTCAAATCTTTGACAGTATCATCTAAGTTAATGTTTTGGCACAAAAAATCAAGAAAAATATCAGATACTCAAAGATGACACAATCAAATGTCAAAATGCATGACACAAGCACAACGTACGTACGACCAGGCAACGTGCATGAGAAAACTTAGAGTAATTATTAATTAATCAACTTAGTTATACTATAAGCTTCCGGTAAGTATAATATTAATCTGTCAAGTCAAGATCCACGCGAATGGTGAGTGTACGCACTGATTTACGCGTTTTTTCCTTAAAATTATGAGCAAATTTGAGGCTCATAACTATCTTTGTCCGGATAGTTGATTTTTTTGATGGTATACAGTGGAACGTTAGTTTGGAGTCTTTGGGGTACACAATAAGGGATATGAATCCCTGATCAAACGGGATCTCTTGGAGTTTCAGCAAATAAGCGCAGCCTCTCAAATCTAGCTTACGCAGTTTATTATTGTTCTCACCATTTCTCTTCATATTTCTTAGAAAATACACCTCATTATTGTCAATCTTTTAACACTTATAAAATACTAAGTCAGTTTAATTATGGAGCACCTCAAGTTCGACCAAATATATTTTTAATACTTGTGCATAACTATTTTGAACTCTGTTTTACCTACATAAAACTCAAGCTAGTAAATTTTCAAAGGCAACTACGGGCTGATTTGTTAGATGATATTTACTTATTTATTTTTGTATCTCGTTTTATGATTTGTCATACCAAACATTACAATCCACATTCTATTGATAAATGAACAAAATCGAACACAAACAATAAAAATAAGCAAGTCATACTTAGACTTAGGCTCACTACACGAGATAATTAAGAGATCATGTTCACAAAAATCAAGCTATAGGAGATATATATGATCAAATAAACGGTCAATACTTCAAAATATTTCGAATCTTCGTACATGCTAAAAAAAATAGATGGGGAAGGTGTTTGAACACCTCTACAAGTCATTTGTAGGGTGGGTCCCGCTAATTTTATTTTCTCCTCTCGATTCGCCGCTCTCTCTATACTTCTGATAGTTTGGATAAAAATTTCACATGAGTGGCACTCATATAAACCTACATTGTGAGCGTCGTTATTATATTAACTAGTCGTCAACATGCCCATTTACATGGGCTAATTTTCAAAATTAATAATCTTAATTAGATTAAAAACAAAAAAATTTAATCCACATGAATCTAAACTAAATTAAGAATAAAAACATAAAAACTATTCACTCCAAATAAAAAATTTTGAACAATATGAATTATAATAATCTATGAATTTAAAAATTTCCCTTGTATATACGGGGCAGTTCCCTCTCAATTAACTTGTAAAATACATTTTGTTTGAAATTTATGTCTATTCATTATTTATTTTACTTTTGCAATCGCTTGTATGAAAAGTTTAGAGAATTGTTTAGTTTATGAATGCTTGAGATAAAAAGAAATCTATCAGACAATCAATTTTTAATCCAACAATCTACATTTAAGTGTTTTGGTAATAGAACCGCAACAAATCAATAGCACATCTGATCAACTACTTATATATATATATATATATATATAGTACATACATGGAGTAGTTCATAAGAATTTAGTTATTCCTGTTGCTTCGAAATAAATGATAATAACTAGAGAGCAAACAGAGAATGACTAATTGAATACTTAGACATTACCTATGAAAGTTCTCAGATCAAATAAACCATACTTGTAGGCAGACAAATCTCAGATAAACAATTCACTAAAAAAATAAAATACAAATACTTACTTTTAACAAATCAAACATATGCGTATTACATGTCCTTGTAAAAATATCAAATCTTTCTTCAGTTTAGAACTCGGGAGAGAGCTTAATAAACTTGATCATCAAATTTTGACAGCCTTCGATGAGGAAAGCTGGTAGATTTATTTTGACACCTCTCCTAGTAACAGACGAGGTGTAATTTTCTCTAAGAGCTTATTTGGTATGCAAGGACTTATTTGACATATAAGTCAGACTGGATTTTTTTTCTTCTAAATTTATTATAAAATTTCTATATTTCGAACAAGACCTAAATGATGGCAATAAGACCTGTACATGCTTTAACTCTAAAGCGTTGCCACAGGAGATCAGCATTATTGTTTTTTTTAACTGTTGCCTCACCATGGAAATGAGAAGCTCTATATTGTGTATTGTGTTTCTGGGTTACAATATATTAATTATCAGTCACAAAATGTGTATTAAAGGTAGCTATAAATTAAACAAATAATCCGCAAAATTCAAAGAATCACTTATGACTTTTGCTCACCGACTTTGCGTTATTTGTCCTAAATTAGTTTTTTTTGTCAATTATATGTGTTCTTTATGCAAAATGCAAGTTTAAAGTGGTTGAACTTGTTTGTATAGTGGCAGTTTAATAGAAGAATGTATGTTAGTGTTTAGAGAGCTCATATTCAATGAGAATAGTTCCATGCCTGTATTTTTCCTTGAGGTGAAAAAATTACTTGGACTTTATTTATTGCCTTCTATTGATAGGGGATAAAAAGTCGATGTGCTTACGCAGCTGATATTTTCTTAGCTTGACTCTATACTACAATCGAGGAGTTGATTGAGCAAGGCCAAGACAAAAGGCATGGAACTTCAATTAGCTTCAATTTGCAGATGACCAATTCGAGGATATCACAATGTGAGTTTGATCCAACATCATTTACATGATAGTTCTAGGTTTTTTGTGGAGTGTCAACTTAATATTCAAGTCTAAGGTAGTGGAACATAAGCTTAAGATCTCTTAAACAAGGTGTTCCTGAAGTGGCTTCTTTGGTAAGCAGAAGCCTCTTTATACTAAGTAGATGAAAACCTTTTTGTGTTTATAAGTTGAAGCTCCTCACTCGCAGTTTCATTGAGAAGTGAGCTTCTAAGGCTAAGTGCTCTCAAACAGACCCTAGGAATTGAATTTTGGGAGGAAGTGAGATGAGATCCACTGATCTTGTTGTTCTGAGGCTGAGAAAGTCCGTCCTAAGGTCTTTTCTCTTTTGTGTTGCATTGTGAATACTCAGAGTTAGAAGCTTTTGTTTCACCACTAAAAGCCTGTGGCATGAATTGAAACCACAGGCTATACATCCCTCTACCACTACAAGTTCGAATTAGATTGTGCTCAATTTGGATTGGATTCAAATATCTGAATAATTTATGCGCTGACATAATCTTTACATCACTTAGATGACAATAACATTATATTCTGACATTTGGGTGGCACTCTATGGAGGAGATATGGAAGTGAAGGGTGGCACTGTGGAGAAGAGGCTGAGAAGGATGGAGTGGATTTGGGGCGGCTAGGGTTAAACCCCAAATACCAACACTCTACTTGTTGACCTATTGTCTAAAGGGAAGAACACAGGAGAGCCCTAGGGTACTGGGTTAGAACTTATGAGCTCTTATGTGGATTCTGATATTCCAAATCCAAATCAGAATTAGTATATTGAATTTGAACTTGAAAACTTTCACATATGTAAATCGGAATCTGAATTCAGATTATAATTCCGGTGCCAAAAAAAAAACCAACAAACTATACCAAAATGACAATTTTCAGATTTAGATCTCTGATTTTTTAGATCATATGCATTGAATTTACACCCCTAGATCTATCATTGTGTGGCATCATATTCTTTGTTATGTTAGTGAACACCTTGCTACTAATCTTTACCATGTTGTGAATCGGAGATTGGTCTGAATTCACTGACTAGAGTTGGGTTCTCTTTTCTAGACATAGGAATGATGAATGCTGAACTTGTTACTTCCAAATTTAGCCTGTGTTCATAGAAGTCATTGAAAAGGTTCATCAGATCTTGCTTGAAAACTGGTAAAAAATGTTTATATAATTCATAGATGAATACATCTAGATCTAGATTCTTATTGGATGTTGCCTTGTTTACTGCTGAATACTGATAATATTTCCTCATAGATAAAAGACTTGGTTAATGAAGCTAGACTCTTATATGATATTAATGAAGCTCGGTTGATATGGGATTATGTCTCAAACAACTCATGCATTCTTGCTGTCCGCAGATGGTTCCCTGTTCCTAACAATTGTTTAGTATCGATAAAAAGTAGCTTCCTTATCTTTATCCATGTGCGTAGTATCGAACCCCATGGACTCTATCTGGATGCAGCTTTACCCAAACTTGTTTGGAAATATTTTTGAGGGGCGTTTGCAGCGAAAGTTGCTATACTGTATTACTGCTGCATATCCTTGATATTATTTTCTTTACTGAGCGGTCATTTTCAATCTAGTAGCAGTTGTAAAACTGCCAGCAGTTACCATTGAAGTTTCTGACACATATTATCATATTTTGTTCTCATGCTTTGCGATTGAAATTTCGTCTTTGTGTGGTGATATATTACTCCTACATTTTGGTGAAGATCTTTTGTGTGTGTGTTTAAATTTTAGTGACACTACTCCCTCACATTACAGAGAAGTACCTTATGTTCCAAGCAAATTTCAGCATTTTAGTTTATTTGGGGATGAGAGACATGATTATGGAAATTAATTGCTACGATTACCCACCACAATGCCTCTAACCACACCTCCCCTAACTTATGCTTTTTGTTCTTAAATTGCATTTGTATTTTTTTGCCTTGAAAGTTGTTTCTTCAATCTATTTTCTGTTTGCATAATTTCAGATTTCATAGATTGGACTTCCAACTAGGAGATTGTTCCTGTCTGGTTTTATCTTTGGAAAAATTAGTTGCAATTAGGTAGTATTATTATTATTTTTGCTGTTATATGATTCTTGTTTGTGCTATTTGTATATGAACAAGGAGTTTGTCTGCTATATATTCTTTGAGAAGTATGCCAAAGAGAGGAGCTAACTAGTGGTTATTGTGCAAATATTTTAGTTCATTTGGAGTAATATAGCATTGGTATGAGCTAGTGATTTAGATATGATATTTAGAGATTCAAATTGTAACTGGCAATTGTATAAAGATTTTAGTTTATTTGGAGTAATATAGTATCAACAAGAGCTAGTGATTTAGATATGATATTTATAAATTCAAATTGTAACACCAAATATCTGTACTTTATAGTCTTATATTGACCAAATTCTTGTTAATAGGCTCTTCTATTTCCATGTTGCATAGGTGGATGAAAGCTCAGGACTATTTTGACCAAAATAATAAAGTGTAAGGACTCAAGTGATCAGTGATCAGCAGCAAGGTGGATTCTACATTAGTTGGTGCACATGGTCCTAAAGAACAAGGGATTTGAGTATGGATAATGTGCAAACTAATAATGCTATATTTTGAGTAATTTCCATCACTAATCACCCTTAAAAAGTTTTATATGTCAGGAAGGCTGGGCAGAGCCAATCATTGTATTCTAAAAGGCATGCATGCCCTTTAATTTATAGGTGTTACACAATATATCCACTAAACAGAAAAAAATAGTAGTCTTATGTTATATAGTCATAACTATTTAACAATTTTGTATCTATCTCTTTAGATAGACATTAGTAAATTTTTTAAAATTTTGGTGCATAGATGTGAAATGTATGGAAATACTCCTAATTTTGTGATTGTGTTTGTGCATATATATGCTCCTACAGAATCCGCAAGTTAGATCCATTGTAGTGTTGGTGCTTCTGCATGAAGCTGAAACTCTTAATTCGCATGTGAATAGGAAGTAAACATATATTCTGAATCAAAAGAAGTATTTCAACAATGAATGAATGACTATATAAAATGATGATATTGCTTGCTTACATGAAAAATAACATGGTGTGATGGGCCAATACTTACCCTATTAAATTGTATTTTGCTAGTCAATTTTTGTAGTTAGCTGATATTATTATTAAAATTAACCTAGTAATTTCAAATCACTTTGGAGAGAGAAATTTTTGCAGTAAGCTATTACTTATTTCTAAATAAGAAGTATTTGTTAACCCTCCCTCCCCCATCTATTTGTGTTCTTGTTTATAAACTCATTTCAGACTAAAATCCGTATTAAACTAGCAATGATACTAGCTGATTTTATTTCAGATATACTAGCAGATTCTTGCAGTAAGCCATATAATAAGGAAAGGCTACGAGGATTTTAAGATCTTTGGCATTTATTATGGACAAGCGTTGGATTAGTGCAGCTAGGTAGAAAACAAACACTCAATCACTAAATCAAATACAAAGCTACTTTATGTGATTCTTTTGATTGAAACTAATGATAATTAAATGTAGGTACTCAACTGAATATAACCAAGGCGTAAAGGGCTTCATAGAGTTTGCTTTTGCAAATTCTGCAAAAGCAAATGAAATTCTCTGCCCTTGTAGAAAATGTGTGAACTGTGTTTGGAGAGAAGCTGAAGTTGTTTATGAACACTTGATTTGCGATGGGTTTTTAGAAGGATACACCAAGTGGATATTTCATGGTGAACAAACATCATCGCACAAGACAAACAAGAAATCTAATATAGAAAATGTTCCTAATATGGATTGTGAGCATAGTTAGATCAGATCACTGAAATGATCCATGACATAGGATGTGGATACCAAGAAGTTGGTGATATAGGTGGTGATGGTTCCGATTCGGAGGATCAAAATGTAGATGTTGAGACATTCTATAGGTTAGCAAGTGATGCTAGTCAAGAGCTCTACCCTAGGTGCAAACTCACAAAGCTAGAATTTATTGTGAGGCTCCTTCACATAAAATTCATAGGTGAATGGATTAACAGTAGCTTTGATTTGTTATTAAACTTATTGAAGGAAGCATTTCCAAAGAATGCCACAATGCCAAAAAACTTTCATGATGCAAAGATGGTGAGAAGTCTCGGGTTGGGTTATGAGAATATTGATGCATGTGAACATGATTGTATACTATTTTGGAAAGAGCATGCAAATATAGACTCATGCCCAAAATGTGGAACTTCTAGATGGAAGATAGAAAAGAAGAGCCCTGATGGGAAGTGAATACACAAAATTCCTAGAAAGGTTCTTCGATATTTTCCACTTAAAAAGAGGCTCCAGAGACTGTATATGTCATCAATGATAGCAGCAGATATGAGATGGCATAGTGAAGGGCGCATTAGAGATGGGTTGATACGCCATCCAGCTAATTCTCCCGCTTGGAAGGATTTCGACCACAGGTACCCAGACTTCAGTTCTGACTGTCGCAATATTAGGCTGTGTTTGGCAACAGATGGTTTTAATCCTTTCCGAAGCCTAAGTTCATTACATAGCATATGGCTTGTTGTCTTGATTCCCTACAACCTTCCACCATGGATGTGTATGACGCAACCAAATTTTATCCTCTCTCTGCTTATTCCTGGTCCTAAAGCTCCTGGAAATGATATTGACGTCTACCTTCAACCTTTGATCGATAATTTGTTAGAGATGTGGCATGGTGTTAAAACTCGTGATGCATCATCTGGTCAATGGTTTCAATTGCGTGCCGCCTTGTTCTGGACTGTTACTGATTATCCAGGATATGGATATGTATCTGGACAAGTTACTTCTGGTGAGGTTGGATGTGTTGTTTGCCATGCAAATACTTGCTCACTTCGTCTTAAAAATGGTAAAAAACATTGCCTCATGGGACATCGTCGATTCTTGCATTCTTGTCATGAATTTAGAAATGATAGTGAGTCATTTGATGGTACCAAAGAGTATAGGGAAGCCCCAGTTTCTCTTTCTGGATATGATGTTATAGAACAAACAAAAGATGTAAAAAATGATTTTGGGAAAGGACCCAAAAGGAAAAGAACATCCCGAAAGTGTAAGGGTAACGATGGTGAAGCAAAAACTATTTGGAAAAAATAACCAATATGGGTGCAATTGCCCTATTGGAAGGATATTTTGTTGCGGCATAATCTTGATGTGATGCATATCGAGAAAAATGTTTGTGACAATATAATTAACACATGTTTGGATATTGATGGCAAATCAAAAGACAATTTGAACACTCGCTTGGACCTCCAACTGTTAGGTATCAAGAAGGATCTGCATCCTATCTCAGTAGGGGACAAGTTCTATTTACCTCCTGCATCTTACTCATTAAGTTCTGCAGAGAAAAGAATGTTTTGTGAAGTATTAAAAGGAGTTAAATTTCCAGATGGATATGCAGTTGATATATGAAGTCATGTAAATGTTCATGATAAGAAGATAACTGGGTTAAAAAGCCATGACAGTCATATTCTTTTAGAACACTTGCTACCATTGGCTGTTAGAAGGATACTACCCAAAAATGTGTGTATTGCATTGATTCGTGTAAGCAACTTCTTCAAGAAAATATTTTCTCCTGTAATCAATGTAACTGATATGGAGAGATTACAGTCTGAAATTTCTGAAACCTTGTGCCTTCTTGAAAAAATATTTCCACCATCATTTTTTGATGTTATGGTGCATTTAATGGTCCATCTTCCTACTGAGGCAAGGATTGCTGGCACTGTCCAGTACCACAATATGTATCCCATAGAAAGGTATATTAATTCCATAGTAGAAGACTCAATTTCACTAGACTGTTATTAATATTTTCATTAATTAATTATTTCAAAACTTTTATAGATTTTTGATGAGGTTGAAGAGCTATGTTCAAACTAGAAGTCACCCAGAAGGATCAATTGCGGAAGGTTATATATTTGATGAGAGTATGACATTTTGCTCTCATTATTTGCATGGTTGTGAGACTAGATTTAATCGGCCGAGTCGAAATGATAATACACAATTCAATACCTTGTCAACTGGTACCACATACTTGAACAACATATGTCGCGGTTTGACTGGCAAGTGCACTATTACGTTGGACCATAAAACATGGATTCAAGCTCACAGATATGTCTTATTTAATTATGAGTATATTGAGCCATATTTGATGTATGTTCTCTAGCTAATTTTTTATTAAATGTTATTAAATTAGTTCAAATATATATTTTATAATATCTTACATTCAAAAAATATTTGCATAAAACATTTGGGGTATCTGTCATGCATTGGTCATCAAAGGATTCATGAGCGAAGGCGTATACATCAGACAACATTTTATGTGTGGTTTAGATTGCATGTAAGTTCATAAACAACAATTTTAGCTAAATACATATTGCAATATTTTTGTATTAACCGTATAAATAAATTTTTCTAGGTGAATGAGTTACTATCAACTGGGGATGATGTAGGAGAAGAGATTTAGATACTAGCAAGTGAGCCTTTTATGGTTGTAACAAAATATAACAGTTATTCAATAAATGGATACAATTTTCATACAATATCTTATGATGAGGGCAGATCAGTTCAGAGTAGTGGGGTAACTATTGTTGCAAAAACTTGTAGTTTTTCTAGTTCAAAGGATCAAAATCCACAAATAGGAGATATAACATATTATGATGTCATAACTGAGATACTTGATTTAGATTATCGTCGAAAGGGTAATGTTGTTCTCTTCAAATGTGATTGGGTTGAAGTTCTCAGAAAGGACAAATGGGTTAAGAAAGATAGATTTGGGATTACGACAGTGAACTTCAAGCATTTAATTAATACGGGGGAAAAATTATCAGATGAGCCATATATTTTAGCATCAGAAGCTACTCAAGTCTATTATGTTGAGGATCCTATCGATAAAGACTGGAAAGCTGTCATTGAGTCAAGGCCAAGAGACCTCTATGACATGTCTGCGGAGGAAGAAATTGAAAATACAGTGGTAACTGACAAAGTTAGCGAAATCTCTGACTTGAGTGTTCGTGCTGAAATAAATCTTCCTGATGGCAAGAATAATTGTGTTAGAACAAACATTGATGGTATACTTGTTGAGAAATCTCCACCTCAGATGGGGAAGTAAGATGCTATTTATTGAATGTGCTGTTTATGTCTATGTTCTTTTAATTTTTCATCTAATATTGTAAAATTTTATTGTAGCCGAAAAGATGCAAAACGAAAGAGGAAGAAATAATGGAGCTATGCAGAAGGAGTATGAAGAGTTACAGCAAGAAAACATTGAAAGAAACAATGAGGTATTGAGAGCATTGCGCTTGCCTATACGACTTCCTAGAAACGAAATGAGGGAAAATGTCTTGAGACCATCTACAAGAACTAAAAAGGTTATATGTTTTACTTGATGTGTTGCTAATTTCTGTTTCTAAGAACTCTTTTGTAATTATCTCCCAATATGATGCATGTTGATTATGTCATAGCACACCAATGATCAGCCTGTAGTTCCCCATCAAGAGCCATCACAACATCAAAGGCATATCACTAGCAATGAACATATTGAAAATGAAGATCCTGACGACATTTCTATGGAAGAACAACAACTTGGTGATAATGAAGATGAAACATTGAATATAGGTATATTTAAGTATAATTTTGCATTATTTTGCTCTCTTTTTTATATCATTGGTTATTATTTTCAATTGCATATTTGTGTAGAGCAAACTCATCCAGGTCAAAAAAATAAAAGGAAGGGACGAGGACCCACTACCAAGCATGACATATGGAAGTGAAGGAATGAACCAAAAATTCATGTTGACCATAATATGAATAATCAACCCATTGGTGATCAAGCTTCACTATTAACCAACTTTACTTCTACAATAGTGAAATCAAGAATACCACTTTCCTATAAAGATGGAATGAAATTGATGCAGATAAAAAGAAATCTGTTTGGGCTACTGTAAAAGTAAATTTGTATACTACTAAGAATAAGAACTCTAAATTAATTTACTCTCATTTCAGCCTTACATGTATATTTTAATAGAACTGAGATATGCTTCAATAGCTCCTCTTAGTATACATAGCACTGACTAATTTTCCTTCTAATTAAGGGTGAAAGTATGTATGTGGAGCTTTGCAACTTATTATTAGATGTGTCATTCTAATATGAATAGAGAGTTTGATTCTATATTTGATTTTTTACTTGCATTTTGAATTTTACTTCATAAATTGGATAGCATTCCTTTATAGTTATTTAAAATCATCAAAAATAGTAACTAGTGACAAGTTTTGTAGGCTCATGATCTATGTATTCCATAGACATGTATAGTATAATAGTATATAATCATTGACAACTTGATAATTTTGTAGGAATTTTTTTATCTTCATGATGACCTTGAGGATTGGGTTTTACAAAAAGCAGCTGTGAAATGGAAAGATTTCAAATGTGAAATAAAGAGGAATTATTTTGATGAAACAAAAACTGATGAGGAACTTTTTTCTATGAAGATTGATTCTAGAGTACCTAAAATAGATTGGATGTGGCTTATAGAGCATTGGAGAGCTCCGAAAAGTCAGGCAAAACTTCTTTATAAATGATTCTTAATTACAAATTAAATATATTTTATGCAATTAATTATATTCTCATCTTATAGGCTCTAAGTGAAATTGGAAAAGCAAATAGTGCAAAAATGACAATGACACATACTGCAGGAAGCAAGAGTCTTGCTCCGATTGCACATGATATGGTATTAAATGTCTTAATATTTATTTCTACTTTCTTTAGATAACTAATTGTCAATATTAATGGAAGTGCAGTCCAAAGAACTGGGTTATATGCCCACTAGATATGAAGTTTTTATCAACTCACATACCCATAAAAATGGAGTTCCAAAAAAAGGAGCTGAAGACATAATTGTAAGTGTAATTGAAAGATTACATGTATTTATAATCAACGATCAAATGTAAACATATATATATATATATATATATATATATATATATATATATATATATATATATATATATGAGCTTTATCTAATTTTTAGAAAACAATTGCGGAGACATGTGCCAACAAGCCAGAACTCGCTAAAAAAATCATAACAGAAGGAGATCTATTTTACCATGTCTTTGGAAAAGAAAAACGCTCACGTGTACGTGCTATTGGTTTGGGCCCTACTCCTGAAGACTTAAAGATGCCGGGGGTACAAAAGTATTCATCCACTAAGCTTCAACTAGCTAATGCAGCAAGGATAAGACTTCAAAATCAGAATAATCTTTTGATAGAGAGGCTAGATAAAATGGAGAGTGAGAGTGTGGGAAACAAAGAGCAATTAACACGGATGGAAAAAGAAATTGAAGAATTGAAGCAAATGCTTGCTTCACAGGCTAAGCAAAATATAGATAATTATTGCAATCAGAGATCTAAGGGTCATATGTAGGTGATTTTTTTATATGTGTTCTTTATAATATTTAAGCAATAATATACATATGGTTATTTAAATTGCTCAAATGTTATGTACTAATTGCTGTAGGACACGGGATATGAAAGTGATGGTTGTTCTATAGAGTCATCTGCAGGTGAAAATACGGTTCCACGAAACGTAAGTTTACATTTTTTTATTTTACCTCAAAGTTGTACCTAACTTAACAATATTTAGACTATCAACTTATCCTTAATTTTTGTATAGATAATGCAAAGGAGAGTTGGTAAGACACATGATGTACCACGCTATAGGCATGAGGAGGTAATAGTTGCAAGTTATTTATACTTTATTGAATTTGGATGCTCATTATTGAGGTAACCCTTTAGCTTATATGCAATTCTATTTGATCTTTAGGGAGGAAAGGAAGTTATTTTGATTTCTTTTATGAGGCCATATGTTCCTGTTGCTAAGGGTACGCTTCAAAGGGCATCTCGAAGTGTAATAGTTGGTGACACACCTCTAGGGCCTGAGTGTTGTGAGGTGGTTGTGAACTATGTGTTGAAAAGAGATGCTCCATTGTTACGTCCATATGGGAATGTTAGAAAATGTCTGATGCGCTTGGACGATCAATTGCATGGCCATGTGAAAAAGTAATCAATTCTATCTAGTATATATAATTTATTTACTAATACCATCCAAGTAAACAAATTATGTACTTTTACTTGTAGTTCCAAGATGATACTACAATAGGTGGTGGTTCATCTCGTGTTCTAGGTATATATAATTCTAACCTGTTATTTACCTGGTTAGTTACTATTTTTCCATTTGTCTTGTTTTGTTATTAATGAAACAATGCTTACAGGTGAAAGGGACAAGAGAATTAGTAGAAACTAAGTAGAAATACTTGATAATTTTATAAAGGTGAGGTGTTATCAACACAATCCACATGTAATTCATTTTTTAAATTTTAAGTGTATGTTAATTGTGCCTTGAACTAGTAGCTCACTTTCATATGATTAATTTCTTTTATCAAGTGTATGCAAGTCGTGTCAGCCAACACAATGTTCTCATTCACATAAGAAACAACTTGTACTTGTTATACAACAATCGACCAACCATCTTTTATTATAATTGTCATATGTTTTATATGTTACTTAAAGAAAAAGTTATTGATTTGTATATATTTATCTCAAGCTATTGTAATCAATATCTTTTCTTATACAGGTAGTTAACAGTAAGGTGTTAAAAGCATATGAAGTGATGAATATATTTTACGTCATAAGAGGAGTTTGAAAGTGAAATATTTTACTTTTGATAGTTATAGTTGGAACAAAATATGTAAAGTTAGGAATATTATATATGGGCATAGATTTGGTGTAAAGAATTCTTAAGTGATATTTTTCTCGTAATTATTTCAGAGATTCTATATCTATTTTGTTTGATTTTGTCAATTGAATAATTTGTGACCATTATGAATCTTGTCAATGGCTATATAAAGCAAAGAATTCAATATAATATATAATATTTCCATTTATCTATTTTTGATAATTTTATTGCAAAATGTGGTGTGATTTCTGTTAGGATAGTGCATATTATAACTTTAGTTGTAATATTGTTGCCTAATTACTAAAAAACATATATATTTAAAATTAATTATTGACACAATTCCCAGCGGTAAATTCACTACAAATAATTCACATATTTAAATTTGAAAGTATAAATTCTCAATGACAGATCAGCTGGTAATAATTTATTTCAAATAGTTGTACAGTTTGGAATAATGTATTACAAATGAAAATATAGGTGCGAAAAGTTCAAACTTTCCAAGCGACCTACAGTTGGGAATACTCTTTGCCACTAGACCTACAGCTCTGAAAAATATTCCAAATAGTTATACAGCTTGGAATAATGTATTACAAGTAGACATACAAGTGGGAAAGTTCAAACTTTCCAACCGACCTACAACTGAGAATAGTCTCTGCCACCGGACCTACAGCTCGGAAAATATTCCAAATAGTTATACAACTTGGATTAATGTATTACAAGTGGACATACAGGTGGGAAAAGTTCTAACTTTCCAAGCGATCTACAGCTGGAAATATTCTCTGCCAATAGACCTACAGCTGAGAAGAATATTCCAAATAGTTATACAGCTTGGAATAATATATTACAAGTGGACATACATGTGGGAAAAATTCAAACTTTCCAAACGACCTACAGCTGGGAATACTCTCTGCCACCGGACTTACAGCTGGGAAAAATATTCCAAATAGTTATACAACTTGGAATAATATATTACAAGTGGACATACAGGTGGGAAAAGTTCAAACTTTCCAAGCGACCTACAGCTGGGAATACTCTCTGCCACCAGACCTACAGTTGGGAAAAATATTCCAAATCGTTATATAGCTTGGAATAATATATTACAAGTGGACATACAGGTGGAAAAAGTTCAAACTTTCCAAGCGACCTACAGCTGGGAATATTCTCTGCCACCAGACCTACATCTGGGAAAAATATTCCAAATAGTTATACAGCTTGGAATAATATACTTTTTACCACCAGATCTACAGCTGCGAAAAATATTCCAAATAGTTATATAGCTTGGAATAATATATTTCAAGTGGACATACAGGTGAGAAAAGTTCAAACTTTCCAAGCGACCTAGAGCTGAGAATACTCTTTGCCACCGGACCTACAATTGGAAAAAATATCCCAAATAGTTATACAGCTTGGAATAATATGTTACAAGTGGACATACAGGTGGAAAAAGGTCAAACTTTCCAAGCGGTCTATAGCTAGGAATACTCTTTGCCATTGTACCTATAGTTGGGAAAAAAAATTAGAGCTGGAAAAAACTTTTCGCAGCACCTTTTCGCCCAGCTGTAACAACCTTATTCCCAGTACCTAAAGTGTTGGGAATACTGGCTTTTACCAGTTGTTCTACTGCTAGCATTGGAGTGCTATCTTATAGTGATGATTTACGATCGCAACCCTTGCACGATCATGAGATCGCAGACAGTGTGCGGTCAGAAGACTGTAGACAGTGTGCGATTAGAGGGTCATTGACTATTTCCGACCAGAATAACTCGAGAAGATCTAACCCTTTGAACAGGCATATCCCGAGGATCACAAGTGTAACACCCCGATTTTTCCCAAATCCTGGCGTGTCTTGTCCCTTTCTATTTTAGAACGAGATCCCTGTTGTGCCAGCAGCTTACCCCAAAAAGGTTGGCAATCAAACTCTTGTCATTCATACCTTTTCACAAATCAGCCCTTTTCAGATTTGTCAGAAGCCCAAAAAGACTAAAAGTCTCAGACCACCTCCAAACTTTGATCTGATTCAGTGAATATCTCCCATTCACTATTCTGAACATTTTTCCCTTCTGGAAGAATTTCCAAATCCTGCCCTAAACCTGAGTTTCGACCCTCACCGTTTTTGAAACCCTAATTACCCTGTTTTACCCTAAAGTCGTTTTCCCCAACTTTTGTCGAAACCCTTCAGATCTTGCCCGATCTTGTCAAACTTCGGCCGGATAAGTTCTAATAATCTTTTGCAACTTATCTGCGAAATCAGATTTCAGATCGGACCCTTAGATCTCCAGATTTGCAATCAAGCCCAATTCTATTTCAAACTTTCCTTGCAGATCAGTCCTTTTTATTGCAATTAGGCCCCTGGCTGTGTTTCAACAGAAACCGCCGCAAAGCTTCGCCGCGTTCTTCGCCGCCGGTGAACTTCCAGAGCTGCCACCACCTTTGCCACGTACCTGACACCCGTGCGCATTCGTGGCACCGCCGTGGACGCCACCTCGGCCGCGCCAGCACAACCAATTTCTTCCCCGCGCGCGAGCCCGCGAACCAGCAAGTCCAGCTTCGCCCGTTCGACACGTCTCGGCCACGCGTCGATGGAGCTTTCACTTCACTGTTCTCTCGTCGCTCGCGCCAGTGCCATCCACTGCCAAAATCCTGCACCGCTGCACGCCAGTGCCTCGCCATCATCGCCGGCACAAGTTCCCGCTGTGTCCGGTCGCTTCGCGGTCGATTTCGTCACCGCTGTTCCCTGAATTGTCGACCAGCAGATGGCTTCAGCAGCTATAAATACCTCCACAGTGCATTGCTTCAGTTTCCAGTACCAGAAAACCACCAACTCTCCAGCGCCGCCGCGAACAGCTTCTTCCCCGGTGAGCTGTTTTTGAGGCCACCGTCGCCAGAGCTCTCCACAGCCCCAATCTCC
Source organism: Pharus latifolius (assembly GCA_019359835.1). Taxonomy (NCBI): domain Eukaryota; kingdom Viridiplantae; phylum Streptophyta; class Magnoliopsida; order Poales; family Poaceae; genus Pharus; species Pharus latifolius. The sequence continues at coordinate 51,108,077 of CM033322.1, forward strand.
AATCCAAGGCCACCAGTAAGCGTCCCTTACCTCCCTCTCTGTGTCCTACCAGTTAATTGCACCAGATTGAACCCCATCGCCGGTGATCGCCGTAAACGGCCGTTTGCGCTGTTCCGGCAATGCTGGCCAATCTATCTCGAATTAGCCCTCGAGCCTGTGAAGAGAAATGATCAGTGAGTTATTTCAAGCAAGCCTGTGTACTTAGATTTCCAGATTGAGCTTAAATTGATGGTTTCCCCAAATCCGGATTTCACCAGTCGCCGGCGATCGTCGCCAGGCTTCTCCGGTGATTATCTGACCAAACTAACCGTGCCAACAGCTTCCTTATACCTCCTAGATGCTCTCCAAGCTTGGATTAGAGTTCTTTCGGCCTGTAGCAGAAACCCACAGCTGGCAGTGCTTCTTCTCCGGCGCCGATGACCGGAAAAGTGTTCCCGGCCGTTTCAGCCCAAATCACCTTGTCATTTAGATGTGCCTTAGCCTCCTGAGCATTATTGTCCACTAGCTCGATCCCTGAATCGACCTGAATCAAAAGTTATTCCAATGCCAAGATCACTGTACAGAAGCCCAGTTCATGTCCAAGTCACCACAGTTCATCACTGAATTTCATCACCTTCCAGCCACTTTCAGCCCTAGATCCTGTTGACTTAATTGCTCCTGTTATCAATGCCTACCTCCCAGACAAAGTTGTGCATCAATTGGAGCCCTGTATCAAAAGTTATGTCAAGCCCTAGATTTTGACAATGTCTGCACTATGTCAGTGCATGTCAGCCACTGGCATTAGCCTTGTTTGACACCTTCTGGTTGAGCAATGGAAATGTCACTTTGTCCCCTAGATTCCTGGAGTTGTGTTCTACATCTTTTCCTTCTGTCACTTCTCCAAAAAACCATCCTAATACCAGTTTAAAGCTATGCCAAAGACGTGAACTGAATGTCGACCCTTTGACGTTCAATCCTTTTTAGCCGTTTCTTCGACCAGAACCCTTGTGACCTTGCCCTAACCTTTTCCCCTGCATGCATGTCTTATTTACTCAATATTTTCTATGGAAACTATTTTATGTATGCTTATGTAGTGTGTGTATTGTATTGCTTGTGTCCGCCGCAGTGCCCGAAGCTGAAGGAGCGGAAGAAGTCTTTGAAGATTCGTCCGAGTAATTAGACCTAGCAGTGCAAGGCAAGTCTCAACCCCTTGATCATGTTTCACCTAGTATTTTGATATAAAGTAGATTAACTGTTTTCAAGATATATGCATGCTGAGTATTTGATAAAACTATGTTTAGAAACATGTGAATAGATATGACCCAAGTCTTATGTGGAAACCCCCTTTTGAGATTGAATCATCATGCAACCTTGTCACCCTAGGATGCTATGCTTAAACTCTAATCTTATTTAAACATACATGTTAAGTGTGAAATGGCTAATATGTGAGAAATGAATTTGAAACTCTTTTTGTGAAAGAACATGTGAAATTAGAATTGATAGTGAGGATTGGATTGTATGGAGAGGGTGCGGTGCGCACCAGGGAATGTGAATGCTCCTCACTATTGGTTCATAAGGACGAGAACCTTGTGCTGTGTCTCTATGCGAATTGTAAACGTACCAACCACTTGCCTGGTATGGGACGGGCACAACTTAGTAGCTTTTTGGTATTAGCAGTTCCCTGCATGGTTTGACGATCTGGTTTCTCGCGTGGAAACTGGAAGGCCAAGGTTCGGCCATGAGTGATGTGAGTTCAGAAAAATGATGAGAGGAAAAGGCGTAAATGAAGGAAGGCGCCCTAGACCTGATTAAGCCGTGAGCGGCTGTAATCTTAAATGGTCGTATGTCTCGCGTGGACATAGACCAAGGCTATGTGTCCTGCGGGAACATAGACCAGAGAGGCTAGGAAGTAAGGCAGTGGGGAAGACCCACAACGGTACTTGAGACTTAATTGTCTATTTACCGGGCGGGGATACTGTTAATACTAAACTGCAAAAGCGTTGTGTGATCTCGGCCTTGTCACATGTGTATAAGTCACATGGAGCTGTACCGACTTGAAAGCCGAGTGAACCAGTGGATTTAAAAAGAGGTACACCTTTGCAAAGTGTAAAAGAAGTATCAGATACTCTGTACTCCCAGGTTCAGGAGTCTTTTCGTAGTGGATGATATCCACGGGTTATAGCACAAGTAATGATTTGGAATGTTTTCATAATACGGTTGATAAAAGTGATGACTCATGGGAGACCATCACACATAACGATTTCCAAAGTATAACTTAAGATTTACAAAACCCCGTTGCTGAAAACAAAACCCTCATTTGAGAGATCAAAGAATTGAAATCTATACTATTTATAATTATAAGTCTTAAACCCTTTTCTCGATCACTCCTCATCTATATACCTACTTTTTTGTAATGAGACTTGCTGAGCATTGTGTAAAAACATTCTCACCCTTGCCTTTGCAAACAAATTCAGAAGAAGACTTGGAGAATTCCGATTCCCCTGGCCTTGAGCACCAAGAAGAGGAAAGAGTCTTTCCAGACGATTTGAGCTTCTAGGAGGGTCATGAGCCAAGTTGAGTCCGATGTGGAGGAAGCCCTTCCAGAGCCGCTGCAGAAGGAAGTGAAGACCCTTGTGGTTGCTTTTTGTGTTGTTTTTCTGTGTTTGGTACTTCCATACCGATTCTTGATTTTGAAAAACTCTCTACTTTTTGTATCAACTTTAATTAGTGCCACCCTTGGCATTATGATATTGTAGTAGTGGTCCTCGTGACCTTGTACTTGCTTTATCTACCAGCTTTATTATTGGAAGTGAATCCTGTTGTTGTGAGCTTGTGTTGTACCTTTCTGTGCGCAATCTACCTGGGCGGTTGCCAAGGTGACCCTCAAATGGGGGTCTCACAACAAGCATCTTTCCACGTATGAGGGCAACTGCCAGAAAGTTAACATGTGCGGCTATCCCTTAATTGCACATGTTAAGCCTACGTGAAAGTTAAGTGCGGTTAACAAAACTGCATCCAAACAACCGTTCGGGGCCGTTCCGCGTTGGCACCCTTTTGGTCGATATAAAAAGGTGGTCAATGCACGTTCTAAAGGCAGTTGAGCGTACAAGCATTATGAGGCATCCAACAAACCTGAAGATTTAGACATAGTTAGATAGACACTAACATAGAAGAGATCTTCGCCTGTGATGATCTCTTCCTCTCTCTTGTAAACATCTTTTCTCACATAGTGAAATCATAACAGGACGTAGGGCTATTACTCCCACCATCGAGGGCCCGAACCTCTATGAATTCTCTTGTGCCCGTACAGATATTACTCATCCTACCTTCCTGGAGGAGCACCCTGAAAGGTCCCGCAACTCACAAATTTGCATAAGATCGACTAAGGACCCCGAGTCCAAATCGTCGACAGGTAAATACGTGGATTACCGTTAGAACAGGTACAAGTACATGACTGAAACAAAAGCAAGCTGATTTATGCATGACATAGCAATTTAAGTACACACATGCACACCAGCTCACACATTCAAGTTCATGGCTGAAGCACCTATGCAAATACAAGTGTTTCTTCTAACGGTAAATATGTGGATTTACCGTTAGAACAGGTGCAAGTACATGGCTGGAACAAAAGCAAGATGATTCATGCATGACACAGCAATTTAACTACAGACATACACACCAATTCACACATTGAAGTGCATGGCTGAATCACATATGCAAATACAAGTGTTTCTTCAATGGTAAATATGTCGATTTACCGTTAGATCATGTACAAGTACATGGCTGAAACAAAAGCAAGCTGATTCATGCAGGACACAACAATTTAAGTACAAACGTACACACCAGTTCACACATTGAAGTGCATGGCTAAAGCACATATGCAAATACAAATGTTTCTTGTAACGGTAAATATTTGGATTTACCGTTATAACAGGTAAAAGTACATGGCTGAAACAAAAGCAAGTTGATTCTTGCATGACACAGCAATTTAAGTACAAAAATACACACCAGTTCACCCATTGCAGTGCATGTTTGAAACAACAATAAAAATACACACTTATACACCAAAACAATTAAATACACAAACACACCCATGTGCACATTCAAGTACATGTCCCAAATAGCAATACAAATACACAAATATACAATAATATACAAATACACCAATTCACACATTCGATGTATACTACAAAAGTCATGTCTGAAACAACAGATCATGATGAGGACGCAGTGGGCCATACATTGTACATGAAAGAGAACCTTTGCAAGTTGCGACAATGTAATTACCGGCTACAAGTTGGACCTGATATTTCACAAATCCATTCATCTGAAACAGCAAATGTATGAACCACATTTGACTTAACCGTAGGAGTTTAGTTCAAAGATTCCAGAGGAGCTGGAACTGGTGTTGAGTTACATTTGTATTGGTGATTTTCTTGGACTCAAACTCAACTCAACTCAACTCAGTTGAGTTAAGTTGAGTTGAGTTGAGTTGAGTGTGAGCCCGAGAAAATCACCAATACAAGTGTAAGATGCTTTCTATAGGTCCTAATTTGAGAAACATGCTGGGTTTGAGGATCTTCTCGACCGAGCCAACTAAGATCTCACCCTTCACGTCCTTCTAACTCTCGACGGTGATCTTCACCCTTTCTTTCACCAACAAGTCAACATAGGCAGCGTACTACGACGAAGAACCTTGAAATACATTGCTATTCATGAATATCGTCCAAGGCCCTGCAAAGATCATAAACAGGCATTCTAGAGCAAATTGAGATTGTTTACTGCTTCCTAAATGGCTCCCTATCTGAGAAGGACTACCAACTGAAGGTTAGGTTGTGCTTTGTCATAGTAACATCATATTACAGCTGAGAGATCAAGATATTACATTTATACTCTATTTCATCAGAAGAAATTACATTCCCAATATACATTAATTATTTAATGAACTTTTTACAAATATCTTGATCATTGAACAAGCTAGTATTTGTCTTATTGGCATTTGACTATGTTAGCTAGTGCTTATCTTACTAATATCTTGATCATTTTTTCATTTGAATTTCAAACAATTGAACATTCTCTGTCCCACAATGATATTATTTAGTTGTTTTAGTACAAACAGGAACAAAACACCGTACATAATCATATTGAAAAGAAAACACATAAAAATGAAGGATAAAAAAATTGCAGGATAATTGCCATCATAGGTCTAGAATAATATAACAATGCCGAAAGTTTACTTGCCTTGCTTGCGATGCCAAAATCTAGTCAAAATTGTTGAGGCTACGATTCACCTTGGACTTCATTCACCTGAGAAACAAGTGGCCGTCGATGGAGGTGCGGAGGTGCAGCGATTGTCGATGGAGGTGCGGCTGTCGTCCACGGAGGTTACGGGTTAGGGCTTGTTGCGCCCGAAGAAGTGTTCGAACGGAAGGGACATACCAGGGTATTTGTAGAAGTCAAACAGTTCTAACAGTACACAACAGACTACCATTAGTAATTCGGGATCTCTTCTAACGGTATAAATATGCAGCACCGCTAGAATAAAACTTTTTGTACAAGTCGAATGGTCCTAACAGTACCTGACAGACTACCGTTAGTACTTATTCATATCTTCTAATGGTAAATATATGCATCACCACTAAAATAAATCATTGGGCTTTGTCTAACAGTACGCAAAATACTACCATTAGTAATTGTGTATCTGTTCTAATGGTATATATATTTTGTACCGTTAGAAAAATCTGCATAACTTCTTCTAATGGTAAATTTCATAGAAACTGACAGTAAAAATACCTACCAGATGCCTTTTGCGACAGCGAAGCACCTTTTCTAACGGTTTTCTTCTAAATTGCTAAGAACCGTTAGAAGATAGGGGTTAGTAGACTACATTTATGTACTAGTGGTAGCACTAAGGTCATAGAATAGCATTGCGACCACACATAGTACCAAGATCACAGAACAACATTGCAACCATACATGATACTAAAACCACAAGATTATACTGAGACCATGCATAGTATTGAGATCAAAAAATTCACCTTGAGATCGTAACAGTACTGAAATTATTAGATTACCCTGAAAACTTAGGGTATTTAAATCGCAAAAAATTCCCATATAATCACTCATATCGTAGCCCCCAAATTTGAAATAAAATGATGTTTGGATTTCCAAAAAAAGGTGCATTTTGTTTCAAATTCCATCAGGGTAACGATGCATCCTTGGGTTCAATTCATGAACGACCCGTTATGAGGAATTTTTCAAAAATAATGAGCACGGCAGGTAGTGGCCTTGGGCAAATAAAAAGAAAAGGTACCTTTCTTGAGAAGCCTCAAAAAACCCTCTTTGTGCACCTTTGCACTCATTGACCCCAAAGCCTTCATCGTTGCAATAATGGTGTCCTGGAGCCGATCAAGTCCCTACAATGTCGAGAGTTTCATGGTGCTAGAAAAAGAGGAAATCCTTCCCCTGTAGCTGGTAATCAACTGGCGGCCGACAGAGAAGAATGAAGAAACCAGAGACATTCATGAAAATGAACTAGTAACCTTTGAAGAGTTCTTGCGATGCAGATTTCGCCTTCCAGAAAGCAAGTTCTGTCAGGACATCTTGGTGCATTTTGGGCGGGAACTGGTGAATATTCACCGCAACGCCATCCTGGTTCTGTCGATTTTCCAGCATTTTTGTGAAGCATTCATTGGAGTATTACCAAGTGTAGATCTCTTCTGATGGTTCTATCTCTCAGCATGGTCAAAGAGCTCCAATGCTACAGAATGTATATATTTTAGCATAAGGGAGAAGAAAGATTATCCCTTTCTCCCTCTACGGGACTCTGTGCACGGATGGAACCAAAAATGGTTCTACCACAGCCCCCATCAAAGCGTAGCCTCTGGTTTGAGAACCAAAGACCAGAGAAGATTGGCGAAATGGATGCTGTTCCTATCTTGAGCCAAGAGTTACAGAAACAAACTCAAGTAATTCTTGACTTAGCTCACCAGGGGCTAACCGCACGTGATATCATCCGTGATTTTGTAAAGAATAGGATAAGTCCTCTGAGGAAAAGGGAACATCCTGCCAGGGATGTGGAATCCATGGCAGACAACACCCTAGATTATAATACTGGTATGCCCTCCAACACACATAATATGCAAATTTACTGATGAAAAATACCATAGCAAGTAATTTGCTTTTGTGAGACAGTTATGTCCTTATCCGAGATTGAAAAAAAGGACAAATAGCCTTCTAAATCCATATAATGTGGCGACATAAGGAGCTCTAGGATCGCCCCGTCCTCAGAGCTTGATCAACAGTGGTGACGATCTGTAACATCCTGAGTTTTGGGGTGAAAAGTTCTTTCTTAAAAATCATGCATGCATATGTCTCTCCTAGATCAGCCAAATCAGCCTCAGCTTTATTCTGTTCTAGCCTTAATTTCTTCAAATCTATCCTGTGACCCCAAGTCAAGATCTGACTTGCCAGATTTGAACTATCAGTTATCCTAAACCTAAAAGCCTTCAGAACCCAGATTCAATTCTATCTCTAACTTCCATAATTATCAACTCTTTTCTGTTTTCAAAAACAGAATATCTGTTATTACCTTTTACCCTAAGTTTCAGAAATTCAGATTTAATCAAAATGTTAGCCAAGTTCAGACCAGATTATTCCTGGATTATGATCAAGGGTATGCCAATACCTTAATCCAAAAAGTTGGTAGCCAGATTTCACCATCTGAACCTTTTTCGCAAATCAGTCCAAGAGTTATTTCAAATTAGTCCTTATCTGATTTCTGAAGACCCAAAAAGACTAAAATCTCCAGATTAACTCCAAATTCAGAATTTCTTCGGCAAATCTTTTCTAGATGCTATTTGAAACAAGTTCTTCTTCTGTGCAGATTTCAAGATCTCATCCTAATTACCATAATTCGAAATCAATTGGAGCTCAGATTCAATTACCCTAAAAATACCCTATTTTCAGTCTGTATCAAAGACTATTCAAATGTGCCAAATTTTATCAAATGTTCTTGCCAAATATTCTGTTGAATATAATCTGCTATATCAGTGAAATCAAATTCAGTTTAAACCTTCCAAAACTCCAGATTCGCAGATCAGTCCTTTTTCCAGATTTTTTTTCCAAAAGCCAGAAAGGCAAAATGTTGCAAATCATCTCCAAATTCAAATCTGATTCAGGGAACACCTCCCAAATGCTTTTCAATACAAATTCTTCTTATATGAGTATCTCAAAATCAAACCCTAAATCCCAGAATTCGAGATCAATAAGTTTCAGACCTATTTTACCCTAATCTACTCTGTTTTCAGTTCATATCAAAAGATATCCAAATGTCTCAAATTTTATCTTCAATCTGTGCCAAATCATTTGTGGAATTAAGTATACCAAAACAGCAGAATCAATTTCAGATCAAACCTTCCAAATCTTCAGATTTACAATTCAGTCCAAATCAAGAATTGGAAATTGCAAATCAGCCCTATTCGACCAGGACAGCAGCTGCTGTGCACGACCAGAGATCGCCGTGCAATTGCGCCGCGCTTGCTCGCCGCCGGTGAGGCTTCGCCGCACTCGTGACCGTGCATGCTTGTGTGTACGTGTCCTTGCTTCAGCCGTGCCGTGGCAACGCCGTGGCAGCGCCGTTGAACAGCATGTGCTCCTGCGCGCGACCAGCAACAGGCTTTTGTCAGCATCTTCTTGCCACGTAGCTTGCCTTGCCAGCCGTTGTCGCCACCACCTTGCACCGCCCGACATGGTTGAGTCCCAATGTAGCACAGCTTCGCCTTGCCAGTGCACCGTCGCTTCACCGCTCGCCGTTGTTGCAGCTGCGCCCGGCAAATCTTGTCATCTGGCACAAATTCAATGCTGTAAATCCTTGCAAGCTACGCCCACTGCTCTATTTAAACTACCAGAGCCTTGTATCATCTCCTCTTCACCAGGACTTAGCCAATTTTGCAAAATCTCTCGCTGCAGTCGTCTTCTCCGGCGAGCCATCGAGGAGCTTCACGGTGACAGCCTCAACCGCAGCCTCAACCACCAAATTGACAGCACCAGTGAGTTCCCCTTATCTCTCTCATCGTGCTGTATCACTTAATTGGATTTCCTTGCCTCCTATCGCCGTCGATCACCGGAATTACTGAAACTCGAAGAATGCCCTGTTCCGGCAATGCAGGCCAAATTACCTCGATTTAGCTCTCGATCCTGTGGAAGAAAATGATCAGTGACTCATTTCCAGCAAGCCTATGCATCAAGATCTCCCGATTGAGCTTCAATCGAAGCTTTCCCCAATTTTGAGCTCTCCAGAAACCGGCGATCGTCGCCAGGCTTCTCCGGCCATCCTCCGGCCCATCTAATTGTACCAGAAGTTTCCCTATACCTCCTAGATGCTCTCCAAGCTTGGAATCGAGTTCATTCGACCTGTAACAAAAACCCCCAAATGGCAGTGTTTCTTCTCCGGCGCAGTTCACCGGAAATCCTTTCCCGGTCGTTTCAGCTTCATCTACTTTGTCATTCAGGTGTGCCCCAACTTCCTGAGCATATTTGTCTTCGAGCTCGATCTCTGAAACTGCCCAAAATTCAAGTTATAGCCATGCCAAAATCTTGTCCAGAACTGCTCCAGTGCAACTAGTTCACCTCAGTTCATCACTGAATTTCATCACCTTCTAGCCATCTTCTGCCCTAGATCTTGTTGAATGATTTGTTCCTGTTATCATTGCCTACCTCCCAGACAAAGTGGTGCATCTTTTGGAGCTCTAGATCAAAAGTTATGCCAAGCCCTAGTTTCTGGCCATGTCAAGATCAATGCCAGACTATGTCAGTCAGTGGCATTAGCCCTTTTCACTTCCTTCCAGATGTGCATTTTGGGCATAACTTTGTCCCTTAGATTCCTGAGGTTGTGATCAACATTTTCTTCTTCTATCACAACTTGATTTGAGCCCTTGAATTATATTTGCCGCTAAACCCTAGTTTTTGACACTGTCTCAGTGCATGCCAGCCAATGGCATTGGCCTTGTTTACCCACTTCTGATTGTGCATTTTGAAAGCCACTTTGTCCACTGAATTTGTAGAGTTATGATCTACATTTTCTTCTACTGTCATAACTTGAGATAAGCTCTCTAGTTTTCCTTGAAGTTATGTCAGAATCTTGATCTGAATGTCAATCTGCTGACATTCGCTGTTTTTGATCAAACCAGCCACAAAACTGATGTTCTTATTGTAACCTTGAGATCCTAAGAGCATCTACCACCCATCCGTAGCCAAATCCTTGAAACCCTAGGTCTCAACTCAGTTCAGCTTGTAATCTCAATTATCCCCAGTATCGTTCAGTCACTCTTGTTAAGCATATCTGCATATAAATCCTAAATCATTTTAATATATAAGTAATATTTGTGTGTATTGTTTGTTTGTCGCCGAGCAGATTCAGAAGCTGAGATCGAGGACTTCGCTGTTGACCCGTCATCAACTGCTGTTTCTTACGACGCGGAAGGCAAGTCATATTCTTGGTCATCTTGAACCTATATTTTAAATGTTGCTAAAACATAACCTTGAATATAGGCAATATTGCATGTGAATGATTGAGAATGGTTGATTTATCAATTGGCAGTACTGGACTGGTTATCTGTAAAATGTGAAATAAACAAGTTTTGAGCCATGAACTATTATATGTATCTATATACTTATATTCATGAAATAAAACCCCTAGCCGTGACTAGAAAAATGGTGTGGATGGCTGTAGCACTGGAGGTGCTAGACTGCAAAGGAATGCAGGCACTGAAGGTGCAGGGTTGTGGATGGTCTGGTCACTGGCATATAAGGACTAGAACCTTGTGTTGTGCGTCTAGTGGCATGAACAACGTGCTAACCGCAAGCCTGGTATGGGACAGGCCTGAACAAGTACTTATGTGGATCATACATGAAACCCCTGCATGAGATGTGTTGTGATGATTGACTTGGAGGCTGACTCCTACTATCACTGAAGGTGATCTGATATTTGACCCAGTAATGGGAAAATGAGGTGGGGTGGAGGTTATGATACAGCCTACCACAACTGTGTTTCGCGGAGAGCCACAGGGTCGGGGGTGAATTGTAAGTGATGCATAACAAAAGTTCTTGTTATCTCCACCTTGCCACTCACACATGGTTGTGAGGAGGGGTCTAATCATTTTGATAGGATGGGCTTGAAAGTGGAATATCTTGCGGGTAAATTGGTACCTCTCTGCAGAGTTAAAAACGTATTCGAATACTCCGAGCTCCCGGGTTTTATAGGAGTCTGCTGCGGTGGATTAAATCCACCGGGTGTGACACAAGTATTATTTTCTAAATAAAATATGTTTTAATCAAGATTACCCAAATGACATGTGTTGTCATGATAAGGAGTGCTGCCGTGGGCTGTCGTGTGTCGACGTGTCGCGGTAGTACTATAATCTAGTGAACATGAATGATGATGTTATATTATGAAAAGTGCTGCCATGAGATGAGGTATGAAAGTAAAAGATTATTTTATAAACATCCATAATTCTTGACTAGTCTAGGTTCATGTCATCACTACTATATGTATCTACTCTTACCTATGACTTGCTGAGTACGTAAGTGCTCACTCTTGCAACCTACAAATCAATAGACGGAGCAATCAACAATCAAGATGAAGGCGTGGAGTACGTCGTGGATCCAGAAGGAGGAGCGTCAGTCCCGTCAGTTCCCTGATGTGTGTTGTTCTGCCGTCCACTTCTCTTTGTGGGTGGGTCACCTATCTTCTGCTGTGTAGATGTTATTTTGCTAAACCATGTATGCCGTGAAGGCATTGTAATCTCCTTATGTAATATCAAGGCCAGCAGGCCACACTGCTTAACTATTTTGTAAGTTACTCGGTTGCAAAATAGTTAAGCAGTGTGGCCTGCTGGCCTTGATATTACATAAGGAGATTACAATGCCTTCACGGCATACATGGTTTAGCAAAATAACATCTACACAGCAGAAGATAGGTGACCCACCCACAAAGAGAAGTGGACGGCAGAACAACACACATCAGGGAACTGACGGGACTGACGCTCCTCCTTCTGGATCCACGACGTACTCCACGCCTTCATCTTGATTGTTGATTGCTCCGTCTATTGATTTGTAGGTTGCAAGAGTGAGCACTTACGTACTCAGCAAGTCATAGGTAAGAGTAGATACATATAGTAGTGATGACATGAACCTAGACTAGTCAAGAATTATGGATGTTTATAAAATAATCTTTTACTTTCATACCTCATCTCATGGCAGCACTTTTCATAATATAACATCATCATTCATGTTCACTAGATTATAGTACTACCGCGACACGTCGACACACGACAGCCCACGGCAGCACTCCTTATCATGACAACACATGTCATTTGGGTAATCTTGATTAAAACATATTTTATTTAGAAAATAATACTTGTGTCACACCCCGTGGATTTAATCCACCGCAGCAGACTCCTATAAAACCCGGGAGCTCGGAGTATTCGAATACGTTTTTAACTCTGCAGAGAGGTACCAATTTACCCGCAAGATATTCCACTTTCAAGCCCATCCTATCAAAATGATTAGACCCCTCCTCACAACCATGTGTGAGTGGCAAGGTGGAGATAACAAGAACTTTTGTTATGCATCACTTACAATTCACCCCCGACCCTGTGGCTCTCCGCGAAACACAGTTGTGGTAGGCTGTATCATAACCTCCACCCCACCTCATTTTCCCATTACTGGGTCAAATATCAGATCACCTTCAGTGATAGTAGGAGTCAGCCTCCAAGTCAATCATCACAACACATCTCATGCAGGGGTTTCATGTATGATCCACATAAGTACTTGTTCAGGCCTGTCCCATACCAGGCTTGCGGTTAGCACGTTGTTCATGCCACTAGACGCACAACACAAGGTTCTAGTCCTTATATGCCAGTGACCAGACCATCCACAACCCTGCACCTTCAGTGCCTGCATTCCTTTGCAGTCTAGCACCTCCAGTGCTACAGCCATCCACACCATTTTTCTAGTCACGGCTAGGGGTTTTATTTCATGAATATAAGTATATAGATACATATAATAGTTCATGGCTCAAAACTTGTTTATTTCACATTTTACAGATAACCAGTCCAGTACTGCCAATTGATAAATCAACCATTCTCAATCATTCACATGCAATATTGCCTATATTCAAGGTTATGTTTTAGCAACATTTAAAATATAGGTTCAAGATGACCAAGAATATGACTTGCCTTCCGCGTCGTAAGAAACAGCAGTTGATGACGGGTCAACAGCGAAGTCCTCGATCTCAGCTTCTGAATCTGCTCGGCGACAAACAAACAATACACACAAATATTACTTATATATTAAAATGATTTAGGATTTATATGCAGATATGCTTAACAAGAGTGACTGAACGATACTGGGGATAATTGAGATTACAAGCTGAACTGAGTTGAGACCTAGGGTTTCAAGGATTTGGCTACGGATGGGTGGTAGATGCTCTTAGGATCTCAAGGTTACAATAAGAACATCAGTTTTGTGGCTGGTTTGATCAAAAACAGCGAATGTCAGCAGATTGACATTCAGATCAAGATTCTGACATAACTTCAAGGAAAACTAGAGAGCTTATCTCAAGTTATGACAGTAGAAGAAAATGTAGATCATAACTCTACAAATTCAGTGGACAAAGTGGCTTTCAAAATGCACAATCAGAAGTGGGTAAACAAGGCCAATGCCATTGGCTGGCATGCACTGAGACAGTGTCAAAAACTAGGGTTTAGCGGCAAATATAATTCAAGGGCTCAAATCAAGTTGTGATAGAAGAAGAAAATGTTGATCACAACCTCAGGAATCTAAGGGACAAAGTTATGCCCAAAATGCACATCTGGAAGGAAGTGAAAAGGGCTAATGCCACTGACTGACATAGTCTGGCATTGATCTTGACATGGCCAGAAACTAGGGCTTGGCATAACTTTTGATCTAGAGCTCCAAAAGATGCACCACTTTGTCTGGGAGGTAGGCAATGATAACAGGAACAAATCATTCAACAAGATCTAGGGCAGAAGATGGCTAGAAGGTGATGAAATTCAGTGATGAACTGAGGTGAACTAGTTGCACTGGAGCAGTTCTGGACAAGATTTTGGCATGGCTATAACTTGAATTTTGGGCAGTTTCAGAGATCGAGCTCGAAGACAAATATGCTCAGGAAGTTGGGGCACACCTGAATGACAAAGTAGATGAAGCTGAAACGACCGGGAAAGGATTTCCGGTGAACTGCGCCGGAGAAGAAACACTGCCATTTGGGGGTTTTTGTTACAGGTCGAATGAACTCGATTCCAAGCTTGGAGAGCATCTAGGAGGTATAGGGAAACTTCTGGTACAATTAGATGGGCCGGAGGATGGCCGGAGAAGCCTGGCGACGATCGCCGGTTTCTGGAGAGCTCAAAATTGGGGAAAGCTTTGATTGAAGCTCAATCGGGAGATCTTGATGCATAGGCTTGCTGGAAATGAGTCACTGATCATTTTCTTCCACAGGATCGAGAGCTAAATCGAGGTAATTTGGCCTGCATTGCCGGAACAGGGCATTCTTCGAGTTTCAGTAATTCCGGTGATCGACGGCGATAGGAGGCAAGGAAATCCAATTAAGTGATACAGCACGATGAGAGAGATAAGGGGAACTCACTGGTGCTGTCAATTTGGTGGTTGAGGCTGCGGTTGAGGCTGTCACCGTGAAGCTCCTCGATGGCTCGCCGGAGAAGACGACTGCAGCGAGAGATTTTGCAAAATTGGCTAAGTCCTGGTGAAGAGGAGATGATACAAGGCTCTAGTAGTTTAAATAGAGCAGTGGGCGTAGCTTGCAAGGATTTACAGCATTGAATTTGTGCCAGATGACAAGATTTGCCGGGCGCAGCTGCAACAACGGCGAGCGGTGAAGCGACGGTGCACTGGCAAGGCGAAGCTGTGCTACATTGGGACTCAACCATGTCGGGCGGTGCAAGGTGGTGGCGACAACGGCTGGCAAGGCAAGCTACGTGGCAAGAAGATGCTGACAAAAGCCTGTTGCTGGTCGCGCGCAGGAGCACATGCTGTTCAACGGCGCTGCCACGGCGTTGCCACGGCACGGCTGAAGCAAGGACACGTACACACAAGCATGCACGGTCACGAGTGCGGCGAAGCCTCACCGGCGGCGAGCAAGCGCGGCGCAATTGCACGGCGATCTCTGGTCGTGCACAGCAGCTGCTGTCCTGGTCGAATAGGGCTGATTTGCAATTTCCAATTCTTGATTTGGACTGAATTGTAAATCTGAAGATTTGGAAGGTTTGATCTGAAATTGATTCTGCTGTTTTGGTATACTTAATTCCACAAATGATTTGGCACAGATTGAAGATAAAATTTGAGACATTTGGATATCTTTTGATATGAACTGAAAACAGAGTAGATTAGGGTAAAATAGGTCTGAAACTTATTGATCTCGAATTCTGGGATTTAGGGTTTGATTTTGAGATACTCATATAAGAAGAATTTGTATTAAAAAGCATTTGGGAGGTGTTCCCTGAATCAGATTTGAATTTGGAGATGATTTGCAACATTTTGCCTTTCTGGCTTTTGGAAAAAAAATCTGGAAAAAGGACTGATCTGCGAATCTGGAGTTTTGGAAGGTTTAAACTGAATTTGATTTCACTGATATAGCAGATTATATTCAACAGAATATTTGGCAAGAACATTTGATAAAATTTGGCACATTTGAATAGTCTTTGATACAGACTGAAAATAGGGTATTTTTAGGGTAATTGAATCTGAGCTCCAATTGATTTCGAATTATGGTAATTAGGATGAGATCTTGAAATCTGCACAGAAGAAGAACTTGTTTCAAATAGCATCTAGAAAAGATTTGCCGAAGAAATTCTGAATTTGGAGTTAATCTGGAGATTTTAGTCTTTTTGGGTCTTCAGAAATCAGATAAGGACTAATTTGAAATAACTCTTGGACTGATTTGCGAAAAAGGTTCAGATGGTGAAATCTGGCTGCCAACTTTTTGGATTAAGGTATTGGCATACCCTTGATCATAATCCAGGAATAATCTGGTCTGAACTTGGCTAACATTTTGATTAAATCTGAATTTCTGAAACTTAGGGTAAAAGGTAATAACAGATATTCTGTTTTTGAAAACAGAAAAGAGTTGATAATTATGGAAGTTAGAGATAGAATTGAATCTTGGTTCTGAAGGCTTTTAGGTTTAGGATAACTGATAGTTCAAATCTGGCAAGTCAGATCTTGACTTGGGGTCACAGGATAGATTTGAAGAAATTAAGGCTAGAACAGAATAAAGCTGAGGCTGATTTGGCTGATCTAGGAGAGACATATGCATGCATGATTTTTAAGAAAGAACTTTTCACCCCAAAACTCAGGATGTTACAGATCTGAGACAAGAACGTCAAAAGGTAAGACTTCTTCCGAGGAACTTGTCCATAAACGTTTGTTGATCTTAATTATCAAATCATAAATTCTGAAATGATGTAGCTGTGGAAGGGGCAAACTATCAGGAACAAACATCCTGGTGATAATGCTGGACCTTCTGGGAGGCCAGTATCGAAGAGACCAAAAGTCATCTCTTCTAGAGCCAAAAAGATGAAGAAGCCAACCCCTGGAGCGTCCCAAGCAAATACTGCAGGAGGGACTTCATCAAAGGCGAACAAGACCACCGTGAAAGCTGCTGCGGTAAGGTTTTCCCTTCCCCTTGCCATACCATGTACGAATAGAAGTCACTTATTAATCGTACAAGGTGAGGGGAGCGAATATGAGGAAGACGATGTTCCACTCATCTGCCGCAAGAGGAAACTGACAAGCCCTCTGGAGTTTGTTGTTACAGAGAGGCCATCCTCTCTTACCATTGCCACCATTCTGTCCTCAATGGTAGGAGCAACTATAGAGGTGGGGGATCTCGTGGCCGTAGGAGAACTTGCGGTCACGGAGGAAATTCAAAGTCCTGAGGCCGATATTTCAGCAACAATGGTCGAAGAGGATTCTGAAGCCGTCATTTCAACTACTTCAGGGCTAGTAACACCTCCTTCGAATACCGAAGGGGTTGCTGTGATAAGAACTTCACATCTCATGAGCTTTTACTCCATTGCATATCCCAATCATCTTTTGATCATGCAGGAAGAGGAAGCTCCTGTCCTATTCAAGAAACGATTAAGGACAAGTGTTGATGACACTTCAACAGGGGTGTATAGTGTGCTTCTTTCTCCCCAGAGCGCATCACCGAAGCCCAAAACTAGGATAGGGTTTCGAATTAAGTACGGATATCACATCTTGCCAAATCATGTTTATTTTGAAAACAGAAATGTTACAAGCCATGATTTTTTCAGGAACCTTGTGTCTAGTGCCCTGCCGACCTCCCCGAAAACCAACGCAATATCTACCATGGAGGCCGCGAGGGAAACAAGTGCATGTACAGTGGCTGAGGTAGCCCCTCAGGCCATTGTAAAAGAAATAATTAGGGATCGCCAATCTGATAAAATGGAGATCGCAGTGTCAGTCTCAACAGCAGGAGCAAATCAGCAAGAAACCACATTTGCCGCTCCTGTTGTCAGGGAAAAAACTGATCTAATGGTGGGCTCCTAAACTAAACCCAAGGGCTCACTAAAGAACACAATCAATGACCTTTTAGAGGCAAATGAAACACTTGTTTAACTTCTCTAGGATCGAAGATCTTAGGAATGTTCAGGTTTAAGGAATAGGTTTGCTATGTTTCAGGATCTGACCGAAGTGGCGACCATATCAAAAGCTCTAGTAGAACATATTGAGGTCGCGCAAAGGGAGATCAACTAGTTACAACAGTAAGCACCCCTATACATGTTTATCCTGAACTTCATTTAAGTATAAGAATTGCCCCTCTTATCGCAGGGAAAATTCTGATGAGGACATAACAACCTTGGATACACGCACGACTACTTTTCTAGATGAAGCTGAACTAGAACAATTACTCAGACCTATAACTAGAGCTCGGGCACGACAACTAAACTATCAGGGTGACTCTTTCCTCGGGTTTAATACTTTGCATTTTCAAAATGGATTACTACCTAACTCTTGTGATCTACTTGTGATCAGGAACGCGGGAGTAGGGGAAGAGCGGAACTCAACAAGTGCTGCCTCAAGAAATCACCTTTCGGTTAATCAAGGAGGGATGCATGGCGTCACAAGTGAAGCCGGACATGGGCTTAGACCTGCAACCATCGGCTCCATACTTTCATCAACGTTTCCACAAGATCCCCGTGTCACTTTGGGCCCAAGGGAAGCTAGAGTTTGAGTTGGGTTCGTGCTGGATTGGGATTCGGACTGCTGCGACAGCACTGAATTCAAATGGCTGTAACTTCCTCATACCGACTCCGTTTAGGACGTTCTTGGACGTCATAGAAAGCTTATCAAGCCTACTTTTTAACAGATCTATCCTCATCTCCAATTTCTTTCTGAACCGGCCGCAATCGTCGAAAGAGTCCATGTTCCTTCCTGGAAATGGTGCTGCGCCACC
Source organism: Pharus latifolius (assembly GCA_019359835.1). Lineage (NCBI taxonomy): Eukaryota > Viridiplantae > Streptophyta > Magnoliopsida > Poales > Poaceae > Pharus > Pharus latifolius. The sequence continues at coordinate 51,126,576 of CM033322.1, forward strand.
TTAACTTGGGCCGATGGGACTTGTATCAAGTAGAGCCCATTAGGGCCGCATCCCTAGGGTTGTGTACCCCTCAAATACTCCCCTTAGCAATCACAAATAGGCGGGTTTTGCTTAGATTGCATCTGCACAACATTTTGTAGATTCTTTTCGCCTCAACGCCTGACCAACTAGGCCGCTGCGTTGGTTTGTCGAACCCCAACTTGTGTGCTTCATCTTTATTTGCAATTCTAGATTTCTTCTTCCTTGTTCTTGTGCATTTCTCGATTGTTGCAGGAACAATAATGTTCGTGGTAATGTCAGTTGTGTACGAGCGTGGTCGATAACGACGAGACGCGCGGGTGTAGCGATTGCGAGGTGATGATTTGCTGATCGGAAGCCTCAAAACACCAACTTTCACAAGTCGATTAATCAAACCTATCGGAAGATCGGGCTGCTGTCTCATCAAATTCTTCCTTGACAAAGAGCATGGCTGATCAACGAAATCAGGAGGAAGCCGCAGCAATGAGACTTTCTTCCATGGAGAAAGAACTCAAGGAGGCGCGGTTAAAGCTTTCCTGTAAGTGTACTTCTGACCAAAAGGAGTTATTTCTTTACATCAACTACTGTAAATTCAATTACTTTGCTCATGCAGTACAAGAGGAACAGATAAGCACTCTTTCAAAAGAAAAACACAACTTCCAAAAGAAGTGTGCCCAAGCTGAAATCTAGAATGGGCAACTTTGTGCAACCATCGAGTCATTCAAACAGACGACCGACATTATTTGCAAGGAGATGGAAACCCTCATGGTAACAATATCATCCTGCAGTAGCATTCAGTCAGAGGTGTTTGGAAAACTGAAGATGGTTGCAAATTTGTTGAAGGCTGATATCATCGATCCTCAAAAGGATAACTTAAGCCTCCACGAATCATGCAAATTGGTTGCAGCTCAACTTGAATCACTTCTCGAGTATATTCCTGAAGATACAAAATGGCAAGTAGAGGTAGTGAAGACCAATGCAAGATCTGTAGCCTCTGCCAGTTTGTGCAAATTAATACATCACCACGGCCCAAATTTGGATTTGAAACCGGTGGTGGGAGATGCAGAATTCGAGAGTTAAGATCATCTTGAAGCCGTAATAGAAGAAGTCAAGCCCATGATTGAAGACCTTTTGAAAGAACATGGCTTACTGTGTTTCATTGTAATGAACAATGATCCTCCACTTAATTGTACCTATACATGTACAATTACAGTAGAGAATATGCAAATGCATGCCTTTCAATTTTCAAAAGATGTACTTAATTTTGTTTTATATTATGGCCATATTCCTCTAGGCCTCTCCTGAGATCATACATACAGAAGGCATTGTATTATATGTGGGACCCTCATTTGAGGAATCCGGTGGCAACCGCCTAGGTGGGTTGCACTCAGAATGATACATTGCAAGCTCACAACAACAAGATACATTATAAAGCAATGCAAGAAATTAAAATAATTGCTGATCACGTGGACCAACATTACAATAACATAGCGCCAAAATGACACAAATAGTGTTGATACAAAATTAAGGAGTTTTCTTTGATGCAAAGGTCGGTACTAAATAAAACAATAACAACAAGCAAAAGGGCTTCAACGATCTTCATCTTCAACTGCAATGGTGTTGCATGGGCTTCCTCCACATCGGAATCAACTTGGTAAGTGACCCTCTAGGAAGCTGGATCCTCGGGGATGGTTTCTTCTTCTTCCATATTGGGTTCAAGACCGTAGGACACGGGAGCAATGAAACCTTCCTCTAAATTTGTTTGTAAAAGCATGGCTGAGCACATTGTCCACATAGTGCTCAAGAAGTCTCAAATAAGAATGCAGGAACATAGATGAGGGGGAAATTTCCAAAATATGGGCTCTTTGGTTTATAGACTAGATTTTCACTCTTAATTTTGAAGAAAAGGTTTTTCTTTCCAAAAGCGGGGCTTTTAAAATCCTAAACTAGATTTTCAGAAAATGTTATGCGTGGCGGTCTTCCATGAGTCACCACTTTAATCAATATTATGAAAAACCTTCCCAAAAGCTACTTGTGCTGCATGGACATGGATAGAATCCACCACGCGCAGACTCCATGACCTAGGAGCTCAGAGTATCCGATACTTTTTATAACTTTGCAAATGTGTACCACTTTAATCCACCGATCACTCAGCTTTCAAGTCGGTACCTCTCCATGCGACTTTTACGCATGTGACAAGGACGAGATCACACAACAGTTTACAATCTAAGCATTAACAATTCCCTGCCTGGTAAATAGACATTCCAGTCCTTATTACCGTTGTTGGTACTCCCCACAGCCAATTCTTCCTAGCCTTGGCCTATGGTCCTGCAAGACACGTAGCCTATGGATTCAGCCGCGCACGACTTGGAATCCTGGCGTAGGGCGTCTTCCTTCAATACGCCTGATTCACTCATTAGCTCACATCACTTGTGGCCCTCTGTGGCCAACCAGTTTCCTCTCGAGAAACCGGGCCGACAACCATTGCAGGAAAAAGCTAATACCGAGAAAGCTACTATGTTGCGCCCGTCCCATACCGGGCAAGTGGTTAGTACGTTTTTCGTGCCGCATAGAAGTACAACACAAGGTTCTTGTCCTTATGAATCTTTAGTGAGGAGTCTTTCACATTCCCAATGTGTAGATAGCACCAACCAAACAAACCATCCTCACTATTGGTTCCAATCACATTTTCTTTTACAAACAGGTTTTGAACATACTTTTCACACATGTGACCATTTAGCACTTAACACATAATCTTGAGCATGAGCAAAGCCTAAGCATGATATCCTAGGGTGACAAGGGTGCATGATATATACGGACACGAGGGGCTTTACAAGGAATTAGGTCATATCTTTTCATATTCCTTCAATATAGCACTTTATTTGAACATAGAGAATGCATATACTTTAAAACAGAAATCATCCTAGTTTTCTCAAAATACTGGGAGAGACATGATCAAGGGTGGAGAATTGCCTTGCAGTGTGGGGTCTGACGGCTCTAAGGGTTCTCTAAAGTCTTCTGTTGACTCATCTGCTTCTTGCTCTATCCTCGCACACAACAATGAGGCAATTCAACACATCGCACCACAGAAACATACAGAAAATAGTTTCTATAGGAAACAATAAGTAAAATATAACATGCATGCAGGGGAGATGCTCTGGACAAAGTTACTTGAGCATTTCTCGAAGAGATAGGTTCAAGAGGGGTCGAACGTCGAAGGGTCGACATTCGGTTCACAGCTAGGCATGGCCTTAGGTGAGTTTTCTGAAGATGTGGTAGTAGAGTAAGTTGTAGAAGATGGCTCTAGGGACCTAGTAGACAAAGTGGCATTTGAATTTCTCAACCAGAAGGGGTCAAATAAGGCTAATGCCAGTGGCTGACATGCACTGACACTGCACTAACACTGTCAAAAACTAGGGCAGAGTGGTAAATCTGGTTCTGGGCTTCAAACACATCGCCAACTATGTCTAGGAGGTAGGCGTGGATGCCAGGAACACAATGGCGGTAGTTCCAGGGGTTGAGGCGGCTGGACGACGATGAACAGCGGCGATGAACTACGGCGGCGACACGGCACAGACATAGTTCTGGACAAGAACTTGGCAAGGGTATAACTTCCAATCTGGGCAGATCTAGAGGTTGGGCTAGTGGAAGGAAATGCACGGGGGCTGTTACCTAGCTAAGGGACAAGGTGGTGCTAGCTAGATCGGCCAGGAACAAAATCCGGCCGCTGGCGCTGGAGAAGAAGGCACTAGATTTGGGGGTTTCTGGCACAAGGAGATTGAAGTCAATTCCTTGCTTGGAGAGTGAGAGGGGGACAAGAGAAAGCTACAAACACAACCAATTTCACCGGAGGGTCACCAGCGTGGCCTGGCGACGTGAGCCAGATCCTGGTGGTGCTTAGATTCGGGGAAAGCTTCGATTTGAGGTTAAATTTGAAATCGAAGCTTACATGCCTGCTAGGGAGGCTCTACTGGTCATAAGCTTTCACAGAAAAGTGAGCTAATTCGGGCTAAAACAAACAGCATTACCGGAATAGGGCTTTTAGAGAGTTCCGATGATCACCGGCGTCAGGGTCCACTGGGGTGAAATTAAAAGCTGCAGCACAGAGAAGAGGACGAGAGGGACTCACCGTGTGATAAATTTGAGGTCTGGTGCAGCCGAACGGGCTAGCACCATGCTCCTCTCCGTTGGCTCGCCGGAGACGAAGAAGAAACGTGAGGGCTGGAACGTAGTGGCTGTTGGAGTGGTGTGAAGAAACTCTGGGTGAGGGGGAGGGCTTAAATAGGCAGTGGGCTGGGGCTCTCGAGAGTTGAAGTGGATCGAGTAGGATACACATGACTCGCACCGGAGGCGGGATTGAGACGACGTGCACGGCGTTGGGACGCGGCAGTGGCTCTTCCAGAGAAGAGGATCGCGCCAAATTTGGCTGGAGCATGGCGACAAGGTGGCTGGCTTCGGCATGGCGGCGATGTGGCAAAAAGTCTCTGACAGCAGCAGGCACGCACGTGCACAAAACAAACAGCGCTGCTGGCGGTCGTCAGTTGTTGCCACGAAGGAAAGTTTTGGCACGACGTGAGCACCACATGCGGACACGTCGGACACGACCACAGGTGGAGACGGACGCTGGCCGACGGTGAAGATCGCTGCGGCGCCTCTGGTCAAAACGGTCACTGGCCGAGCCCTGGTCGAAAGCTCACGGCCTGGTCGAAGGGAGGGCTGAGAAAGAAGTTTTGGGCCGATTTGTAATTTCTGGAACTTGATTCTTGGACTGAAATGTAAATCTGGAAATATACTTGGTTTCGGCTGAAACTGATTTTGCCAAATGGGTTACCAAATTCAGCATGTAGGTATACAAGGATAAAAGACATGATTAAGTGTCTTTGATCAGGTCTTGAGCAAAATGAAAACAGAAAGATTAGGGTAAATAGGGTAATTAGGGCCTGAATTTTGGCGACGCTAAAAACTGAATCTTAGGATGAGATTTTGTGATTTTACCTGAAGAGGATTCTGTTCAGAAAAGCAGTTGGGAGATATTCCCTGAATCAAATCAATGTTTGGGGTTGATTTGTGGCTTTTAGCCTTTTCAAGCTTTCGGGAAAATCAGAAAAGGATCAATCTGAAATACTTTTGGACTAAAATGAGAAAATGGTCTGAAAGGTGGAGTTTAGATGCCAACTTTTTAAATTAAGGTAGTGGCATACCTAAGATCATAATTCTGAGATAAGAGATCAAAAATGGGGTTGAGACTTCCGAGAATCCAATAAAGATATGCTGACTAGCAAGCTAAAAAGGTAGCAAAAACTGGGATGTTACATTATAATCCTAGGAGAAATATGGGTTGATAATGATTAGTGACTATTTAGCGAGTTCCTTATACGTTAAGAAATGGTTTATAAAGGAATGTCTCAACTAGATATTATCATTAGGTTGTACCAATATTGATCTTAATATAATGCTAAAGTTTATTACAAACTGGCAGCCCCTTGAGTGATCAAAAACATACTACTAAGTCCCGTATGCGTTGTGGAACGGCTTATTTAGGGATGTGTTATCTAGATGTGACCATAAGATTGGCCAGCGAATCCAACTTGGTTACTATAATGAGATGATCATCGGCGACCAGCCCCCAAGCATAGCTCGATGAGGATGGGACAACAGAATCAAACCATAACATCATGCGAAGAAAAGTACGCGTTATTTTCAACTAAATCGTGCTAATTGAAAAGGAGAAAACTAATGGAAAAACTTACACGTAGAACTTGCGTAACTGATCTATCTTCCAAGTATTGGACATGATCCTTCCATCTTCCATTGCTAATTAGGTTTATCCTGGTCGTGGTACTGAGACCACAGTATAAGGGCCATCCCACTGAGGGGAAAATATGTTGCGATTAGACTGGTTTTGTGTCTTTCGTAAAACCAAGCCGCCCACGTGAAGACTACTAGGTCGCACCTGTTTACTGTGGTATTTACGCAAAGCTTGTAAATATATTGCAGACTTGATCAACGCTGGTAGCGTTTCTCCTCAAGGAGGGTAATATCTTGGGCGTGCTGTTCATGTTGATCAGAATGATCAAATTTATCTATACCAGTTCGAAAGGTGTCTCACTCGTAGCCCGACTACAAATAGTGCGTAGTGCCCATAGAATGTATTAGAGTTCATCTACCCAAGCCCCCGAGCGCATTTTAAGGCGATCAAAAACACACTTCTTGATGCCTTGTAATATCTGCCCATTGGCACGTTTGACGACTCCATTGCTCTGTGGATGAGACACAGATGCAAAGCACACTTTTGTCGTGATGTCGCCGCAATAGTCCAGAAAGAGACCACTAACGAACTAGGAACCGTTGTCGGTAATAATATGACTTGGACCACCAAATCGTGTGACAATATTCTTATGAAATAATTTCTTTGCCGCAGCAGTGGTAATGTTGCGGATTTGTTCAGCTTCAATCCATTTAGTAAACATGTGAATGGCTACAAACAAAAACTTGTATCCATTAACCTCTTAGGGCATAGGACCCACTTTGTCTATTCCCTGGACTGAAAAAGGCCATTTTAGAGGAATGGTTTGTAAGGCATAGGGAGGCTGATGAACTTTCCTTGCATGAAATTGACACTGTGGGTATGTTTTGACCAAATGCTTGGCATCGTCAAGTGCTGAAGGCTAGTAAAATCTCTGTCGGAAAGCTTTTCCAACCAGTGAATTTCTTTCAAGAGGGATTTACCTTTCTCTTGAGATATACAACGCATGAATACTCCTTGAGTACCCTTCCTATATAAAATTCCATCAAAGCTTTTATATAGACATGCCTTCGGAACTAACCGATCACTTTCAGCTTCGTCCTTGGGCAAGGTCTCATGTTCAAGATAGATTCGCAATGGTCGACTCCGATCTTCTTCATGTCCAAGGTCGGCGACGTGAACTGTCACCAAATCATCCTCGACCGAAGCTATGATCGAAGGGTATTTTAAGTGTTCAACGAACACTCCTGTCGGAGCGAATGTGCGTGAGGACCCAATTTTTGATAATTGGTCTACGAGTATATTATCCTTTCGCGGGACATATTGGACTTGGAAATGACTAAATTGTTTTTCCAATTTCCTCACTTCCCCAAGGTAATGAGCCAATGTCTCATCAGAGGTGTTGTCTCCTTGTTTACCTAGTTTACAACTAGTTGTTAGTCTCCCCCCACCACTAATCGACGGACTCTAAAGAATTTTGCTGCTCGAAGCCCTGCAAGAGGACCTTCATACTCTGCTGCATTGTTGGTCACAACAAAGTGTAATTGAATGACATACTTGAGTTGGTCGCCCTGAGGCGTAATGAGGACCACTCCAGCCCCCGAGTGTTGAAAATTGCGAGAGCCGTCAAAATACATCGTCCAATGGTCAATGCATTGTAAATCTTTAGATTCTTGCACAGGAGGGTCGGGATTAGTCCATTCAACCACAAAATCTACAAGAATTAGAGATTTAACTGTGATGCGAGGGGTGAAATGGATGTCAAATGCTCCAAGTTCCACTGTCCACTACGCAATGCGACCAGACATCTCCAGATTTTGGATTATATCTCCCAATGGGAAGGACGAATGCACAATGATTTTATGTGCTTGAAAGCAATGTCATAGTTTACGGGAAGTCATCAGAAGTGCATAAAGTAACTTCTGGACTTCAGGGTAACACTCCTTTGGTCCATGAAGTACTTCACTCACGTAATAGATTGGTTGTTGTACACCTTCTCTCTCCGCGACCAGAACCGTGCTGATCGCATGAGGTGTGGCTGCAAGATAAAGGAGTAATGGCTCCCCCAAACTTGGAGAGACCAGAACTGGCAGACTAGATAAATATGTTTTGACCTCTTGAAAGGCTTTTTTGGCTTCATCCGACCAGGTAAAACAATTGTGCTTGCGAAGAGCCCTAAAGAAAGGCAGTCCATGTTCAGCTAGTCACAATATGAAACGGCTTAGAGCCGCCATCCGACCTATTAGGCTCTGGACATCCTTCATAGTCGAAGGAGACCTCATTTGCTCAATGGCCCTGATTTTTTCGGGATTAACCTCGATACATCTCGAACAAAAAAGGAAACCCAAAAGTTTACTAGAGGAAACTCTGAAGGAGCACTTTTCAGGGTTTTATTTGTATTCCATGCTTATTCAAATTACAAAAGGTTTCAGCAAGATCATCTATGTGATTAGAGATTTTTAAGCTCTTTACAACCAAATAATCGACGTAAGCTTCTAAATTATGCCCCAATTGGGAAACAAAGATCTTTTCAATCAAGTGCTGGTACGTGGAACCAACGTTCCTGAGACCAAATGGCATTCTGACGTAGCAGTAGGTGCCAAATGGTGTGATGAAGGTAGTTTTCTCTTCATCTTCTTCTGCCATGATATTTTGATGATACCCTGTATCCAGGAAGCTCATCACTTCGTAACCCGCTATAGAATTGACCAACTGGTCAATGCGACGAAGGGAAAAATCATCCTTCGGACAAGCACTGTTTAGGCTGCTGTAATCGACGCACATGCGCCACTTACCATTTGACTTTAGGACCATGATCGGGTTGGCAAGCCATTCAGGATTATTGAATTCGCGAATAAATCCTGCCTTTGCTTCTTGTTGGTCAACAGCAAAGCATCTGAGCTTTTGCTTTATTGGTCACTATCCAAGCCAAAAATTCTAGTCTGTGCTCAATCACTTCCCTTGGGACTGCCGGCATATCAGATGATTTCCATGCAAACACATCTGTGTTAGCCCGAAGGAAAGTAACAAGCTCAAGTTCCTATTTGTCATCCAGACCCAATCCAATCCGAATGGTTCTGGATGGATTGTCTAGGTACAATGGAACTAGTTTTAGTTTCTCATCTGGTCGCGGGGAAACTTTGATTGTATCTAAGGTTGTGGCCATGGTTTTAACATCCCGAAGGGGAAGCTGATCCACCAACTCCAGAGATAGCCAATCACAAGTAAGTGCCATGTTCCGGCTACCTCGGACCAAAATAACGCCTTTGGGGCCTGGTAGCTTGACACATTGATAAGTGTAATGCGCCGCCGCCTTGAACTTAGAAAGTGTCGGCCTGCCAAAAATAGCGTAATATGCCGAATCGCAATCAATTACATCAAAGGTAATCGATTCTGTTCAGAAGTTGTTTGGTTCTCCCAATGTTACCGGTAATACAATCTGTCCAATCGGCATCATCGAGGGACTAGGGATTATCCCATAAAATGGATGAATTATGGGTTTAATTTTTGAGCAAGGAATTTGCATCTCGTCCAGGGCCTTGACCAATAATAGGTCCAAGGAACTACCCCCGTCGATCAGGACTCTTTCGACCATAGCATTGCTAATTATTGGGATAATGACCAAAGGAAGCCACAATGGTCGTGTGAGCCCCTTGGGACAATCATCCCGATCAAAGGTCAAAGGAGTTTTCGACCAACGTGGATATTAAGGCTCTCTAAGGGGAACCACCAAATATAATATTGACATGATTTTGGGGTACCCAGTAAGACATTTCTTCATCTCCATCAGTGTCTGTAACCCCACAGGTTTGATCCTTTTGTGGTATGGTTGGCATAGGTCCAATTCCTTGATAGAAATCATCCAATTGCTTCAACCAATTGCGACAATTCTTGAGATCATGTCCCAAAGAATTATGGAATGGGCACCACTTCTTGGTCACCTGTGGGTTAGTTTGTTTTCCCGAATGGTCGCTATCACAGCCACCACAAGGAGTTTTACTTTTGAATTAAAACTTATTACCATTTGTTGGTGGCGGTTTTTTGGTGACGGTGACATCCCAGTACTATCTAGCTCGATTCTCCTTGGACTTCTTAGATTTCCCGCCAGATGATGATTCTGGTTTCTTGCTAGAATCATCATTTTTGTTGTCCTTGGGACCTGGTTTAGGCAGCAAATTTCTTTTATCCACCATCCTATTCCATTCCATAGCCTCGGCAGCACCGAAATAATGGTCAGCCATGTCAAGAGATCGGCCACTAATCGGGGTGGATGGATCAGTAAATCTTCGATGAATCTCTGATATCGAACTGCATGCTTAAATGCCCTGATAACGGAGTTATCAGAGATGTTAGGAATGGTATTTCTCACTCCAACAAATCTCTTGACGAATTGCCAAAGAGTTTCTGTTGAAGCCTAGCATAGGTGCTGAAGATCATCTTCTTTGATAGGCTTCTGGTAACAATTCTGGAAATTGTGAGTATTGGATCACACAATATTTCCCAATTGTAAATTGACCCCTCTAGTTGATTAAACAATAGGCTCGTGCTGGTCCTTCAACAACCATTGGCAAATAGTTTTCCATGACGCGGTCGTCTCCTCCTGCCGCTTGAATGGCAGTGATGTAGATTTGAAGACACTCGGATGGGTTCTGAGTTCCATGAAACCTCTCAATCGTTCCTGGTTTAAACTTATCGGACCAGACCACAGCATGGAGGCCTGGCGAGAAAGCTTTACAACCGAGATAGGAACTGCGAAGATGTACGCGACCTTTGACATGGTCGTGGGTGATATCTCGTTGAGGAGATGCACCTCGCGGCCCTATGCGAGAATGGACTGCAATGCGATCTCGATCACGGGAACTTCCAACCCGCCTGACCTTATCATGCCAAACTAGTCCTGATGGCAATTGATTACGCCTGCGATGACTAGAGTGAGAGTAATCTCTCTCATAGGAGCGAATCGTAGAGCGGGATGATGCCGTTGGAGTTGCATCAGATGCAACTACATCAAGTGTGTCCACCAGGACTCTGGCAAAGGTCGACCTATCTGCTTCTTCTATATTAGGAGGAGAATTACACAGGGCATCTGTGATAACACAAATTTGATCTTGTGTGCTCCTCCTAGGCACAATGGGTGTCACCGTTTCTTCAACCATTGGAGGATAATCCGGAGCTAAAGAAGGTGTTTGGTCGTGCCTGCGACCATGTGGACGATTGGAGGTGCTAGAGCGGCACCATAATGTGATTGTGCAAGGTGCAAGGCTTCCTTAGTAGCCCTACGAATCTCATTTTCTCGTTCCTCGTGATCCGGATCCTCCTTTTGTTTTCGTTCCTGTTCCTCCTTTTGTCTGCGTTCCTGTTCTTCTCTAGCAATTCGCTGCTCAGGAGTTTCCTCCGACAGTGTAGAAAATTCTCGAGGAACCGAGGTTGCAGATGGGTAGAACATCCCTCCTTTCTCCGAATCAGATTCAAACTCAAAGAGATATTGGAGATTGTCCGGGTCAAACCTCCTAGAACTAAGCTCCATATTAGCATCACCGACATCCTCTAAAGTGATGTGTTGTGGTACATATTCGGCTTCGATGTGCTAATACTCATGAGAGGCGTCTACTCTATCTTTTCTGGCTCTTGGTTGATGGACATGGCTAGAGTCGGAGATGATGCATCCTTAGGATGTTCCTCCGGGACATCCTCATGATCAACCTCTTCCATAGGAATGGGATCGTCAGTTGAGGGCATATGAACATGGGCATAACCGTCAAGATCAAAATCATTCTCGCAATCATATGCCCCAGGCATGACTTACCAGAACCTCTGATGAAAGAAAACACCATGAGAATGGCCCCACGGTGGGTGCCAGCTGTCGACGATTCAGACTCGGGGTCCTTAGTCTATCTTACGTACACAGATTTGTGAGTTAGATGTGAGACCTTCCAAGGTGCTTATCAGGTAAATTAAGACAAATACAAGTCGGGGACACACAGAATTATACAGGTTCGGGCCCTCAATAGATTGAGTAATAGTCCTACATCCTGTGGTGGTTTCACTATGTATAAGAGAATTACAGGGTGGAGAGATTGTTACAAAGGATAATCAATCTCTTCTTGTACTTCTGTCTATTGTCTACTGCTTGAGTTGTTCAAGTCTCCTCCTTTGCTTCTGTACATATGCCATTCTTTTATACTGAGTGAAAGGATGCCAATGTGAAGCAGTTTTGGATGGTTGCCATAGTGCAGTTTGTATAACTACACTAATGTCTTCATCGGTTAACACGTGCAGTTTATATATAACCGCACATATTAACTCTCATACGGAGAAGAAATTGCCTTTATCTGGTAACGTGTCTGGTAAACTCAAACACACTCAGGTTATCTTGGTCGCGCATAGCCTATGACCTTATGGACGTGCAAGTGCTGTGATCATAGATTGGTTCTGTGCCTGTGACCTTTTGGTATGCAGGAAGCTGCCTTCTGCGACCATAGTGGCTGCTAGGGCACAAGCTTAGATATCATATCCGAAATGTCTTGAATATGATTTAAATATATAACTAGCTTAGGTGATAATCCTCGTCAACTAGTACTATCTGTTAGAACATTTAACTCTTTTCTAACGGTTCTCTCAAAAAAACTATTAGAAGATATTTTTACATATACCATTAGAAGAGTATAAAATATTCTAACAGTTCTTTTACGTATACAGTTAGAACAGGTTTCTATAGTCTAACGGTAACTAGTATTGTCCGTTAGAACATAGCATATTCTAACAGTTGTTACGGTATACTCCTAACAACCGTTAGAATAATGTATTATGTTCTAACAGACAGTACTAGTTGTAGTGAACCGTTAGAAAATGTTGTTGTCTTCTAACTTTCTTTGTTATTTAGCCGTTAGAATAAGCTTGGATACACAATACAGTACAGATACAAAAAAAATGTACATTCACAAATATACATTAAACAGATTAACACATTGGACAGTTAATCACATTTATTCACACATTCAATTCATTCACATACTAACCAATACAAATACAGAAAACCCCAATTCACAGAGAGTAGACAAAAAAAAAGAAAAATTCCAACAAGTGAGCTCAGCCAGTCATGGCAGTTGGTTGACTGCCACTTCATCCATAACATATTGAGCCCAAATTTGTCATAGCTATCTAACCTTTACATTGTTGTATTTGTCTTTGGACATTGCACTCTTCATGCATGTGTGGATAGTGAGTAATTAACTTCCTAGTTTTGAACGTGATATCCAATTTTCAAATTTGAGTTAGCTAAAATGCTTACATGAGGGAATATGGAAAAGTTTGTCCTCACTAGGTCATACATATACCGCAGCACATAAAACCCACATTCCCATGATTCTGGCTACTGATGGACTGAGATAATTGCATATGCGAAGACATGTATGATGAAGACATCACTTCCTTGGATACACGCACTACACCTACTGATCCTCATGTTTCAACAATTGAAGGTTCAATAACATGAGCTCGTGCACGTCAATTAAATCTTGGGGTGAGCTTGTTCATCGCTGTTCATAATTATATTATTAAGGATGAGATGCTACTGAATTCTTGTGACGTTCTGTTACTTAGGAACATTGGAGAAGACACTTCAAGTCATGGCACCTATTGCTTGTTGGCTGTTCAGCTCAAGATGGCGCCCCCAACTACTTTACATAAAGACATATTTTCAGAATGGCACCACCACCAGTTAGTTACCACCTCATCCTCTTGGCGCCACCTCATCTGCAGCAGCACATCACTACCACCAGGCCCAACACACAATTTAGAGTACAAGCCCACGCGAGCCCAGAAGTCAGTTAGGAGACAGCCTGATAGTACCGGCTTCCAATGACCGTAATTCTTTTGTCCAGAGTCCGATTGAGGTGTATGAGTACTTGATGGAAAGCTTATTCCGGGAACATTCCAACGAATCCTGCCTTACCTTCACATTCCTTCTGAGTAGGCTGCAATCATCAAAACAAATTGATGTACAGAACCTGGACTCTTAGGTGCTGCATCACCACCTTTGTTGGGCCATGGCCCATGTACCATGCCTAGGGTTGCTAGCCAATCCTAGCCGCCACCCCTCTTTCCTTTATATGGCTGAACTCCTCAAGTTCCTCCTTAGATTATTTGCTACGTTGTTTCCCCGTTGTGTGAAAGACAGTTGTTCATTGGAGTAATGCCCCCGGATCTAGTTTGACGAAAGATAACCTCAGTTTGTTTATTCTGAAATGCAGAGTGCTTTGCATCTTGTTGTTGCTTGTTTCTTCTACTTTGTGCAGGACTTAACCTTTGTGGTAAGGTCATCTGGGCGTGAGCACGGTTGATAATCATAGGTGCGTGGGTCCAGTGATTGCAAGGACTCAATCCCCGCTGATTGCAAACCTTGAAATGCGAACGTCTACGTTCCACAAAGTAGAACCTATCGGAAGATCAGGCCACTGTCGCATCAGTTGGTATCAGAGCCGCGTTGCCCGTTAGGTATCACCACTTTTTCCCTTTGTTTTGTTGCTGTTTTCGATCACCTAGAGTCCAAAAAAAAACAAGGTTGACAAAAATATGTATTTTTTCCCTGTCCAAACCCGTTTGTGTCTTTCGATCTGTTAATTTTAGTTTGTTAAATTGAGTTTGCGTCCATTCTAGCGTTGCCTAGTTGCTGGCCATAGCTTTGATGCTTTAAAAAAACAAAAAAAATCCCACACCAACAACCCATCCAACAACCCCAACAATCCATCCAACAACGCAAACCCTAATTTCCAATCTCCGCAAGAAAAATCCCTTTGCTGCAGCCGCCACCAAAAGTGCCATAACTTTTGATTCCTTGATCCTTCTTGAGTGAAAGAAAAACCAGTGGATTCATAACTCAATTTCCTATTGTCCTGTAAATTTGACATCAATCCATCAAGGCAGTAAAAAGTTATGTGGTCGGGAGTATGACCTAGTTTCTGTTATAAAATCTGCAACAATACACACTTGTGATTTTTGTTCTAATTTTTCTGTTAGTTTTCAGAAAGTGCACCTAAAAAAAAGATATGGTCAAAATACCTACTTGGTGTCACATGGAAAGAAATCAGCAGTTTCCAAATTAGGTCTGCTCTTTGTGCTTTCAGGTTCCAAATTGAATATCATTGAGTTATCTCGTGTCTACCACTTGTATCCACTACTTTAGACTATCACCCACCCTTGGTTGATCAGCAACTTAGGCTAAGTTATAGATACGAACAAAAATTCAATTCTATGCAATTCTGAGATTAATTGATTGTTTAATCCTTGCTACTCATACATAGCCTTCCAAGCTCCACGTTCTTCCAACTCATTTACAGATTTAATTTGCAATCACGTGCTCCACCACTGTCACAAGTTGTCACGAACCAGCCTACTGGATTGCCTCTCTTGTCGTAGTTGGTAAGAAACTTGCAAGAGCATTGTAAGAACCTTGAGCGAGAGGGAATTTTACTCCTTGTCCACCACCTAGTAGTCGATAGGAAGAATATATATACTATGTTTTTTCTTGTCTTCTACTAACAATGACAGGATGAGAGACTGGAGTTTTGGATGGAGATGATTGTGTTACAAGAATTGAGCTCATGAAGTATGTGGAGGATCATCAAAGCGCGTTGAGAGTAATTGACACCAACCTCACCAAGCTTGCTCAAGACAATGAGCATTGGATGGAGCGAATCAAGTGGAGCATCGCCAACCTCGTCACAAGAATGGAGCACCTAGAGATGCAGCCACCTCCACCTGTGGGTCCTGGCCCTCCCAATGGAGGTCGAAGGGTGGGAAAGCATTCCGGATGATCGTTCTTCTGAACGGGAGGCACGGCTACGCCATCGTCTTCACCGCAATCATCATGGTATGAGAGGTAACAATTCTAATGTTAATCTACATCTTGATAATGTTAGTGACGCATTTTCTAAAGTGAAATTTACCATGCTATCTTTTGTGGGTCATTATAATCCAAATGAATATTTAGAATGGGAGTTAATGATGGATAAAAAATTCTCATGTTTGATGTTCTGGAAGAACATAGAACTAGACTTGTCGCTAGTGAATTTACTAACTTTGCATCATATTGGTGGCATGAACTTTAACAAACAGATAATGTCCCTACCACTTGGAATGCTTTGAAAGAATTAATGCAAGCTAGATTTGTACCCTCATATTATGCTAGAGATTTACTAAATAACTTGCAACGCTTGAACCAAGGTAATAAGTATGTAGAAGAGTATTATCAGGAGTTAGAAATTGGTATGTTGTGTTGTAAAGTAAAACAAGAAGAGGATGCAAAAATGTCTAGATTTTTTGGGGGCTTAAACTGCAAAATCCGGGACATATTAGAGTATAAGGATTATCATAATATCACTCGTTTGTTTCATCTTGCTTGCAAAGCTGAAAGGGAAGTACAAGGATGACAAGCTCGATCACGGGGAGGTATTTTGGGAGGATCTACTTCAGCTCAGTCCACACCCACCCCCAGGGCACCACCCGCACCCTCTGCTGGTCGTTCTACTTCATCTACTTTTTGTGCACGTCCCGCTGATTCTACAGCACCATCACATGCTACCGCAGCGAGTAATTCAACGATGATGCAAGCACCGGCGAAGAGCGCTTCATCGGTGGCTTCCAAGGGCAGGACTCGTGAAACACACTGCTACCGTTGCAAGGGATGGGGCCATATCATGAAGGACTGTCCAAATTAGAGAGCCCTCATTGCAAAACATGACGGTGAGTATACTACTGCTAGTGATATTGATGAGGAAGATTTGGCTCTTGTTGCCGCTAACCCTGCAGTTAATGAACATGAGACCGATAGCGATGACGATGGAGTGGAGAGATTTGAAGCTGAAGCTTCTGAGAGGTATATGAGTATTGTAGCACAGTGAGTACTTAGTGCTCAAATGGAGAGAGCAGAGCGAAATCAGCACCACACCCTGTTCCAATCGAATTTCGTTGTGAAGGAAAGATCTTGTCGCGTCATCATCGATGGAGGGAGTTGCAGCAACCTTGCTAGCACTGAGTTGATCGAGAAGCTTGGCTTGACCCCGTAGTAGCACCCGCGGCCATATTATATTCAATGGTTCAACGCTTGCGGTAAGCTGAAGGTCAATAAAGTTGTGAGAGTGCATTTTTCGATTGGCACCTACATGATCATGCAGATTTTGATATAGTGCCTATGCAAGCTTGTTCCTTGCTTTTAGGTAGATCTTGGCAATATGATACTGATGCTTTACACCATGGTAGAAGCAATAAATACAGTTTTACACATAAGGGTAGAACCGTTGAATTAATTCCAATGACCCTTGCTGAAATTTTGAAAGATGAATTAGATAGAGGTCAAAAAGAACGTAATGAGAAGGATACTAAAACTGAACATCTAATTGTAGCTAAAGAAGTTTTCCCACCTAAAAAGGATAACAAAGAACATGGCGTTAAGAAGGCGGGAATTAAATTGAAAGGTGCTAATATGCTTGCTACGAAGTCTGATTTACTTGAGTTTGATGTGTCTCCTTCGGTTTGTTATGCTTTGATTTGCAAAGAGGCTTATTTTTCCCTTCATAAATTGGCTAGCTCTTTGCCTCCTGCGGTCACTAACCTTTTGCAGGAGTATGAGCATGTATTTCCGGATGAGATCCCCCGGGGCTGCCACCTTTGAGAGGTATTGAGCATCAAATCGACTTGATCCTGGGAGCGACTTTGCCAAATTGTGCACCTTCCCGAACCAACCCCAAAGAGACTAAGGAAATTCAGCGCCAAGTCCAAGACTTATTGGACCAAGGGGCAATTGTTCGTTTACATGGCGTGCCCAACACCATCGTTTCAGATCATGACGCGACGTTCTTGAGTCATTTTTGGAGCAGCTTACGGAATAAATTGGGACTGAAGTTGCTGTTCTCTACTACCTGTCATCCCCAAACCGACTGACAGACGGAGGTCGTCAACCGCACGTTGCCATCTATGCTACGGGCTGTGCTAAAGTTCTCTTACAACAGATCCATCCACTCCACCACCACGCCTTACTTGGGAGAAGAAGATGAGCTAGCGTCAAGGACGACGCTAATTGTAGAGGGCGAGGATGAGGAGAACACACTTCCTTGGATACACGCACTACACCTACTAATCCTCATGTTTCAACAATTGAACGTCCAATAACAGGAGCTCGTGCACGTCAATTAAATCTTGATGTCGTGGACCTCCCCTCTTCGTACAACGCCATTATGGGGAGGACCACGATCAACCACCTGGGGGCGGCAATTCACTAGAATTACCTCTGCATGAAGATCCCTGGGCCTCACGGTGCGATCACTGTTCGAGGTGACCAGAGCGTGGCCCGTGCTTTTTACGAGCACGCCGCCGCCGCTATTGGAAGTGTCAACATGATCAAGACTCCGGGGTGAGAGAACCCCCCCGAACCTCATACTGCCCCAGCCGCTTCTTCCGGGAGGCCATCCCCGAGGCCACACCCCGAGGGAGACCTCCGGAAGGTCCAACTGTCCGCGGGAGATGAAGAGAGGACCGTCAGGGTCGGAGCAGACCTCCCCGAGGGGCACGCGGAGCAACTCGTGGCCTTCCTTCGCGAGAACTCAGACGTTTTCGCGTGGGAGCCCTCGGACATGTAGGGCGTCGCCCGGGACGGCATCGAGCATAAGCTCGCAGTGATCCCCGGCCGCTCCCCGATCAAGAAAGAGTTGAGGAAGCTATCCCTCGAGCGCCAAGATGCCATCAAGGTAGAGGTCGCCAAGCTTCTAGAGGCGGGGTTTGTACGGGAAGTCCTACACCCCGAATGGTTGGCAAACCCTGTCCTCGTAAAGAAGTCAAGTGGCATGTGGAGGATGTGCGTGGACTTCACCGACCTCAACTGCGCTTGCCCGAAAGATAACTACCCACTCCCGCGGATTGACCAGCTGGTCGATCCGACCGCGGGATGCGAATTGATGAGTTTCCTTGATGCATATTCGGGGTACCATCAGGTTCAAATGGCGACGGAGGACGAGGAAAAGATGATTTTTGTAACTCCCCTCGGCACCTTCTGCTATCTCCACATGCCCTTCGGGTTGAAAAACGCTGGGGCAACCTTCCAGCGTCTCATGACGCTGGTCCTGAAGGACCAAATCGGCCGTAACGTCGAGGTCTACATTGACGACGCGGTCGTCAAAAGCCTTCATGCGGCCGCACACGTCGACGACCTGGCAGAGACCTTCCGCAGCCTCCGCAAGTACGGGTTGAAACTCAACCCGAAAAAATGCGCCTTCGGCGTACGCGGCGGGAGGCTGCTTGGCTTCTTGGTGTCCCAGCGGGGCATCGAGGCAAACCCTGAAAAAATCCGAGCCCTGCTGGACATGCCTCCCCTGCGTTCCGTCAAAGACGTACAGAGGCTCGCCAGCCGCCTGGCCGCATTGTGACGCTTCATCTCGAGGTCAGGAGAACGCGGACTCCAGTTCTTCAAAATCCTCCGGGACCTTGAGGGGTTCAGATGGACCCCCGAGGCCCAGACGGTGTTCGACGCGCTGAAGAAGTACCTCACGGGCCCCCCGATGCTCGTGAGCCCATCCTCGGAGGAACCTTTACTTCTCTACCTCGTTGCGACCCCAGTCGCGGTGAGCGCGGTGCTCGTAAGAGAGCAGGATGGGCAACAGCGCCCCGTGTACTATGTAAGCAAGGCCCTTCAGGGGGCTAAGACATGGTACACTGAGGTGGAAAAGCTGTGCTATGCCCTCCTCATGGCGTCGTGGAAGCTCCGCCACTACTTCCTCGGGCACCCAATCACGGTCCCGTCATCTCTCCCGCTGGGGGAAGTGGTGAGAAACAAGGAGGCCACCGGCCGAATTGGCAAGTGGGGGGCCGAGCTCGCTCCTTTCTCCCTCACCTTCACGGGCCGCTCCGCCATCATGTCGCAAGTCCTCGCTGACTTCGTGGCGGAATGGACCCCAACCACCGAAACGGACGGAGGGACTCCCCTCGCCCCTCCCCGGTGCCAGGACCATTGGACGCTCATGTTCGATGGCTCCTTGTGCCTCGCCGGGGCCGGCGCGGGGGTGGTTCTCCGGAGTCACGAAGGGAAGATGCTGGAGTACGCCGCCAGGCTCGAATTCCTGGCTACGAACTGTTGGGGGAATCCCCAGCGGCCCCACGAAGTCCTAAGGAGTCCCCGGCGAAACCCGGTGAGATCCGGAGGGTCTCCGGAGACACGGCGAAACCCGGTGAGACCCAGTCAGACCCGGAGAGTCACCGGGCCCCCGGTGAGATCCGGAGGGTCACCGGGCGCCCAGCGAGATCCAGAGGGTCTCCGGGACCCCGTTGAGACCCGGTGAGATCCGGAGGGTCTCCGGAAACCCGGTGAGACCCGGAGAGTCACCGGGCCCCCGGTGAGATCCGGAGGGTCACTGGGCGCCCGGTGAGATCCGGAGGGTCTCCGGGACCCCGGTGAGACCCAGAAAGTCACCGAGCCTCCGGGCTCATGAAGAGCTATTGCTGACCGTGGGGCCACTAGGAAGCCCGTGGCGCCACATGTCGAGCATCCCGGCCGTCCGTCAGGCCAAAGGACATCTTCTCCCTTCCATCCAATGGTCGCAGCGAGGACATTTTCGTCTTTTGCATTTCTTGGGGGCTATATATACCCCTCTTGTACCCTTTTTCAGGGATTCCAATTCATTTATATTAACTCAACATTCGGTTCTCTCGGAGACCTCTCCCCGAGAGCTCACCTCCCCAGTGGACTCGCGTCCGGAGAGAGACAACAGGACTAGGGCCCCCACTGGGACCCGAACCTGTATAAACCCCTGTGTCACTTTCTGTGTTGCCCGGCGGGAGGAGACCAGTAACTCGGTCTGCTCGCGCCGCTGTACTCGTGCTGCGCATGTCCGAACCTGCCGGGGTATCCGTAATACCACGACAGTTGGCGCCGACCGTGGGGACTTCGCGACTAATCTCCAAGCTCAAGCCCTCCCATCTCCCGAGGGTGCTGGTCTTAGCAACCCGGCTCCGCATCCGCGAGATGAGGCTTCTGCGGCCCTGCCGCCCGGGGGTGTACGGGCGGAGGACTCGCTTCCTCTACCCGCGGCCTCCAGTCAAAGGGTCCTCGTTTTCGACCCAGCGACCGCAACCGAGCTTCCTGGGCCTAGTGCGCCCCAACTCTCCGTTCCGGTCTCCGGAGATTCTATGCAGGGGGTTTTGATCCAGGGCTAGCTTCACACCCAACACACCCTGGAGGAGCTGCTGCGCGTCCTGGTGCGGCCCCCGGCTCCCGTCTTCCCGCCTCCGTATCCGTTTATGGGGGCACCGCCCCAATTCTTCATCGGGCACCCCGCCTTTACCGGGCCGGGGATGCTCCCCGTTCCCAGAGGCGCGCCCGGTCCGTATCCGATCCCGGGGACCCTTCCTGCGCTGGGGGGTCAAGTCGTCTCCGAGACCTCCCCTGCCTCTCGGAGTCACCCGACCCCTGGTCCAGAACCCCCGCGAGCTGCTACCGCCGCGCCAGGGACAACTCCGGCGCCCGAGCCCGGCAGCCTCCGCGGGCCGACTCCCGGGACCGGTGCAACGCCCGCCCCTACGGACGCCCCGGGAACTCAAACTGCGACTGCTCCCGCCGCCGTACCGATTGCGGACCTGGCGCATGGCCCGGTTCGCACGCCGGCAGCATCCACTGGGACGGTGGCAAATGCGCAGTAGCTCCCTCCCACTCCGGGGCCGCCCCTGCGGGCGCCCCCAGCGGATCAGACCGGCTTCACAAGGGAGGAGGTCGAGCGACTGCGTACCGCCAAGTCCGGAGAGACCACCTCCCGCCATCGGTCAGGACTCCCCCGAACCCCCGGGCGCGCGGAGACGCGCTCCCAAATCGCCCAGGGGAAGAGACCGTTCAAGGAAGCTACTGCCATCCCTTCGGAATGCCTCGACACCCAAGAGGTTAGCTCAACCAATCCGGAGGAGAAGAGACGACACTGTGTAACACCCTGGTTTTGGGGGTGAAAAGTTTTTGCATAAAATCCTGCATGCATGTATCCCTGTAGTTGTAGCCAGATCAGCTAAATCCTAATCTCCCCCAAACCCTAAAAATCTCCAAATCTATTCTCTAGATCCAGATCAAGATCTGACCATCCAGATTTAACCTACCAGTTATTCTGAAGATAGAAGTCTTCAGAAACCAGATTGAATTCTAACCGTAACTCCCAGTATCTAAGTCTCTTTCTGTTTTCGAAAACAGGAAATTCAGATTTACCCTAAGTACCCCAGTTTCCAGATAATTGAGTTATCATGATCTAACCCCATCCAGACTCAAGTAACTTTTGGAATATATTCCTAGGTATACCCTCAACTTACTCCAAAAAGTTGGGAACCAGATTGTTTCATCTAATCACTTTTCGCAGTTTAGTCCAAATTTTACTGCGATAAGTCCTTTTCTGTTTACCTGGAAGCCTGAAAAGGCTAAAATTCACAAATCAACTCCAACCTCAGAATTTCTTCAGGGAACACCTCCCAAATGCTATTTGATACAGATTTCCCTTCTGTTTAAACTCCAAAATCTTACCCTAATTACCAAGAATTCAAGATTTACAAAATCCAAATCTATTTTACCCTAATTTTACCCTATTTTCGAAAATAGGTGAAATCCCTCAAACCTTATCAAATTTCCTCCAGATTTGAGCTAAATGAGTATTAATGGAAATATTATACTCATCCATGAAATCAATTTCCAAATTAAACCTCTTTAAAACCAGATTTACAAATCAGTCCAGATTTCAACTAAAACTCTCACACTTATGCCCCTGGTTTCGACCTCACCTCAGTTCACGACCAGAAGGTGTCTTCGACCAGCGCCGGGGACGTCGACCACCACCTGGAACAGCGCACGAGCACGGGAGCCTTCGACCTCGAGCGCGCCACTGCTGTTGCTTCGCCTGCTGCCACGTGTGTGCTCGGCGTTGGCCACTGTGGATCTTCCCCGGCGCGACTCACAGCCAGCTGATTTCCTCCCGTTTGCACGCCACCAGCAACGGTCAACGCAGGAGCTTTGCGCCACGTGGAGAACTCGCCACGGCCAGCCATCAGTTCACCATCCCATCACCTGTAAAGCCTTCACGGCCGCTGAACCAAGTCGTTTCGCCGCCTGCCTTCGCCGTGAAGTCGCAATCCAGTCTTTTCCTTGCCGGCTTCAACTTCCCGTGCACATCTAGCCGTTGCAGCACATCCAGCTTGCCTATTTATACCCCCTGGGACTTAGCCTTACCTCTGGCACAGCAAAATCACCAGAAAACCAGCAGTTCGCTGTGTCTTCTTCTTCCCCGGTGAGCAGCAAAGAGGGAGCACAGTGCGAAGCTTCTCCACTACTTCATTCTTCGATCCAACACCCCCAAGCAAGAGTCCGAGTTCGAAGACTTTGTCGCAAACCCGACATCAACTGCTGTTTCTTACGACGCGGAAGGCAAGTCATATTCTTGAACATCTTGAACCTATATTTTATGAATTGCTAGAATATACCTTGATTATAAAATAATAATATTGCATGAGAAAGATTGAGAATAGTTGAATTATGAAATGGCAGCATCAGGCTGATGCCTGTGAAATGTGAATTGATCAAATAAAGAGCCATGAACTAATATATTATATATATTTATATTCATGAAATAAAACCCCTAGCCGTGACCAGTATTTTGGTATAGAATGGTGAAAGCACTGGAGGTGCTTGGTCGCACAGGATGTGCCGGCACTGGAAGTGCATGGATTGTGGTATGATCTGGTCACTGGCATATAAGGACTAGAACCTTGTGTTGTGCGTCTAGTGGCATGATTAACGTGCCGACCGCAAGCCTGGTATGGGACAGGCCTGAACAAGTAGTATGTGGATCACACATGAAACCCCTATATGACAAACTCACAATTAACACGGGGTGCGCTCCAACACATATCATAGGATGTGATCATGCACGCTAACCCTGAGGGGAAGACGCCAATTAGTGGGGGTTGTGAAACCCTGCCACAACTGTGGTTTGCGCGAAGAAAACCACGGGGTCTGGGGTGAACTGTGTGTGAAACATGGCAAAAGTTCTTGTTATTTCCACCTTGCCGCTCATAGTATGAAGTGAGTTAGGGGTCCAATCCTTGTGATAGGAAGGGCATGAAAGTGGATATATCTTGCGGGTAAATTGGTACCCCTCTGCAGAGTTAAAAATGTATTCGAATACTTCGTGCTCCCGAGTTTTACGAGTATGCCGCGGTGGATTAAATCCACAGGGTGTGACACAAGTATTGTTTTATAAATTAAAATTTGTTAAGTCAAGATTACCCAAATGACATGTGTTGTCATGATAAGGGGTGCTGCCGTGGGCTGTCATGTGTTGACGTGTCGTGGTAGTACTATAATTTAGTGATCATATGATATCTAAGAGGCATGTGGATTGTGCCCTAAGTATATGAAATGCTGCCATGAGCATGAGATTTGAAAAGCTTGGAAGAAAAGTATTTATGGAAAAACCCTCTCACCTCTTTCCCTCAATAGCATAGGATCATGTCATCTCTACTATACGTATCTCTACTCTTACCTATGACTTGCTGAGTACGTAAGTGCTCACCCTTGCAACTTATCAACAATAGATGGAGTGCTACAATACCAAGACGAAGGCTTGGAAGATTTCGTGGATCCAGAAGGAAGAGAGCCAGTTCTGCCAGAACCCTGAAGTGTGCTGTTCTGCTGTCAACTTCTTACGACTGTGGGGGTTTCGCCTAGCTTCCGCCGAGTAGTTGTCTTTTGTTTTAATTAGACCATTTGTGCCGTGAAGGCATTGTATTACTCTTGTTGTATCAGGCCAGCAGGCCATACTGTTTATCAATGATATTTTGTAAGTTACTCTGATGCAATGAACTCCTGTGCTTGACTTATCCTGGGAAGTCAGTGGTATGTATGTATGAGGCCAGCTGCAGCGAGCTAGGTCTCCACGGGAGTAGTCGTGGTACCCTGTGCGGGGCGCGACACACTGTCACACCGGCGGACCGCTGCCACCCCTCCCAGACTCCAACAATGAGCACGCGTCCCCGGCAAGAGAAGACGGCGACCGTGGATCCCCCAAGGAAGTTGAGGGGACCAACCAACCGCTATGCAGTCGTCTCCGCTGCATACGCTGCTCGCGGCCTTACCACCCGCCGCACATCGAGCATTACAACGGTCACGCCGATCCTTATGAGTTTGTGCAGGTGTACTCCACGGCCATGTCGGCAGCCGGGGGGGACGAGACGGTGCAATGCAATGTCTTCCCCCTCTACCTCACTGGCATCGCACGCTCATGGTTCTACAAACTGAAAGCTGGATCCATCAAGTCCTTCGTGCAGCTGAAGCGCGAATTTTGCGCGAACTTCCAAGGCAACTATGTGCGGCCCTTAGACTCGTCCCAGCTCTACACCGTCCGGCAGAGGACGGGGGAGACTATCTGCAGCTTCTTTAAGCGTTTCGCTCAGGTGAAGAGCAAAGTGGCGCATGTCCCTGACTCAACGATCATCGAAGCATGCAAGAGCGGGATACTCCCCGGGGAGCTCCATCGGAGGCTCTCTCATTGCGGCCCCACCTCCGCCGACGAACTCTTCACCGTACTTGAGAAGTACACCCGTGCGGAGGAGGACGATATTTGGAAGAAGAACCAGGGGGCTCCTGCCCCCGCCGACAGGGAGGCCAGGGACCCCTCCACCAAACGTCCCCGAAGAAGTGATCGTCGCGAGCCACGGCCACGGGACACTTTCGTCCTCGAGGGCGGAGGCGGCTCGCGCGACAGCGCTAAAGGCAGTCGTGCCCCTCCTAAGTCAAGGGGCTACGGGGGACAATCGTCCCGCGGGCGCGAGAGCCGTCCCAAAGAGAGCGAGGAGGGCACAGCCAATGTGTGGTGCACCTTCGACAAATTGAGTACCCATGCTACTCGAGAATGCAATCAGCTTCTACAGCACTTCGCGGCTTTTCTCGACCAGCGCGGCCAAGGGGGAGGGGGCCCTGCCTCCTTGTCTCCCTCGGCGCCTCTGCCAACGCTCCCCACTCCTGCGGGCGAGCAGTGGAGACAAACGCAAGAAGGGAGCTCGGCCCAGGAGCTCCCCTTTCAAACCTCCCAAAGACGTATAAACGTCATCACTGGGGGATCTGCCTCGAGACGGGACTCCAAGCGCCAGCGCAAGGAGTACGCACGGGAGGTGAAGGTGGTGGGGGTGCTGCACACGCCTCCGCCACCGAAATGGTCAGACATCCCCCTCACCTTCACAGTGGAAGACGCGCGCGGGTTCGTTTCCCTCACGACGACGCGCTCATCGTCTCGGCTACAGTCTACAACTGCCAACTGGCACGCATCCTCGTCGACGGTGGAAGCTCCGCCGATGTCTTACACCTGAAGGCGTTCAGGGAGATGCAAGTCGACGAGAAGCTGCTGCAGCCTGCACTCGGGCTGTTACAAGGCTTCGTTCCCGGGAAGACCATCCACCCGGTGGGGAAGGTCGATCTACCAATGACTTTTGGCACCCCGGAAAACTACCGGACGGAGATGGTCCGACTCGATGTGGTGGACCTCCCCTCTTCATATAACGCTATTATGGGGAGGACCACGATCAACCACCTGGGGGCGGCGATTCACCAGAACTATCTCTGCATGAAAATCCCTGGGCCTCATGGTGCGATCACCGTTCGAGGCGACCAGAACGTGGCCCGCGCTCTTTACGAACACGCCACCGCCGCCATCGGGAACATCAACGTGATCAAGACCCCGGGGGGAGCACCCCCCCTGAACCTCATGCTGCCCCGGCCGTTCCCCTCGGGAGGCCATTTCCGAGGCCACGCCCCGAGGGAGACCTTCGGAAAGTCCAACTGTCAGTGGCAGATGAAGAGAGAACCGTCAGGATCGGAGCAGACCTCACCGAGGAACACGCCGAGCAGCTCGCGGTCTTCCTTCGCGAAAACTCAGACTTTTTTGCGTGGGAACCCTCGGACATGCAGGGCGTCGCCCGGGACATCATTGAGCATAAGCTCGCTGTGATCCCCGGCCGCTCCCCGGTCATGCAGAAGTTGAGGAAGTTATCCCTCGAGCGCCAAGATGCCATCAAGTAGAGGTCTCCAAGCTTCTAGAGGCGGGGTTCGTGCGAGAAGTCCTCCATCCCGAATGGTTGGCAAACCCTATTCTCGTAAAGCAGTCAAGTGGCAAGTGAGGATGTGCGTGGACTTCACCGATCTCAACCGCGCTTGCCCAAAAGATAACTACCCACTCCCGCGGATCGACCAACTGGTCGATTCGACCGCAGGGTGCGAACTGATGAGTTTCCTCGATGCATATTGAGGGTACCATCAGGTTCGGATGGCTGCAGAGGACGAGGAAAAGATGAGTTTTATAACTCCCCTTGGCACCTTCTACTATCTTCACATGCCCTTCGGGTTGAAAAACGCCGGGGCAACCTTCCAGCGTCTTATGACGCTGGTCTTGAAGGACCAAATCGGCCACAACGTCGAGGTCTAAGTTGACGATGCGGTCGTCAAAAGCCTTCGCACCGCCGCACACATCGACGACTTGACGGAGACCTTCCGCAGCCTCCGCAAGTACGGGTTAAAGCTCAACCCAGAAAAATGCGCCTTCGGCGTATGCGGCGGGAGGCTTCTTGGCTTCTTGGTGTCCCAGCGGGGCATTGAGGCGAATCCCGAAAAAATTCGGGCCCTGCTGGACATGCCTCCCCCGCGTTCCGTCAAAGACGTGCAGAGGCTTGCAGGCCGCCTGGCCGCGTTGGGTCGTTTCGTCTCGCGGTCAGGAGAACGTGGACTCCAGTTCTTCAAAATCCTCCGGGATCTCGAGGGGTTCTGGTGGACCCCCGAGGCCCAGACGGCGTTCGACGCGCTAAAGAAGTACCTCGCGAGCCCTCCGATGCTCGTGAGCCCGTACCCGGAGGAACCTTTACTACTATACCTTGCTGCGACCCCCGTCGCAATGAGTGCGGTGCTTGTGAGAGAACAGGATGGGCAACAACGCCCTGTGTACTACGTCAGCGAGGCCCTTCAAGGGGCTAAGACGTGGTACACTAAGGTGGAGAAGCTGTGCTATGCCCTCCTTATGGCGTCGCGAAAGCTCCGCCACTACTTCCTAGGGCACCCAGTCATGGTCCCGTCATCTCTCCCGCTGGGAGAAGTGGTAAGAAACAAGGAGGCCACCGGCCGGATTGGCAAGTGGGGGGCTGAGCTCGCTCCCTTCTCCCTCACCTTCACGGGCCGCTCTGCCATCAAGTCGCAAGTCCTCGCTGACTTCGTGGCGGAATGGACTCTGACCGCGGAGGCGGACGGAGGGACTCCCCTCGCCCCCTCCCGGTGCCAGAACCATTGGACACTCATGTTCGATGGCTCCTTGTGCCTTGCCGGGGCCGGTGCGGGGGTGGTTCTTCGGAGTCCCGAGGGGAAGATGCTGGAGTACGCTGCCAGGCCGAGTACGAGGCCTTGCTCCTGGGATTGTGCCTCGCGCGCTCCCTGGGAATCCGCCACCTCCTGGTGAAAGGAGATTCCCAACTGGTGGTCAACCAAATGGACAAGTCCTACTTGTGCCACGACGTGAACCTGAGTCTATACTTGGGGGAAGTGCAGAAGATGGAAAGACACTTTGAAGGCTTGGAGGCCCAATACATCCCCCGACGGGGTAACACCCGGG
Organism: Pharus latifolius; assembly: GCA_019359835.1. Taxonomy (NCBI): domain Eukaryota; kingdom Viridiplantae; phylum Streptophyta; class Magnoliopsida; order Poales; family Poaceae; genus Pharus; species Pharus latifolius. The sequence continues at coordinate 51,154,995 of CM033322.1, forward strand.
CCGACGCATTGGCCGGGCGGCCAGCGCCCGAGAACCTGTTCCCAAGGGCGCTTTTCTGGAAATCATCACGACGCCTTCTATAACCCTTTCGGACGCGAACCCGGGGGTTTTGCGTCCCGGAGGTGTCCGAGATCACTCGGACTGCATCATGGATGGATCCCCTCATCTCCTGCATAAAGGACGAGGGGGAACCTTCCAGTGACAATGGCGCCAAGCGTCTCCGCGCCAAGGCCAGGGCATATGTCCTGTTAGACGGAAAGCTCTACAAGCAGGGGGCTTCCGCCCTCCTTCGCTGCCTCCCGCGGGCCGACGGACTCCAGCTCCTCGAGGACATACACTCGGGGAGCTACGGATCCCACTTAGCTCCGCGGGCGGTCGCGGTGAAGGCCCTTCGCCAAGGGTTTTACTGGCCCACGTTGGTCCGTGACGCACGGGATCTAATCTCTGCGTGCGAGGCCTGCCAGAAGATGGCGAAGGGCACTAGGCTCCCCTCCGCGACATTGCAAACCATTCCTGTTACTTGGCCCTTCGCGCGCTGGGGGATGGATCTCCTTGGTCCCTTCCCCCCAGCACCCGGGGGCTACAAATACGCGGTGGTCGCCGTGGATTACTTTTCCAAGTGGGTGGAGGCTAAGGCCTTGGCCAGCATCACTTCCCGGGTAGTGCAACGTTTTTTCTGCAAAAATGTTGTATGTCGCTTCGGAGTCCCCCAAGAAATCACCGTCGACAACGGGACCCAGTTCGACTCGGCATATTTCCGGGAATTCTTCGAAGGCTTAGGCACTACCCTCCATTTTGCCTCCGTGGCTCATCCCCAAAGCAACGGAGCCGTCGAGAGAGTCAACCGCATGATCCTGCAAGGCCTGCACCAATGGCTCGAACAGGCCGCCTCCAGGCGAGGCGCATGGGTAGAAGAGCTTCCAAGCATCCTCTGCTCCATGCGCACGACCCCTAGCCGAGCGACAGGGCGCACGCCTTTTTCGCTCGTCTACGGGGCCGAAGCAGTTCTCCCCTCGGAGATTGGTTTTCGGTCGCTGCGGGTCGAGCTCCTCAACGGAGCTCCGACCGCGGCCATCAAACCAACGAGGATAATCAACGGTTGGAGGTCGACCTCGTCGAAGAAGAATGCGACCGAGTGCTTCTCCACCACACCATCTACGAGCGCGAGATGGCACGCGCGTACAACCAGCGCGTGCGCGAAAGGGCCTTCCGCCTTGGGGATCTGGTCCTCAAGCGCGTGACAGACCCCCAAGCCCAGGGCAAACTATCCCCCAAGTGGGAGGGCCCATACAGGATCTCCGCGGTCCTGGGCTCGGGAGCCTACAAGCTCTCCACACTTGAAGACCAAGAGCTGACGCACACCTGGAACGTAACCTTGCTCCGCAAGTTTTATGTTTAGCCTCCGGGCTCGCCACCTCCTCCGCAGCGCTTCCGCGGGGGGAGGTTTATGTACTTAGTTCCCTCCCCGGCCGCGCTTTCGCGGGGGGAGGCGTTGTATCTCATCGCATGTTAATACAAGTGGATTTTGTGCTCAACTCTGGAATTTTTACGTCTTCATTAAATTGAATGGCTTTTTTCTACTTCACCGCTGGAATTCTTTTACAGGAGTTTTTCTTCCACCTAAAAGGTGACGTCTCCTCTATAAAAATCCCCTCTCCATGAGGATGCCCTCTCCATGAGGAAGTGGGCTACCACAGCCTAAAGTCCCTATGACGGGAGCACAGCTCCCATTGGGCGGCTTACAGTAACCCCTCGTGGACTAAGGGGGCAAGCGGCAACCCAGTTTTCACAAACTGCGGTAACGAGTCACTTCGAGAGATTAGTCCCCCATCGAACACTCTACACCCGCTACAGGGTTACGGAACCCTCCTAAGGGAATATACGTTGCCTTCCGCGGCAGATGGAGAACTCGGCTTTCGGAGTTTGCTCTCTCAAAACATAGTCCCTCCTCGGTCGCGCACCATCCATAACCCCCGGGACTCCCGCCGGGGAACCGCGAAGGTTTTCGGTGGACACCCCCGCCAACCCCCGGGACTCCCGACGAGGGACTACGCAAACTAAGCATCCCGTGCAGTCCGGGCCCCTTCACTCCTTACCCACAGCGCGCGGAGCTGAGCTGCACCCCGCTGTGGGGGGGGGAGGAGGAAAATCCCAGACCCGAATAGAAAAACAGTGGCTTTACGCAGAAGGTTTCAAAGTTTCTGAAGCAAAGGCACGACGAATAAACAAGTCTACGTCTTAATTGATACAATGTCACGCTAGGGGACAACCCCCCCAGTAGGACTAAAGCGCCCCCCGGGTGAGACATGGGCGCGCGAGTATGGCCCGGAGAGTTAGGCTCCCGCGGGAAGATGTCTCGAAGAACGATCCCCGAGAAGCAACTACACCTAGTAATTCCGGAGACCCTCTGAGATCTCCCGGGAAAGATCCTTGTACAAACTTCTCATACGCCGAAGAGCCCGCCGAAGAAGATCCTCCGGCCAACACTCGTAGCCGGCCGGTGGGAGTATCTCGAGCGGGGGGACTTTTAGAGCCCCCGACCTCGGTGGAGACAACTCGGCGCGACAATCGTCGAAGTTTCCCAAGTGCCACTCTGGGAGCCAACGCAGCAGGGCCGGCTCCCCGGAGGGACCTTCCTTCGTGAAGTCGGCATGAACGGACTCGGAAACTGACCCGAACGATGCTCCCCCGGCTGCCAGACTTAGTAAAATCGAGGCCGCCCGGGCACCACCTGGGCTAGACCCCCCGGGCGAGCCCCGAACACTCTCCAAAAGATGGTCCTCAGGGCAAGAAAGCCCTGGAAAAGCGACGTCTAAAGACACCTGCCGACAAGTTGAACACATTTAACGAAAGAACTACTTTATTCCAGTTAGAAGGTATTTACAAGTTCCCGGGGCTCTCTCTAAGGAAGCCGTCCGGAGCAAAAGAGACCTAAAAAAGAGAAGCCTAATCTAACCGGGGGGGCAGGAGCTCATACTTGCCCGTCCTTGTCCCCCCCCGGGGGGACGTCCGTGCTAGCTGACGCGCCCTGACCCGGGCGCCGGCCTCCCGTCTCCATGGCGCCGGTGATCCGATCAAAGAGAACCTTGGCGGACCGCTCCAGCTCAGGCCGCCGAGGGTCGAAGAAGGCGGGGAAGCTCCGGGGGACCAGATCGCCGATGACTCGGGCGCCCTCCCCGCGGTGCTCGATGAGGGCCGCCGCCAAAGCGATGACCGGAACGGCGAGGCCACGCGCCCGTGCCTCCGCAGCAACCGGGATTAGGGCGACCTGCGCACCATGAAAGTATGCGGCCTCCCCGACCGACGTCGGAGACGGGTCAGGGCCTGCCCCCCGACCAAGCTCGATCCCGAGCTCCTCGAGGGTAGTGTGGATCGCCCTGCCCCCCGCGACTATGGCCTGGACGCCCGAGGCTACGGCCTCTCGCTCGACCTACAGCCCCCTCCGTAGCCGGGAAGCCGTATCCTCAGCGGCGGTGAGTCGAGCCTGCACCACGGCAAGCCCCCCGAGTGCCCGCTCCTTCTCAGAGTGCTCCGAGGCCGCGTCCTTGAGCGCCTTCTCCTTCCTGGTGCGCTCGAAGGCCGCCATGTCCTCGGCGGCCCGGAGGCGCGTGGTGAGCCGGGCCCTGAAGCCCTGAGCTAGGGCGACCGTCTGCATAGAAACCATAATCAGAACGCAACTAACGGAGGAGCATGAGACTCAAGTAACTCACCCGAAGCCCGGAGGCGATGACCGCGTCGACGTCGCCCTCGTCGCCCCCCGGGTCGCTCCCTCGGGAGGCCTCCCCACCGAGCAGAGCACCCTCTGAAGTCCCACCATCGGAGGAGCCGGAAGCCTGATCCGGCGGCGCCGGAACCCTGGGGCGGACGAACAGGCCCTTACCCCTCCCAGGTATAGGGAGCGCCGCCGTCGCAGGCCGAACCACCGATGAACCTGTCTCCAGAGCCAGAATCGAGGCCATCGACAGGCCGCCCGGCATCCGAAATCGGACGGAGACCTCACTAGACGAGGGCTGCGGCTGGGTCCCCGCAGGGGCCGGAGGCGGCGAAGGACTCGGGGCATACATCTCCGAGTCCGAGCCCTGATCCTCTCCGGCCGGGACGCCGCCCATGGGATCCGCCCCGCCCGAGGCGTCGAGAGCTGCACCAGATGGCCCGACAGCTGCCGCCGCAAAGTCCTTCGTGGGAGGAGGAGGAGAAGACCGGGGCCTCGCGGGACTCTGGGCTCGGGACCCCGCGAGGCTGCCAGACGGATGAGACCGCTTCGAGGGTCCGCCGGCGGCCTCCTTCCCCGGCTTGCGTGAAGCAGGGGTAGGCAGAGGGCCCGGGTTGGGAGCTTCAACCCGAACGCCTCCGCGGCAACGTTTCAGGGAGGGCCCTCCCCGATGACGTGCAGCACCCTCTCATGGTCGTCCTCGTAGTATCGGCCAACGAGGGTCACCGCGACCTCCTTGGCCCGACCATAGGACCTAACTGCAAGAGCAAAAAAATGAAGCAAATGTTAGGAAGAATCCCCCAGCGGGGAGAAAGAGTCCGAATACTTACGGTCCGCCACCGTCATTCGGGGTGGCTTATGCACCGGCGACATTCCCCTCCCTCGACGGGTGTGGAACGGTGCCACTCGGAGGAGGGCCATCTCCTCCGCGAGATCCCGCATGGACCGCCGGGATCGAGCCTCCGCCATCGCGGAGAGGAGACTCATCTCCACCACAGTCCACTCGGGAGCCACCGGGCCACTAGATCGCGAGTACGTCGATGGCTCCCGAGAGTAGGTCACCCTCGGGTCTCCTACCCGGAGGTAGAACCAATGCCGGAGCCAGTCCCCCCAGTGGTCCCGGGAGGCCAGCACCAGGTACTCGTCGACACGGCCTGGAGTCAGCTGGATCATGATGGAGCCGAAGGCCGACCTGGGGCCGCCCCTCCTCACCACCGGGCCCCTCGCCGCCGGCTCGTAGAAGTACTGTAGGAGCCGCATGGTGGGCGTCACGGCGGTCGTCTCGCACAACCATATGAACAAAGCCATCCGAACAAGGGTGTTCGGGGTGAGGTGGTTGAGCGCGAGGCCATATACCTGCAGGAAGTCGCGTAGCAGCGGGTGCACTGGAAGCCGAAGGCCGGCCTCCACGAAGGCCTCGAAAGCCACCACCTCCCCGTCCCGGTGGCTCGGCACTTGCTCTGTCGGGCCGGGGATCCTGATGTCTCCCGCCTGGAAGTAGCCGCACTCCAAGAAGGCCTCTAGGGCCCCCGAGGAGAACTCAGTGGCCCTGAGGAAATCAGAGGTCACCTCCTCCGCAGGCAGCTCGGAGACCTTGGCGCGACTCTTCGGCGCCATCAGGGACGAACTTTTGAAGAAACCGCCGGAAACTACCGGGAACTACCGGAAACTACCGGGAATTACCGGGAACCACTCGAACCTTGAGGGGCCCGGAGGAGTCACTCGAACCTTCAATCCTCAAACACCACTGGTGCCCTAAGCTCTCCCAGTAGCTTTCTCCCGGAAGCCTAGTCTCTTGAAACTCAAGCCCATCCGGGGGAAACATTGGATCCCAGAGTCTAAGCCACCGAGGAAAACATTGGGTCCCAAGGGTCACGCTAAGGCCGCCGAGGTGCCACCGGAGGAAGTCACCGCGGACTTCCTCTGGGCCTCCGAGTTCACCTCGGGGAACTTAGAGTCCCTCGTGGACCGAGGGGTCAGCACGGACAGGGACATCCGGATCCCCTCCAAAAAGGACGGCGCCCCTCGCCCTAGGCCCGGGGAAGTGGTCATTTTTGAGGCCTTCCTCGAGGCCGGGCTTCGGCTCCCAGTGCACCCGTTGCTCCAGGAGTTCTTCCAGGAGTACGGGGTGGCACTCAACCACCTGACGCCGAACGCCTTCGTTCAGATGGGTATCTTCATCTGGCTGTTCGAGACAGCCACCGGACAGGAGCCGATGCTCCGGCTGTTCCGGTACTTCTATGAGCCTGCGGTGAGGAGCTCCCATCTGGTGAAGGGAGCACAGAAGTCCCCGTTCGGCTCCGTCATGATCCAACACCTGCCATCATGGGTGCCGGAGTACCCAGTGGCAGCTTCCCAGGACCACTGGGGGGACTGGGTCTGAAGGTGGTTCTACCTCCGGGTCCGGGACGCCGAGGTGACCTACTCATCGGAGCCCCCCTCCTACAACCGGTCGTCTGCCCCCAAGCCCCCGGTGTGGATCAAGGAGGAGCTGAAGCTCCTCAACAAAGTGGTGGGCTCCCGGGGAGTCCGTTCCATGAGGGACGCCACCGAGGAGCTGACACTACTGAAGGTCTCCCCCTTCTCGCACAGGAGGAGGGGGATTGGGATGTGCCCGGCGCAGTGACCCCAGCAAAAGCCGGTGACTCGACGTAAGTTCCGAGCTACTTTGTTCGCTTTTTTGCTGATTTTTCTAACTCTTTGCTTTTGTAGTCCGGCCGTATCCGGCCGCCCGGGATAAGGTGAAGAACCTCCTCGGGAGGTACTACGCCGATGAGCACGAGCGCATCGTGCGCGTCATCGGGGAGGGTCCTCCCCGAAACTTGGTGACCGAGGCCTTCGGGCTGAGGCTACTGGAGAGGACGCCTCTCCCCACCCCCGGCTCACACAAGCGGGGGGAGGACGTCGCCGGGGGTTCTGAGCCGAAGCGTGCCAAGGCTCAGAAGGCCCCTGGTCCGCCAACGACGCCGGGTTCGACTCCCGTGAAGGCCCGGGACGCCGCCCATCCCAGAGAACTCTGTGGGGGACGGTGGAGGCGCAGGAGCTTGCGCGCCTCCCCGAGGCCTCCGGTGAGGCTCAAGGGAAGGAGCCGGCCAATGACAGGGGGTCATCCGACTCGGTGAATTAGGCGCCCTCGTCGCCTTCGGCGATCGCTCTTCTAGTGGCTCCGGCGCTCGCTCTTCTAGTGGCTCCGGCGCCACTGGAGCCGGAGAGACTAGAGCTTCGATTCACGGAGGCTTCCCCTCCGCGCGTCGAATGGCTGGTAGACAAGGGGGGAGCCCCTCGGTCTATGAGATCCTCACGGCGACGGAGGTCCCGGGGGCCCCACGGCCCGAGAAGGGGAAAGGGCTCCTCATCCCTCCCCGTGGGGACCCCGCGGAGTGCTCATTGACTTCTTCTTCGGCTACCTCCTTGGCGGAGAGGACTATGGGTACTTGTAGCTTCTAGGCCCTAAAGCGTGTTTTAGTAATTAATGACAATTGCAAATGCTATACTAACGATACCTGCTAAGTTGTGACAAGAAGAAACTCAAAAGACATGTTAATGAAAGGCAAAGAAAGAGCCTCATGATGAAGAAAGGACATTGATCAAAGAGGCAAAGGTACAAAATAGGGTCTTCTCCATTTAACCGGTCTAAGGTGATTAGAGAAGAATTTTGACCGTATTTTTTGGATAGTCGCCGTACTATTAAGAGGAGCATGTGGTGTATCACAAAATACTTCATCTATGTGCCACAAATCATAAACTCAACTTGCATTGCATACTAGAAGGTTATATTCTTTGAGAATGCTTGTTTCAACTCATTTCTGCCAAATTCAGCCTCAGTCGGTCTGACCGATTGTGAGCCGGTCTGACCGAATGGACGGTCTGACCGAATGTTTACTCGGACTGACCGACGTTATGTCTAAGTGTAGTTTATTCCTTAATAAGGTCAGTCGGTCTGTAGTTAAGACCTAGGTTAGTCTCCTGGAACTTCCTGATCTATCTTACTGATGTATTGTGTTATGACGGTCTAACCGTTTGTAAGACTGGTTTGACCGAGAAATCGGTCTGACCGTTTTTTTGAACTACGGTCTGACTGTATGGCCGGTCTGTCCGTATTTGTCGTCTCTGGACAGTTTCACAGTCTGACAGCAATTGGGTCCGGTTTGACCGTGAGTGTGCCTGACAAGGGCAGTTGAGCATTTATTGTGCCTATTTTATGCCGTTGCAATTGCGGCGGTCTGACTAGGCTTATACCTGCGGTCTGACCGCCAAGTGATCTTTTTCTCCCAACGGCCTGTAACGGCTATATTTATTGTGGGGAGTATATATACTCCCATGCACGGTCCTGTTTATAACTTTTGGCATATTTGTGAACATTGTCATCATCCTTGAGAGTTTAAGCAAGTTTCATACACTCTAGGGTTTTAATTCTCGAATTTGTGAGAGTGTGCATTTGAGATCTTCTAGTGCACTGCATTTAGATCTCTAAATCAATCCTGTGGCACTAGAAGAAGGTTAAGTTATCATCACCGGCTTGTTACTCTTGGAGGTTGCCGGCTCCTAGACGGCTCGAGAGAAAGTTTTGGAGAGCTCTTCAAGGAAGATTATGAAGAAGCCTCAAAACGTCTTGTGAAAGGGTTGAGCACGCCTTGTCGGAGCGGTAAAGTGCATCAGTAGTAAAATCGAGGTTTGGATAACTCATCACACTAATCCGGCTCAAGATCTAGGTCACTTCTCGAGAGAAGGTTGACTAGATAGAGGAGCGGTTAGAGATTTGAGTTTACCTCAACGTGGATTAGGGGTGATCGGCAAATCACCGAGACCATGGGATATATCCTTGTGTTAAAATTGTTCATTGTTCTTCTTGTGTTAGTCATTTGCTCTCATTTACTATTAATTGTTTGATTAATTGTTAATTTGCTAAAATCGCCTATTCACCCCCTCTAGTCGATATCCTAGATCCCTTTCAATTGGTATCAGAGCTAGGACTCCATATTTAGAGGATTTAACCATCCCAGAGTAGGATAAAGATGGCTAGTGAGGGTCGGATCAATATTGGCAAACCACCACTCTTTGATGGATCTAACTATACTTATTGGAAAACTAGAATGATGGTTTATCTTAAAGCCATGGGTGGAAAAATTTGTAAAGTGGTGGATGAGGGCTTTGCAATTCTTGATGATGATGACATGACTAACCTAGATAGAGATAATGCCTTAGCCAATGCTCAAGCCATGAATGTTCTTTATAGTGCTCTAAATGTAGGTGAATTTAATAGAATTTGTAAACTTGAAACGGCTCATGATATTTGGAGAAATCTTATGGATATTCATGAAGGAACCTCGATGGTCAAGGATGCAAAATTATTTATCCATAAGGGCCAATTTGAAAAGTTTGCTATGTTGCCCAATGAAGATGTATCGGAGATGTTTAACCGATTAAATAACATAGTAAATGAGTTAAAAGGGCTTGGTATGGATGTCACAAATGTGGAATTTTGTCATAAGTTTCTTAGAGCTTTACCTTCAAAATATGATACAATTGTAACCTTACTTGTGCGTTCGAACTTAAAGAGTGTGACTCCGTTGGAAGTCTTGAGTGAGATTCTCACTCATGACATATTCAAGAAATCTCAAGAAGAAGTGAAAGATGAGGCTTCTGACTCCAAGAAGAAGAACATAGCACTAAAAGTTCAAGCCTCCAAAAGGGAAGACAATGAAGAAGAAAGTGATGAGAGAGACACCGATGAGGAAATGGCTCTATTTGTGAGAAGGTTCAAGCGGTTCATGAAGAAGAGATATCAAGGAAAGTCCTTCAAGAAAAGACAATCATCCAAGAGGAACCCTTTTGAAGAGAGAAGATGCTTTGATTGCGGTGAAAAGGGTCACATCTCCGCACAATGCAAAAACAAGGAAGAAGAAAAATCGATGAAGAAGAAGTACGAAAAGGAAGGAGAGAGCAAGAAGAAGGTTTTCAAGAAATATTACAAGAAGAAGAAGGATGGACAAGCATGCTTCATTGAATGGGATTCGGATGCTTCAAGTTCCGATTCCGAAGATGAAGATGAAGCATCACCCATAGGACTCGCCGGGGTAGCTATCAAGGAAGCTCCATCTCTATTCCCCACTCCTCATTGCCTCATGGCTAAAGGAGAATCGAAGGTATCATGTGACGAAGATGAATATACTTATGATGACCTAGTTGAGATGATCACCGGTTTTGATGATTATATGAGTAAAGAAAAAGAAAAATTCAAGGAATTGAAGAAGAGATACAAAACTCTTCAAAATTCCTATGAGGAGCTAAACACATCTCATGAGAGTCTCAAAGAAACTCATGAGATGCTTAAGGAAGCTCATGACTCACTAATTACTCATAAAGCCAACAAAACGGGTAATGACATAGGCATCACTTCCAATATGTTAAATGACTTGCCCATGATGTCTACGTCTAGCATATCAACTTCTTGTGAAGATTTAATTGAATTCCCATCTAGACCTAAAATTGATGATCATGTGCTTAGTCTTGAAAACAATGAGCTTGAGGACAAAATTGAAAAATTAACAAATGATCTAGCTAAATGCTATGTAGGAGAATCAAAATTAAGACATCTTTTAGATAGTCAAAGGTTCTCCTTAAGAAAAGAAGGACTTGGCTACATTCCTAAAAAGGGAAAACATGCATTTGTTCAACCTAAAACCATATTTGTAAAAGAAAAGGGATATTGCAAAAATTGTAAGAGTTAGGTCATATTGAGAAAAATTGCCATACTAGCAAAAGTAATTCATCTCTTATATTCAACTCTTGCTATGTATTAAAAAAAATGAACAATGGGGATATTAAAGCCAAATTTGTTGGAACCCTGATCATTGGTGCCAAAAAGAAAGCCATTTGGATCCCAAAATCCTTGGTAACTAACCTGCAAGGACCCAAAAAGATTTGGGTACCTAAAAGGACCTAACTTTGTTTTGTAGGTAAATTACAAGGCCGGAGGACAACATTGGGTGCTCGATAGTGGATGCACTCAACATATGACCGGTAATCACAACATGTTCTCCTCTCTAAATAACGAAGGTGCGGAATATGACAAGATCACGTTTGGAGACAATAGCAAAGGAAAGGTAAAAGGTTTAGGTAAAATTGCCATCTCAAACGACCTCTCCATATCTAATGTATTGCTTGTTGAATCTCTAAATTTCAACCTCTTATCCGTAGATCAACTTTGTGATCTTGGATTTATATGTGCATTTTATCCAAAATAAGTGATTATCACTAGTATTGATGATAATAGGTTGATTTTCAAAGGATTTAGACATGGCAACCTCTATTTAGTTGATTTCGATTCAAATGATGCTAATCTTGGTACATGCTTGTTCACTAAATCATCTAAAGGTTGGCTATGGCATAGAAGGCTTGGACATATTGGAATGAAACAACTAAATAGACTAGTTAAACATGATTTAGTTGTTGGATTAAAAGATGTGAAGTTTGAAAAAGATAAATTATGTAGTGCTTGCCAAGTCGGAAAACAAGTTGCAAACTCACATCCAACCAAGAGCACAATGTCAACTTCTAGTCCACTTGAATTATTGCATATGGATCTATTTGGACCAACTACTTTTGTGAGCATTGGTGGCAATAGTTATTGTCTTGTCATTGTAGATGATTTTTCTAGATATACATGGATATTCTTTTTACATGATAAGTCAATTGTGTTTAACACCTTCAAAAGCTTTGCTCAAAGGGCCGAAAATGAATTTAGTTTCAAGATCAAGAAAGTGAGAAGTGACAATGGCTCCGAATTCAAGAATACCAAGGTTGAAAATTGGTGTGATGATAAGGGCATCAAACATGAGTTTTCGGCCAAGTATACACCGGAGCAAAATGGAGTTGTCGAAAGAAAGAACCGGACATTGATAGACATGGCAAGATCTATGCTTTCGTAGTACAATGTTTCGGACACCTTTTGGGCCGAAGCAATCAACACCGCATGCCATGCCTCAAATCGTCTTTATTGTCATCGACTACTAAAGAAAACTCCTTATGAGCTTCTCATCGGAAGGAAGCCAAGCATTTCCTACTTCCGATTGTTTGGATGTAAGTGCTATATCTTGTGAAAAGGTACACGCTTATCTAAACTTCAAAGTAAATGTGATGTAGGATTTTTATTATGATACTCATCAAATAGCAAAGCATATCGTGTCTACAACCAAAACTCCGGTTTGGTTGAGGAGACATATGATGTTGAATTTGATGAGACTAAAGGCTCTCAAGAGGAGCAAGACAACTTGGATGATGTAGGTAATGAAGGGTTGAGAGTGGCGATGAAGAACATGACCATTGGGGATATCAAGCCGAAAGAAGATAGTGATCAAGATGAAGATCCATCCACTCAAGCTATCCCCTCTTCATCAACACCTCAACATGGAGATCAAATAGTTGAAGTGGTCAATGTGGAAGACTCCTCGCAACAACAACCGGAAGTACCTTCTACCTCTACTTTACAAAACCCGGTTGATCATCCAAGAATTCATCACTCAATTTCAAAAGATCATCCCATCGATCAAATTGTTGGTGACTTGCGTAAGGGTGTCCAAACTCGTTCTCGTCTTGCCTCATTTTGTGAAAATTACACTTTTGTTTCTTCTTTTGAGCCCACACTTGTAGATGAAGCATTAAAAGATCCGGATTGGGTGAATGCAATGCATGAAGAATTAAACAACTTCACCCGCAACAATGTTTGGGAATTGGTAGAAGAACCAAATCCGGATGAGCACAATGTCATTGGAACCAAATGGATTTTCAAGAATAGACAAGATGCAAACGGAGTGGTAGTAAGAAACAATGCAAGATTGGTGGCTCAAGGATACACTCAAGTTGAAGGTTTGGACTTCGGCGAAACCTTTGCTCCCGTAGCTAGACTTGGGGCTATTAGAATCTTGCTTGCTTTTGCTTCATCTCACAATTTTAGACTTTATCAAATGGATGTCAAAAGTGCATTTTTAAATGGAAAAATTAATGAATTAGTATTTGTTAAACAACCTCCCGGATTTGAAAATCCTACAAAGCCGAATCATGTGTATAAACTCTCCAAGGCTCTCTATGGTCTTAAACAAGCACCTCGTGCTTGGTATGAGAGACTTAGAGACTTCTTAATTTCAAAAGGCTTTAAAATTGGGAAAGTTGATACTACTTTTGTCGCGCCCCGAAACTGGGACAACGACTACTCCTGTAGAGACCTAGCTCGCTGCAGCTAGTCTCAAACCACAAACCTTTGACTTCCCAGGATGAGTCAAACACAGGAGTATATTACATTGCAACAGAGTACTCACAAAATATTAAGCAGTGTGGCCTGCTGGCCTTAATATTACATAAAGAGGATTACAATGCCTACAGGGCATTCAGGGTTTAGCAAAATATTTAACTACACAGCAGAAGATAGGTGACCCTCCCACAAAAGAAGTTGACGGCGGAACAACACACTTCAGGGTTCTGGCGGAACTGATTCTCCTCCTTCTGGATACATGTAGTACTCCGTGACATCATCTTGATCAAAGTAGGCTCCATCTATTGAGTTGAATGTTGCAAGGGTGAGCACTTACGTACTCAGCAAGTCATAGGTAAGAGTAGATACATATAGTAGTGCTGATATGAACCTAGACTAGTCAAGAATTATGGATATTTGTAAATAATCTTTTCCTTTCTCATCTCATCTTATGGCAGCACTTTTTATAATATAACATCATCAATCATGTTCACCAGATTATAGCACTACCGCGACACGTCGACACACGACAGCCCACGGCAGCACTCCTTATCATGACAACACATGTCATTTGGGTAATCTTGATTTAAACATATTTTATTTAGAAAATAGTACTTGTGTCACACCCGGTGGATTTAATCCACCGCAGCAGACTCCTATAAACCCGGGAGCTCGGAGTATTCGAATACGTTTTAACTCTGCAGAGAGGTACCAATTTACCCGCAAGATATTCCACTTTCAAACCTTTCCTATCATAACAAAATGATTGGACCCCTGACTCACTTCATACTGTGAGCGGCAAGGTGAAAATAACAAGAACTTTTGTTATGTTTTACTCACAATTCACCCCCGACCCTGTGGCTCTCAGCGAGGCACAGTTGTGGCAGGTTGTATCCAAACCTCCACCCCTTTGCTTATTCCCATTACTGGGTCAGCGTGCTTGATCACCTTCAGTGATATGTGTGGGAGCCGCGCTCTGTGTTTATCGTGCATCACTACACATCTCATGCAGGGGTTTCATGTGCGATCCACATAATTACTTGTTCAGGCCTGTCCCATACCAGGCTTGCGGTTAGCACGTTGTTCATGCCACTAGACGCACAACACAAGGTTCTAGTCCTTATATGCCAGTGACCAGACCATCCACAACCCTGCACCTTCAGTGCCTGCATTCCTTTGCAGTCTAGCACCTCCAGTGCTACAGCCATCCATACCATTTTTCTGGTCATGGCTAGGGGTTTTATTTCATGAATATAAGTATATAAATACATATAATAGTTCATGGCTCAAAACTTGTTTATTTCACATTTCACAGATAACCAGTCTAGTACTGCCAATTCATAAATCAACCATTCTCAATCTTTCACATGCAATATTTCCTATATTCAAGGTTATATTATAGCAACATTTAAAATATAGGTTCAAGATGACCAAGGATATGACTTGCCTTCCGCGTCGTAAAATACAGCAGTCGATGACGGGTCAACAGCAAAATCTTCAAAGTCAGCTTCTGAATCTGCTCGACGACAAACAAACACACAATAATTACTTATAATATTTAAAATGTTTTATGACTTATATGCAGAAATGCTCAACAAGAATGATTGAACTAAACTGGAGATAACTGCAAACTGAACTGAGTCGAGATTCTAGGGTTTCAAGGAATTTGGGCTAAGGATGGTGATTAGATAATCTTAGGGTTTCAGGATTGCAATAGGGATAACAATTTTGTGGCTGGTTTAATCAAAACAGCGAATGTCAACAGATCGACATTCGGATCAAGGCTTGGACATAGCTTTAAGAAAAGCTAGAGTGCTTATCTCAAGTTGTGGTAGTAGAAGAAAATGTAGATCACAACTCTACAAATTCAGTGGACAAAGTGGATTTCAAATTGCACAAACAGAAGTGGGTAAACAAGGCCAATGCCACTGGCTGACAAGCTCTGGCATAGAGCTGACAATGCCAAAAACTAGGGCTTAGCATAACTTTTGATCTGGAGCTCCAAATGATGCACCACTTTGTCTTGGAGGTAGGCTTGAGTAACAGAAACAATTAAGTCAACAGGATCTAGGGCAGGAAATGGCTGGAAAGCAAGAAATTTGATGATGAACAGAGATGAACTGGCTGCACTGGAGCAGTTCTGGACACAAACTTGGCAAAGCTATATCTTCCAATCTAGGCCGATCTAGGTGTCGGGCTAGAAGACAAAAGTGTTCAGGAGATCAAAGCACACATACTAGACAAAGTTTCGAGGGCTGAAACAGCTGGGAAAATTTTTCCGGTGATCGGCGCCGGAGAAGAACACTGCCAATTGGGGGTTTCTGCTACAGGCCGAGAGAACTTAATTCCTTGCTTGGAGAGTATCTAGGAGGTATAAGAAAGCTTCTGGTAACATCAAATTGACCGGAGGATCACCGGAGAAGCCTGGCGACGATCGCCGGTTTCTGGTGAAGCTCGGGTTAGGGAAAAACTTCGATTCTTGCTCAATTTCGAAATCTAACTTCACAGGCTTGCTTGATTTGGTTCACTCATCAATTTTGTTTACAGAATCGAAAGCTAATTTGTACTGGATTGAGCCACATTACAGAAACAGGGCAAACTGCAATTTCCGGTGATCGCCGGCGTTAGAGGTCACCGGGGAGCAATTAAACGATACTACGCAGAGAGAATGAGTAGGGGAACTCACTGATGGCTTTAATTTGAAGGCTGATGCAGCGGATGAAGCTGGCACCGTGAGCCTCCTCGACGGCTCGCCGGAGAAGAAAACGAAAACAGCAAATTCTGGAACTTGGCTGGTTTCTGGTGAAGTGTGGAGGAGCTGCTGCACACAGGAGCGCTTAAATAGGCCAGGCGAAGATTGCAAGGAGGAGAAAATGAAGTAATTGGCAACTGGGGATGAGATGGATTGCGTGCTGAGCATCAGCGGCGAAGACACAGCGAAGAACGGTGATGCGACGGCGACAGGACTGCAACTGTCCACATTGTCGTTCATCGGGACTTTGCAAAGCTGGAGCAAGCGGTGGCGACAACACTGGCGAGGCAAAGCGACGTGGCGATGGATTGCTGACAAAGTCGCTGTTGGTCGCGCGCGGGAGCAAGCGCTGGTCGTCGACGTAGCAGCGGCCTTGCCACGGCACCAGCTGGAGCGATGACACGTGCGCACCGGCATGCACGGTCACAAGCGCGGCGAAGCCTCACCGGCGACGAGCAACCACGGCGCACAAGCACGGTGGTTTCTGGTCGTGCGCACAGTAATTGGCCTGGTCGAAATTTGGACTGAATTGCAGTTTCAATTCTTTGAGTTTTGGACTGAATTGTAAATCTGGAATTCTGGAATGGTTTAAACTGACTTTTCTTTCACTAATCTGGCAGATATATTCAACAGGATATTTGGCAAAGATAGTTGATAAGATTTGACACATTTGAATAATTTTTGATACAAACTGAAAATAGGGTAATTTAGGGTAAAATAAGATTTAAGTTTTGTCGATTTCGAATTCTGGCATTTAGGGTTTGATTTTGATATCTGCACAGAAGAGAGTTTGTGGTAAATAGCATTTTGAGAAGATTTGCCGAAGATATTCTGAATTTGGAGTTAATCTGGAGATTTTAGCCTTTTTGGGTTTTCAGATATCAGATAAGGACTATTTTGCGATAACTCTTGGACTGATTTGTGAAAAGAATCTAGATGGTAGAATCTGGCTGTTAACTTTTTATATTAAGGTATTGACATACCCATGATCATATTCCAGGAATAATCTGGTTTGAACTTGGTCAAGATTTTGATTGAATCTGTATTTCTGAAACTTAGGGTATTTGGGTAATATAAGGTATTTCTGTTTTCGAAAACAGAAGAAGTTGATAAATCTGGAATTTAGAGATAGAATTGGATCTGGGTTCTGAAGGCTTTTAGATTCAGGATAACTAATAGATCACATCTGAACAATCTGATCTTGATTTGAGGTCACAGGATAGATTTTGGAGATTTTAGGGCTTGAGGAAGATACTGATCTGGCTATTACTACAGATACATGCATGCATGCTATTTATGAAAAAGGAAATTTTCACCCCTAACTCAGGGCGTTACAACTTTATTTACTAAGAAAATTGGAAATGATTTCTTTGTTATCAAATTTATGTTGATGACATCATATTTGGATCTACTAACCAAGATTTTTGCAAGGAATTTGGTAATATGATGTCCAAGGAATTTGAGATGTCTTTGATAGGTGAACTAAGTTTCTTCCTCGGACTACAAGTTAAACAACTCAAGGAAGGAACTTTCATCAGTCAAAGCAAATATGTGAAGGACCTACTCAAGAAGTTCGGACTTGAAGAAGTAAAGCCAATCAAGACATCAATGGCCACAAACGGTCACCTTGTCTCTGACGAAGGAGGTAAACCAGTAGACTCAAAGCTTTATAGATCTATGATTGGTAGTTTATTGTATCTTACTGCTTCTAGGCCCGATATTATGTTTAGTGTTTGTATGTGTGAAAGATTTCAATCCTCTCCTAAAGAAAGTCATTTAATGGCCGTTAAGCGCATTTTGAAGTATCTAAAATATTCATCTAGTATAGGGTTGTGGTATCCTAAAGGTGCTAAATTCGAATTAATTGGATATTCTGATTCCGATTACGAGGGATGTAAAGTGGATAGAAAAAGCACCTCTGGCAGTTGTCAACTATTAGGAAGATCTTTAGTATCTTGGTCCTCCAAGAAACAAAACTCTGTAGCTTTATCGACCGCCGAAGCGGAATATGTTTCCGAGGGGTAGTTGTTGTGCATAATTGCTTTGGATGAGGCAAACCTTGTTGGATTATGGAATAAAATTTGAAAAAGTGCCTCTCTTGTGTGATAATGAGAGTGCGGTGAAAATAGCTACAAATCCAGTTCAACACTCTCGGACCAAGCATATAGATATCCGACACCACTTCCTTAGAGATCATGTTAGCAAAGGTGATGTGGTGGTGGATAATGTGAGAACCGAAGATCAATTAGCAGATATATTCACTAAGCCCTTAGATGAAAGTCATTTTTGTAAACTCCGAAATGAGCTTAACGTCATTGATATGTCAAATGTGGCTTGAAATGTTGAACTCATATTGGTTGTGCTTAAAGTCTCATTTGATTGCTTGAACTTCCTCTCTTAGTGCTTTTTAGACTCCTTTATCGACAATTGAGTAAAGTCAACCAAAAATATGTTGAGTTATAAGATAAATACTTCCCCTTTGGTGATATTGTCTATATCTCTCTTATAATTATCTTATATATATATATCACCCTATCCAAATCTCTTATGAGCATCAAATCAATCAAAAATCCTCCAAGATTTTTAGTCCTTCCAGCGGTCGAACCGATCCAATTGCGGTCTGACCGAATGCATCTCCTGAGAGCATCTTAAAATTCCTTCTTCTAGCGGTCTGACCGGTATCTCACCCTCGGTCTGACCGAACTTTCATGACCAGAGACCTTTTTATCCCGAATCTCTGTCCTTTTCACTATCTTCCCACTTGTCTCCTTCACGTGCGCCCCAAAAGTCTTTGGAATCTTCCTCTCCAGTCAAACCCTCGCAACACACGGACTAACCATTGATCAAGATCATCTCCAAACCATGTCTTCTAGGTATTTTGCTCAGATCTCCCCTCTTTATCATTTTGTTCATCACGGGGTTTAGGGCAATCATGGTGAATCTAGTTTAAATCCTTTCAATACCTAAAATTGATTCTTCCTATTGATGCACTGATTGCCTATACTCATTTATCGGTCCATATTGCATCTTAATTTCACCTAAATCCCTGAAATCTTGACAAACCCTAACTCTACGGTTGCGCCGGTCTGACCGCTCCAGTATCGGTGTGACCGAAATCAACAGCAAAGCCAGAGTTTGCTAATCTGTTATCTTATCGATTCACTTCTTTCATTCTTACCTCTTAGTATCTTATCTGCTTTATCTCTTGCAAATCTTCTAGTGGTCGAGGTCCTCAAGGAAATGTCTCCGTCCGAACAAATAAGAAGAAATTGGCGAAGCGGCCAAAAAGGACTCAACCCTCGAGCAGTAGCGACTCTCAGGATGATGATTGGGTGCCCTCGGCCGGAGATTCAGAGACAGAACAGTCGTCACATCGTGGTGGATCTTCTCATGTGGTCATGGACATCGAGAGTGAGGAAGATGAAATAAACGTCCACGCTTATCAAGGCCCGAAGAAGAATTGGACTTCAAGCGACTACACGAAGGCGAGGACCTCCTACGCCTACAATCATGCAAATGACGCCACGACTTCTCACTTCCACACGATGACACAGCAAGATGCCTTCTACGGACATTTGATCCACAAGAATATCTTCGAACACAAGTGGATCGAATGGGCTTATGTTGTGAATCAGCCCATCATGGCTCCTTTGGTTCAGATCTTCAAGGATATAGGGCTGTATGACTTTGTGGAGCACAAATGCCCATGGAACGCCACTGCTATCACACAGTTTTATGCTACGATCGAGATCAGATGGGTGGACCAGAAGATCATGTGGATGACAGGCTCTAGGAGGTATCAGGCCACCTTTGAGGAGTTTGCTGCGGCAAACAAGATAAATTTTGAGGAAATGAAGGAGGGGATCAATATGGAAGATGAGGACTACCTCCATGAGGATGACTGGCTCCAGTTTTATGAGCAGCCGGGAGGTGGTCAGCGGATTGTACCTGGCACCGTTACAGGTCTCAAAGTCCTCCCTGCTGTGGTCAAAAAAATCATCCGAGCCACGATCCATCCAAAGAGTGGAAATTGAGAAGCGGTCCGGGATTACTATTGGAACTTCATCGACCACATCCTCAAGAGTCATCGAATCAACATTGTCTCTTTTATCTTGAAGAAATTGAGGATGTCTCGGTAACCACTCTGCCGAACCAATACTATACTCCTTTTATCATGTTTTGAAGACAAAGTTCCCCCGCGGATCATGTGATATCAGACATCTCGGCTATAAGCCGTTTAGTGTCAATCCACGCGTCTTGGCTCGAGGCCATGGAGCACAGCATCAGCAGCAGCAGCAGCCGGCTCAGCCTATGCCTCCTCCTCCTCAGCCTCAGGCACAGCAGGCAGCTCAGTCTAGCCAAGCCCCCGCCTGGTTTACACAGTTTCAGCAGCAGTTCCATCAGCCGATGATGGATCAGTTCGCTACTCTTCTCCAGGGGCTTGCGCTCGCTCGCTCGGACTTGGCGGCTTTGAATGATCAGTTCCAGACCTTCTCGTCGTGCCAGGATCAGTTCGAGCAGCGCTTCGACGCTTTCTCCGCTCACTTCTACACCCGTTTCCCTCAGACTCCTCCTCACCATCCTCCCGATGATGATGCTCCCGCCAGTTCTTAGCTTTTATGGCAATTGATGCCAAAGGGGGAGAGAAGAGAGTAGAAGAGAAAATAGAAGAGAGTAGAAGAGAATAGGGGAGAGAACTGAGAGAACTTTAAATGAAAGAACTTTTGGTGTAAAGTTTTAATTTAACTTGTTTAGTTGAATGTCTCATTTATGATCTATGTGGAAGACATTTATGTTGGATGACTCTTTTGTGAGATTGTTACTTCATCATATATGAGATGTGCTTATGTTATGTTCATATGACCTTGTGATGATGATATCATGTGTAGAATTGAATGTCTTATTTGTGATACTTCATGATTATATAATGAATGAATCGAAATAGCGTCGTATACACATGCTTGAACTCCACCTAAATGCCAAAATTCTCTTATTCATACATTTAGGGGGAGTGTGTCTTTTTCTTTGATGCTTATTGTAAAATTCTTTTTTATGCTTAAAACTCATTCATCTACTCTTTATGTTGTCATCAATTACCAAAAAGGGGGAGATTGTAGCTTCTAGGCCCCTAAAGAGTGTTTTAGTAATTAATGACAATTGCAAATGCTATACTAACGATACCTGCTAAGTTGTGACAAGAAGAAACTCAAAAGACATGTTAATGAAAGGCAAAGAAAGAGCCTCACGATGAAGAAAGGACATTGATCAAAGAGGCAAAGGTACGAAATAGGGTCTTTTCCATTTAACCGATCTAAGGTGATTAGAGAAGAATTTTGACCGGATTTTTTGGATAGTCGCCGTACTATTAAGAGGAGCATGTGGTGTATCACAAAATACTTCATCTATGTGCCACAAATCATAAAATCAACTTGCATTGCATACTAGAAGGTCATATTCTTTGAGAATGCTTCTTTCAACTCATTTCTGCCAAATTCAGCCTCAGTCGGTCTGACCGATTGTGAGCCGGTCTGACCGAATGGACGGTCTGACCGAATGTTTACTCGGACTGACCGACGTTATGTCTAAGTGTAGTTTATTCCTTAAAAAGGTCGGTCTGTCCGTAGTTAAGACCTAGGTCAGTCTCCTGGAACTTCATGATTTATCTTACTGATGTATTGTGTTATGACGGTCTGACCATTTGCAAGACCGGTCTGACCGAGAAATCGGTCTGACCGTGTTTTTGAACTACGGTCTGACCGTATGGCCGCTCTGTCCGTAGTTTTCGGCCTGACCGTATAACGTGTCCAGAAACTATGTCGTCTCTGGACAGTTTCATGGTCTGACCGCAATTGGGTCCGGTCTGACCGCGAGTGTGCCTGACAAGGGCAGTTAAGCATTTATTGCGCCTGTTTTATGCCGTTGCAATTGCGGCGGTCTGACCGGGCTTATACCTGCAGTCTGATCGCCAAGTGATCTTTTTCTCCCAACGGCCTGTAACGGCTATATTTATTGTGGGGGGTATATATACTCCCATGCACGGTCCTGTTTATAACTTTTGGCATATTTGTGAATATTGTCATCATCCTTGAGAGTTTAAGCAAGTTTCATACACTCTAGGGTTTTAATTCTCGAATTTGTGAGAGTGTGCATTTGAGATCTTTTAGTGCACTGCATTTAGATCTCTAAATCAATCTTGTGGCACTAGAAGAAGGTTAAGTGATCACCACCGGCTTGTTACTCTTGGAGGTTGCCGGCTCCGAGACGGCTCGAGAGAAGGTTTTGGAGAGCTCTTCAAGGAAGATTGTGAAGAAGCCTCAAAACGTCTTGTGAAAGGGTTGAGCACGCCTTGCCAGAGCGGTAAAGTGCATCATTAGTGAAATCGAGGTTTGGATAACTCATTACACTAATCCGGCTCAAGATCTAGGTCACTTCTCGAGAGAAGGTTGACTAGATAGAGGAGCGGTTAGAGATTTGAGTTTGCCTCAACGTGGATTAGGGGTGATCGGCAAATCACCGAGAGCACGGGATATATCCTTGTGTTAAAATTGTTCATTGTTCTTCTTGTGTTAGTTATTTGCTCTCATTTACTATTAATTGTTTGATTAATTGTTAATTTGCTAAAATCGCCTATTTAGCCCCCTCTAGTCGATATCCTAGATCCCTTTCAATTGGTATCAGAGCTAGGACTCCATATTTAGAGGATTTAACCATCTCAGAGTAGGATAAAGATGGCTAGTGAGGGTCGGATCAATATTGGCAAACCACCACTCTTTGATGGATCTAACTATACTTATTGGAAAACTAGAATGATGGTTTATCTTAAAGCCATGGGTGAAAAAATTTGGAACGTGGTGGATGAGGGCTTTGCAATTTTTGATGATGATGACATGACTAACCTAGATAGAGATAATGCCTTAGCCAATGTTCAAGCCATGAATGTTCTTTATAGTGCTCTAAATCTAGGTGAATTTAATAGAATTTGTAAATTTGAAACGGCTCATGATATTTGAAGAAATCTTATGGATATTCATGAAGGAACCTCGATGGTCAAGGATGCAAAATTATTTATCCATAAGGGCCAATTTGAAAAGTTTGCTATGTTGCCCAATGAAGATGTATCGGAGATGTTTAACCGATTAAATAACATAGTAAATGAGTTAAAAGGGCTTGGTATGGATGTCACAAATGTGGAATTTTGTCGTAAGTTTCTTAGAGCTTTACCTTCAAAATATGATACAATTGTAACCTTACTTGTGCGTTCGAACTTGAAGAGTGTGACTCCGTTGGAAGTCTTGAGTGAGATTCTCACTCATGACATATTCAAGAAATCTCAAGAAGAAGTGAAAGATGAGGCTTCCGACTCCAAGAAGAAGAACATAGCACTAAAAGTTCAAGCCTCCAAAAGGGAAGACAATGAAGAAGAAAGTGATGAGAGAGACACCGATGAGGAAATGGCTCTACTTGTGAGAAGGTTCAAGCGGTTCATGAAGAAGAGATATCAAGGAAAGTCCTTCAAGAAAGGACAATCATCCAAGAGGAACCCATTTGAAGAGAGAAGATGCTTTGATTGCGGTGAAAAGTGTCACACATCTCCGTACAATGCAAAAACAAGGAAGAAGAAAAATCAATGAAGAAGAAGTACGAAAAGGAAGGAGAGAGCAAGAAGAAGGTTTTCAAGAAATATTACAAGAAGAAGGATGGACAAGCATGCTTCATTGAATGGGATTTGGATGCTTCAAGTTCTGATTCCGAAGATGAAGATGAAGCATCACCCAAAGGACTCGCCGGGGTAGCTATCAAGGAAGCTCCATCTCTATTCTCCACTCCTCATTGCCTCATGGCTAAAGGAGAATCGAAGGTATCATGTGACGAAGATGAATATACTTATGATGACCTAGTTGAGATGATCACCGGTTTTGATGACTATATGAGTAAAGAAAAAGAAAAATTCAAGGAATTGAAGAAGAGATACAAAACCAGGTCCACATCACCCTCGCGACCTTCGCGAGGGCACCTGCCAGTGCTGATGGGTCCGGAGTTGCCGGGAGGGAGGCCCCCTGCTGTCCACGGGGGAGGTCTTCCGATTCGCGGGGGGGCTCCAGACCCAGAAGTATTACGTCTTGCAAAGGACGCTCCGCGAACATTGCGGGGAGCTGTAGTCGCTCCACATCCAGGTTCGTTCTCGAACCGGTGGTTCATTTTTTCCTGGATTCCAACTCTCGGATTTTGACCAACTCCCGGGTTTTGACTAACTGCGGGCTGCAAGAGCTTCTCGTCCACCTGCATTTCCCTGAAAGCTTTCAGGCAGAGGACATCGGTGGACCTCCCACTATCCACAAGGATGCAGGCCAGGTGGCTGTTGTAGATGGTGGCGGAGACGATGAGTGCATCGTCGTGGGGGAAGCGAACCCCCGCACGTCTTCCGCCGTGAAGGTGAGGGGGACGTCCGACCACTTGGGTGGCGGAGTCGTGTGCAGCACCCCCACCACCTTTACCTCGCGCGCGTACTCTTTGTGCTGACGTTTGGAGTCCCGCCCGGAGGCAGACCCTCCCGTGATGACGTTGACACGCCTCTGGGAGGTTTGGAAGGGGAGAGTTTTTGATGGCTCCCCCTCCTGTTTCCGCCCCTGTTGTCCCCCCGCGGGAGTAGGAAGGCCCGGTAAAGTCGGCTGAGGGGGCAAGGAGGCCGGAGTCCCCCCCTGCCCATGCTGGTCGAGGAACGCCGCGAACTACTGCAACAGCTGATTGCATTCCCGGGTGGCATGGGTACTGGACCTGCGGAAGGTGCACAACGGGCCTTCCCTACTTCCTGTCGCAGGGCCTTCCCGACCGCGGGAGGGCTGCCCTCCCCCGTGGCCCTTCGGCTTGGGGAAGGGTTGATTGCCCCTTGGGGCGTCACGCGAGCCGCCTCCGCCCTCGAGGACAAAGGTGTCCCGAGGCCGTGGCTAGTTACGACCCACCTGCCTGGGGCGTTTGAGGGGGTACCTGGTCCCCCCGATCAGCGGGGGTGGGAGCCCCCTGGGTTTTCTTCCAGAGGTCGTCCTCCTCCGCCCGAGCGTACTTTTCGAGAACATTGAAGAGCTCGTCGGCGGAGGAGGGGAAGCTTTGGGAGAGCCTCCGGTGGAGCTCTCCCGGGAGGATCCCACTCTTGCACGCCTCGATGACCGTAGAGTCGAGGACGTGAGCCACTTGAGCGAAGCGCTTGAAGAAGCTGCAGATGGTCTCCCCCGTCCTTTGCTGGACAGTGTACAGCTGTGAAGAATCCAGGGGACGCAAGTAGTTCCCCTGAAAGTTCGCTCAGAACTCGCGCTTGAGCTGCGCGAAAGACTTGATGGTGTCGGCCTTCAAATTGTAGAACCAGGAGTGGGCGATCCCAGTGAGGTAGAGGGGGAAGTCATTGCATTGCACCGTCTCGTCCCCCCCACCCGCCGAGATGGCCGTGGAATATACCTGCACAAATTCATAGGGGTCGGCCTCACCATTGTAGTGCTCGATGTGCGGCGGGCGATAACGCCGCGGCCATCGAACGCACCGAAGTCTGCGGCATAGCGGCTGATTAGCCCCCTGCACTTCCCGAGGGGAATCCCGATCGCTGTCCGCTTTCACGGGGGACACGCCCTCGTTGTCGGAGGCGGGAAGTGGCCCAAGAGGCCCGCCAGCGTGGCGGTAACGGCGCTTTTCTTCCGGGCCGGGACTAAGTTCGAAGACGTTCGGACTTTCCCCCGGAGAGATTGGCTCTACGGCGGGTCTCTTCCCCCGGACAGTGCGGGAGCGAAGCTCTCCGCGTCCGCGACCCTGGGGAAGCTCTTCCCCGGACTTAGTCGTGCGCATTCGCTCGACCTCCTCCTGGGAGAAACGGACCTGGTTCACCGGAGGCACCCTTGGGGGCCGCCCTGGGGTAGGAGGGAGCTCATGCACTGTAGCTACCGGCCCAGGGGCTATCGGGGCTAGCTGGGGGGAGCCCCCTGCGAAGACCACTGGAACCGGAAAGGGGGAAGCCCCTGTATCATCCGAAATCGGGGAGGGGGCCCCTGCGGCTACGTTCGGAACCGGAAAGGGGGAAGCCCCTGTATTATCCAGAACCGAAGAGGACGGAGCCCCCGCGGCGACGACCGGAACCGGAAAGGGGGAAACCCCTGCAAGGGAGGAACTTCCGCGGCGGCGTCCGGAACCGGGGTGCCATTTTAGGGGGTGGTCCGCTGCGGCACGGGAGCTGCTCTGTCAACCGCCCCCAGTGCGGTAAACGCGACCTGTGGGGCGTGACTGGCTCCCGGTGCAGGGAAAACCCCCAGCCCCGGGAAGGGGCCCGAAACGGGGTATCCCCCCGGCGCCCCCGGCGCCGCGAAGGACCCGGGCATGAAGTAACCCCCCGGCATCGGGAAGGCTCCCTGCGCCGGGAAGGCTCCGGATTGAGGACCCACCGGGGGAGGGTGCCCCCCGGCGAGGTCGTACGGGAAGGCCGGGCCTCCGGAGACCGGAGGGGCCACCGGGTGACCCATAAACATGGCCATAGCTCCCGGGTATGGGTACTGCGGCTATGTGGGGATCGGTGGCCGTGCCAATACGCGAAGCAGCTCATCCATAGAGCGCTGGGCGCGGAGCTGGCCCTCCACTAAAGCCTCAAGCAAGGCGTCCCGGGGGGCCGGGGGAGCCGTCGGGGGGAGACTGGTCCCGGCTGAGCCTACCGCGGTCCCCGGGACTGACCCAAAGGTCGAACCACCGAAATTAACAGGGAAGGTGGGAGATGGTACCTGGGTCTAGCCGCCTCTGAGTAGAAGCGCCGGGATGGTTGTGTCCCTGACGGGTGGCGCCGGGTCACCGAGACCGGCGTCACCGGGAAGGGCACGGGCCCTCGTTCTTGGGGGAGCCATGGCGTCTTGTCACAAGTCTCCCCACGGTCGGTGCCAACTGTCGTGGTATTACGAATACCCCGACAGGTTTTGTGGTCGATCCTAGCGAAGAAAATATGACGCGGGCTGACCGGGCGACCGGTCCTCCCCCGCCGGACAAGCACAACAAATGACACAAGCGTTTATGCAGGTTCGGGTCTCGGTGGGGGCCCTAGTCCTGTCGGCGTGCTCCCGACCGGAGTCGATTGGGGGAGCTCTCTCGGGAGAGATGGCTCTGGAGCACACCTGTGAGATTCTCTATTCTAGCAATAATGAGCTAGTTGTCCTTTACAAGAGGTGTACAAGAGCTTTTATAGCCCCAAAAGAAGCAAAAAGACTAAACTACCCCGCTTGCCACCGTTGGATCGGAGGGTAGCAACGTCCTTCTCCCGGCCAGGCGCCTCGGATGCTTGACAGGTGTCCGCTGATTCCCGAGGCACTCCTAGCGTGACCTGCGCGTGACCCGGGACTGGAGACTTCTGTCTCCAGAAGGATGACAACACCTGGGACAGGCACCGGGGGCCTTGTCCCCGGGCAAAAGGCGGCTCCCGGGATAGGCACCGGGGGCCCTGTGCCCGGGCAAAAGGCGGCGCCCAGGACAGGCACCGGAGGCCTTGTCCCGGGGCAAAAGGTGGCCACCGGGACAAGCACCGGGGGCCTTGTCCCCGGGAAAATGGCGGCGCCCGGGATAGGCATTGGGGGCGCTGTCCCCGGGCAAAAGGCGACGCCCGGGACAGGCACTGGAGGCCCTGTCCCAGAGCTAAAGTGCCCGAGATAGGCACCGGGGGATTTGTTCCCGGGCACACGGCGCAACTTCTTACCTGGGTTTAGTCTCGCACACATTTCCCCATACACCGGGTTCCAGGGAACTTCCGGAGCCCTTCGGCCCTTCGTGCGAAGATGGTCCCTGACGGTTCCCAGGGCCCCAGATCCCAGGGAACTTTCGGAGCCCCTCAGCCCTTCGTGCGGAGAAGGTCCCCGACGGGTCCCTAGCCCTCCGAGCCCTGGGTCCCAGGGAACTAGACCCGAGGCCCCGGGTCCCAGGGGACTTCCGGAGCCCCTCGGCGCTTCGTGCGGAGATGGTCCCCGGTGGGTCCCGGGCCCTCCGGGCCCCAGGCCCTAGGGACTTCCGGAGCACCTCAGGCCTTCGTGAAGAGAAGGTCCCAGTGGGTCCCTGGGCCACCGGGCGCCGAGTCCAGCGGGGTCTCCGGAGAGTTTCGGCCTTCCGTGCGGGGAAGGTCTCTGGCAGGTCCCTGGGGCTCCAGGCTCCGGGTCCCTCAGGAACCAGCGAGGACACTTGTCAAGCATCCAAGCCCTTTGGCCGGTGAAATGACGTCAGCACCCCTCGATCCAATAGCCATAGCTAGGGCTTTTTTGTCTTTTGCGTGTTTTGGGGCCTATAAATACCACCTTGTACCTCAACACACTCAAACAATAGGCTCCCTTGGAGACCTCTCTCCCCGATAGACCTCCTCCCCAGCGGACTCGCGTCCGAAGGGTGCCGACAGGACTAGGGCCCCCACCGGGACCCGAACCTGTATAAAAATCACTGTCAATTGCTACGTTGCCCGGCGGGAGGTGACCGGTCACTCGGTCAGCTCGCGCCACTGTTCGCGTGTCAAGTCTCTCCATGAAATCTGCCGGTGGTATATTTTATAGCACGACAATATCCTTTGTGGATATTGAAGCAAGACTCATTCATTTGAGTGCTTCAACGAGGAGTAGGGGAGACCAGTCGAGTCTCCAAGACCTCGGGATACATTGTTGTGTTTGATTCTCTTTCTCTCATTTTATTTGCGCAATCTAATTGTTGAATCGATTCAGTTTTTATTTGCACTTAGCTCTTTTTGGTTTTGATCTTGCAAAAGTTGTTTTATTCGAGAACTTTTTTTAAGCCCTCCTATTCACCCCCCTCTAGTCGGCTTCCTCGATCCTATAGTTCTGACTTTTTGCGAAATCATTTGGGAGATTCTAGCCTCCTTTGAAAAAAATAACCTATGTGTTCCTCCTGGCCAAACAGAAGGCGTGAGATTTATGTTTTCTAATGAGGATTATGTTTTCTCACTGAATGAATTTGCTAATCTTTTAGGGTTAAAATCGAGGGGCACTTTTCATGGTTCTCTAATTTGCACCCCCAAAAAAATTTGGAATGCTATAACCATAGAAGGGCAACACCTTTCTTGACCAGGTAAATCAAAAGCAGCCAAATTTGCAATCCCACCTTTCGCTATTTGCAGTATCTCATGGCCGAGACAATTTTGGTCCATGACAGTAATCAAGAAAAGTTTTAGAAACCGATGACGAATTTCTTTCGGCTATGTAGGAAAAATTCATCTCTCATCCACTACCTATTTTGCCCATCGCCTTGAACTTATCGGGAAGGATTTACACAAAACCTCACCCATAGTCTTAGATGGCTTAATCACTCACATTGCATCCTCTGTAGGGTTTAATGTTAATGATCATCGGGAATTTTTGCCCACAGTCACCCTTCACCTACCTTCACTGCTCACAACGGGGTTTTGCCGGAGGGAAGCAAATTCATTCCGTCGATTTATTAATTGACTTCTCCCCATCCTTTTGCCCGATGTTTCTCAGACAAGATTATCTAATGAGCAAAACTGGAAATTGCTCCCGTCTAGTTCATACGATCCGAGTTCCTCACGCGGCACTGAATCTGACGAA
Source organism: Pharus latifolius (assembly GCA_019359835.1). NCBI lineage: Eukaryota > Viridiplantae > Streptophyta > Magnoliopsida > Poales > Poaceae > Pharus > Pharus latifolius. The sequence continues at coordinate 51,184,283 of CM033322.1, forward strand.
CTGGCGACGCATGATTTTACCACTTTGAATGCTTCCATAGAGTCCTTGTTCACTAGTTTCTCTGACTTTAGGTCCGAATTTGCAGATTATAGGACTACGATGGATTCAAGGATGGACTACCTCCTCGGCCACGTGGATCACCTCTACGACTATCATGTACATGTAGGCCACATCCTCTCGGACGGCACGTATCCAGGTGCACATACACACCACGAGGACCGTCTTCACACCTAAGGCCTTCCTCCACAACCCTATCGACCATCTACCTATCCATATCATCCTCTACCATATTTCCACCAACCACCTCCACCACACTCCGATGATTGATCTTCAAGGTATGCAAGTTTTTGTTTTATTTTTTGTTTTTCTTTTATAGTTTTCACTTGCGACATCTTGGACTGAACCATTGGAGCTACGTGGACCACAACACCCACTTTCACCACATCATCTTCAACAACGTCCACATTATCATTACCACTACTTCAACCGATAATCTATATCACTGTGCGGACCCTCATTTGAGGAATCCGGTGGCAACCGCCTGTAATACCCTAGATTTAACTACCTCTTTAGTATGCCAGTCAGTGCATCTCCATTGGATTCCTCAGAAGTCTCAACCCCATCTCATATTAAACTCTACAAGAATTCGCAAACCTTGGCCTATTCTAGATCAATTATCTCAGGAATATGATCCAGGGTATGCCACTACCATAATTTAAAAAGTTGGCAGCAGAACTTCACCATTCAGACCATTTTCGCATTTCAGTCCAAACTATCATAGATTGATCCTTTACAGATTTCCCCAAAAGCCTGAAAAGGATAAAAGCCACATATCATCCCCAAACCTTGATCTGATTCAGGGAGCATCTCCCAATTGCTATTCTTTACAAAATCTTCTTCTAAGAGAATATCAAAATCTTATCCGAAATCGGAAATCCTGAGATTTCAGACTTCGACAAAATCCAGATTCTAATTACCCTAATTACCCTATTTTCGTTTTGCTCAAAACCCAATAAAAAACACCAGATTATGTCACTTGTCTTTGTTAACCTGCTTGTTGAATTTAGTAACAGAAGCTGATGAAATCAGTTCCAGCCAAATCGATTATTTTGGCAGATTTACAATTCAGTCCTAAAACCAAGTTTTAGAAATTATGTTTCAGTCCTAACCTCTTTCCCAGTCCCTTTCGACTAGAACGCCATTTGTTTTCAACCAGGGCCCCGGCCATCCGCCTTCGACCAGCGCGTTCGCCACAATCTTCGCTGCCAGCCAGCGTCCGCCTCCACCAGTGCTCGTGTCCTACGTGTCGCGTGTCGCGCACGTGTCGCACCGGAGCCAGCCACCGTGGTAGCGTCCACGATGACCAGCAGTAGTACCGTCTCGTCTTGTGCGTGCGCATGCCCGCAGCCATCAGACCTTTTTCGCCACGCCGTTGACATGCCGAGGCCGGCCATCACTTCACCTCTGTGCCAGCCAGGAGCTTGTGTGAATGCCATCTCCCAGCTGACAAAGCCGTGGCAGCCGCTGCAGTAGTCTCGTCGTCGCTGCACACCGTCTCGATAGTCGCCACCAACGCCAGTCAATTCGATATCCTCCCGATTTGCTTCAAGTCTCGAGGGCACCAGCCCGCTGCTTATTTAAGCCCCCCCCCCCCCCCCAGAGCTTCTTCACACCCTCCAGAAACCACCTAAGTCCCAACATCTTGTGTTTTCTTCTTCTTCCCCGGCGAGTCGTCGAGGAGGAGCACGGTGCCAAAGCTCACTACTGCTCCATTTATCCATCCAGCTGCACCGGTGTACTCCTAGCATCCAACTCTGTGTTCCATAGTAATTAATTTATCTCCGATAGACCTCAACACCGGTGATCGCCGTGAACTTTAATTGCCCTATTCCTTCAATTGAAGCCGTTTTTGTCCAAATTGGCCATCCCTCCTTAAGAGTTATTTGATCCCCAGAGCCTAGTAAACAAGCATGTTCAGCTACATTTTGAAATGTCTCACATCACCGGCACACCTCACTGAGCCCCCGATCAATGTGACCCCACGTACAGGTTCACTAAGCCTCACAGATCGTGTAGCCATTGTCAAACTTATTCTTCATAGCTTTGAATTGAAAACACCATTGAATCATCGTCTTCGAGTCCGGTCGTGACACCGGCGAACATCGAGCCACAACCGAAGCTCGATTCCCTTGTCCAACACCATCTACTTCACTCCAGGAACAAAACCCCTGAACCAATTTCGTGATTCATCAACCCCTGTGCCCCGTCATTGTAGCCCATCTTCTATTCTAGCGGCCGACAACTTAAACCTCACTGTTCGCCACTGTCAAGCCGCCATCCTCCAATCAATTTTTTCAGCAGCACCCTTTCTATCCTGCCTACGTGTTTGACAAGGATGGCAAAGCAGCGCACGCGTGGATCGTCCAGGCGCGCAAGCCCTAGACTCAACAGTGCACTGGCATAGGATTCTCTCTGTGCCAGGGTTCTTTCTGTAATTTCACTGATTTCCTTGACTTTTCTGCAGAAACCAATTTGTCCACCAGCCCCCTCATTGTGTTTGGCACCTAATGCCCTAGTTTGAGCTTATCTTGACTTTTTGAGAGCCCCAGAATAACCCAATGCCACTCACTGACATTGTCAGGCCATCAACTGAATGTCGGCCAGCAGACATTCACTGTGTCCGAGCCAACCCTTGTGCTCTTAGCCAAACCCCGAGTGTCTTCTCTCTCTCAAGATCATTCCCAACCAGATCATCTCGCTTGCATGCATGTCTATACATTATATACATATAATTTATGTATTCTTATGTGTCATACTGTGTCTTGCGTGCGAGAGTAGAGCAAGAAGCAGAAGAGGCAACAAAAGTCTTCGAACATCCCTTAGAGCAATCAGACCCCGCGTTGCAAGGCAAGTCTCTTTTCCCCTTGATCATGTCTTTCCCAGTATTTGAGCAAACTAGGTTATTTACTATTTCAAGTATATGCATGCTGTATTTTCAAATGCTATGTTAGAAAAATATGAGTAGATATGACCTAATTTCTTTGAGGCCCTTCATGTTCGTATATCCCATACACCCTTGTCACCCCAGGATATCATGCTTAGGCTATTCCTATGCTTAAATGTATATATTAAGTGCTAAATGGTCATGTGTATGAAATATGTACTTAAAACCTCTTTTGTGAAGAAAATGTGATTAGAATCGATAGTGAGGATGGTTTGAATGGTTGGTGCTGTGTGCGCAACGGGAATGTGATCCTTGTGCTGTGTGCGCATCATGAATGGCTCCTCACTAAAGATTCATAAGGACAAGAACCTTGTGTTGTACTTCTATGAGGCATGGAGAACGTACTAACCACTTGCCAGGTATGGGACGGGCGCAACATAGTAGTTTTCCCAGTATTAGCTTTTCCTTGCAATGGTTGTCGGTCCGGCCTCTCGAGAGGAAACTAGTGGGCCACAGAGGGCCACGAGTGGTGTGAGCTAATGAGTGAACCAAGAGTATTGAAGGAAGGCGCCCTACGCCTGGATTCTGAGACGTGCGCGGCTGAATCCATAGGCTATGTGTCTCGCGGGACCATAGGCCAAGGCTAGGTAGAATTGGCTATGGGGAGTACCCACAACGGTAATAAGGACTGAAATGTCTATTTACCGAGTGGGAATTGTTAATGGTAGGATTGCAAAATGTTGTGTGATCTCAGCCTTGTCACATGCGTAAAAGTCACATGGAGAGGTACCTACTTGAAATCTGAGTGATCGGTGGATTAAAGTGGTACACCTTTGCAAAATTATAAAAAATATGAGATACTCTGACCTCCTAGGTTATGGAGTCTGTGCGCGGTGGATTCTATCCACGTCGATGTACGACAAGTAGCTTTTGAAGGATTTTTGTAATAGTGATAAAAGTGGTGACTCATGGAAAACCGCCACGGATAACATCTTCTAAAAATCTAGTTTAGGATTTTAAAGTCTCGCTTTTTGAAAGCAAAAACTTTCCTCAAAACTTTAGAGTGAAAATCTATTCTATCCCTATCTATAAACCAAAGAGCCCATCTCTTGGAAATTCCCCTCATCTATATAACTGCATTCTAAAATTGAGACTTGTTGAGCACTGTGTGGACAACATGCTCACCCTTGCTTTTGTAAACAAATTTAGAGGAAGGATTCGTTGATCCCGACTCCTACGGCCTTAAACCCCATGAGGAGGAAGGAACCATCCCTGAAGATTCAGCTTACTAGAGGGTCACTCAACAAGTGGAGTCCAATGTGGAGGAAGCCCATGCAACCCCGCTGTCGATGTAGATGAAGACCGTCAGAGTCGCCTTGCTTGTTGTTTTGTTTTTGTGCCGACCGTTGTGTTGAAGAAAACTCCTTACTTTTGTATCAACTTTAAATTGCGTCATTTTCGGTGCTATGATATTGTAATATTGGTCCTTGTGAAATGGTACTTGTTTTTAATTATTTGCATTGCAATATAATACATTTTGCTGTTGTGAGCTTGCGATGTATCATTCGGAGTGCAATCCACCTGGGCGGTTGCCACCGGATTCCTCAAATGAGGGTCCCACACAGCCCAGTTGGATTGCACTCAGAAACGTACATCACAAGCTCACAACAACAAAATCTAAATTAAACTTCAATGCAGGTAATTAAAACAAGTATAAGGTCACGAGGACCAATATTATAGTACCATAACGCCAAGGATGACGCTAATTAAAGTAGATACAAAAATAACAAGTTTCTCTACACAGGAGTCGGCACCACAGTACTAAACACACAGGACAACACACAAAGCGACCACGAAGATCTTCACTTCCTTTGGCAGCGGCTCAGCATGGGCTTCCACCACATCGGACTCCACTTGGTGCATGACCCTCCTATATGGCTGAATCATCTGGGACGGTTCCTTCATCTTCTTGTTTCTCGAAGCCAAAAGAATCGGGGTCAACGGATCCTTCTTTTGGGTTTGAGTGCAAAGGCAAGGCTGAGCACGTTGTCCACACGGTTCTCAACAAGTCTCATTTTATGAATGCAGATACATAGATGAAGGGATTTCATAGGAATGAGGTCTTTGGTTTATAGGTAAGAATAGAATATATTTTCACTCTAAAGCTTTGAAGAATGGTTTTGCTTTCAAAAGTGAAACTTTGAAACTCCTAAACTAGGTTTTAGAAAACGTTATGCGTGGCGGTCTTTCATGAGTCACCACTTTATTAACCAATATTATGAAAACCTTCCAAATACTACTTGTGCTGCATCGACGTGGAAAGAGTCCACCGCGTGCACACTCCATAACCTGGGAGCTCAGAGTATCCGATACTTTTTGAAACTTTGCAAAGTGGTACCACTTTAATCCACTTCCTCACTGAGCTTTCAAGTCGGTACCTCTTTGTGCGACTTTTACACATGTGACAAGGCCGAGATCACACAATAGTTTTGCAATCATAGTATTAACAATTCCCTGCCCGGTGAATAGATAGTTAAGTCTAAGATACTGTTGTCTAGTGCACCCCACAGTCCATTCTACCTAGCCTCAATCTATGGTCCCGCGAGGAACATAGCATGTCGATTCAGCTGTGCACGACTCAGAATCCAGGCGTAGGGAATGTTCCTTCTAACACCTGATTCACTCATTAACTCACACCACTCGTCACCCTCTGTGGCCCACCAGTTTCCCTCGAGAAATCAGACCGACAACCATTGCAAGGAAAAGCTAATACCGATAAAGCTAGTATGTTGCGCCTGTCCCATACCGGGCAAGTGGTTAGTACGTTTTGATGCCGCATAGAAGTGTAACACAAGGTTCTTGTCCTTATGAACCAAAATGAGGAACAACAACATTCCCAATGCGCACACAACACCAACCATACAGACCATCCCCACTGTCGATTCTAACTCATATTTTCACAAAAGAGGTTTTTGAGCACACTTTTCATATAAATGACCATTTGGCATTTAACATGTATATATATGTTCAAGTATTAGCATAGCCTAAGCATAATTTGCCTGGTTTTGAAGATTATCTTTAATCAATTAGATAACTAATTTATCACATCTTTGCATATGATCTATTGAACTTAGCTCTCTCTAAAACTATTGCCTAAAATGCGGCTTTGTCTAGTCTCTTGTCACGTATATGCGACCCACTGGGGGAGGCGATGAAGGGAAGGTATATAGAACAATGAGATAGCTTACAGGTCCACAGGAAACTGACAAAGCTGCCTATCATAAGTGCACTTAAATAAGCATCTTAAACTGTGTTTGCTCTAGCCGCGATAGAATGATCCACTTCAAAACAATCTGGCAAAGAGCAGAAAAAGTTGAAGAAGAAAATAAAAAATGAATAAATCAAAAATCAAAAATAAAATTTTTAAAATTTCTCTCTAAAAAGGGCAATCTAGCAACTTTGTATAAATTGTAGCATAATGATTGTTTTCTTTAGCTATTGTTTGTTTTAAACCCTATATGAAAGAATATGTCAAGGGCAATCTAGCAATTTTTTAAAAAGATACCAAAGCAGAACAGAAAGGAATCGTGATTGAATATTCCACGGTCGAAATTACTTGGTCGAATGAGAAAGAACCATAATGGAACACACGAAGACATATGGTCGAACACGAAGACATCTGGTCGAACAAAGTTCCGATCCAACACGAAGACATCTGCTCGAACAAAGTTCCGATCCAACACGAAGACATATGGTCGAAAAGAGTCCCGATTGAACACGAACACAAGTAGTCGAAACGAGTCTCAATAGAACACGACTATTGCTTGGCCTCTTTTTTGGCCCAGCGGAGCACGATCAAGAGCATGACCCATGCTCGGCCTGGAGCACGACTCATTCTAGAGGTCGTCCTTGGCTTAGTTTACAAGAATTATTTGTCAAAACTGGTCGCATTTGACTTGGATTTGTCCATTCCTGTGCCATTTGAAGTTGGATTTTGTAGCTTGCACGTCAAAGAGTTATATTTGGGCAAGCTAAACCATTGTATGATAAATAGAGAAGCTTTTGGCTCAATTAGATATGTTCTCTTAGGTAGTTTTAAGTAGTTTTCTTAGTAGAGCCAACTTCTCTATTTTTCATGCATTTGTAAGCCAACAAGGACAACAGACTTAATTTTCAAGCAATCAAATAAGTTTTCTTTTATTTCTTATTATTACCGCATTATTATGGATTTTTGTTAGTAATTCACTTCTAGGGCTAGAGATGACCTAATCCAGAATGCGTGATTCTTCCTGGATTGTGATCGTAAGTTTTGCAGTTATTTCCTGATGCTTTCTTCCTCCTAACTCTAAATTCTCGTTTTGGCAACAAATGTAACAGTTGAGCCTTAACAAGAATTTAGGGGAGTTCTTGAGTTCTTAGCGCTTTGACGCACGATCCTAAATAGGAGAGAGGCTCTCGCCAAACATAATAGTGGAAGCGATCCTCTGACCATTGTACCAGTGGTCATACTGGAAACTTAATATGTCTTGGAAAACAACTGAAATTAACTTGCTATTCTAATACCTTGGATAGAATTACACCTGATGGTTATCGAACTCCCGAAACCCAAGGTTTTCCTTCCTGCTTTATAAATCCTAGATTTTGTACTTGCTCTTTACTGCTTTTAAATCCTAGATTGATAGATTTAGTTGCAGCCCAAAAACCCCAAAACGTTTAGACTTAATCAGTGATCCATTAACCAAAGAGATGAATACACTTGTTCCTCATCGAATTCGACCCTCAAGTGCTCAACGTTCAACCAATGGGGAAGTGGTTATTACATAATCGCGTGCACCCCTCTGCGTGTGATCACGCATCACACACTAGAGAAGTGGCTTGCAGTTCAGATGTTCTTCGCAGGCTAAACTACAATGCGCTGATGGTTGTAGACGCCGTAGTTGGTGGCGCATTAATGAACAAAGGTGTAGATCAAGCATACGATCTCATCAGAGCTATAACTCAATACTACACACAATGGGGAACCGAACGAGCTGCTCAGTAGACTCCGACCAACAACATGGATGTAAGTGTAATGTCGCAATTAGCCAAGCAGGCAGCTCTTCTCACTGATAAATTAGCTATTCTTGGTTCACCTGCTACTTGATGGAGCACCAATGACAACCCGTGCAGTCGAACATGGAGCGCATACTAGAGAACTTTCTATCAAATCAAGAGAAAGAAAAGATGTCCATGAGCCAAAAGATAGATTCCATATCAAGCTTTATCTAACCGTCTTATTTCTACCAAAACCATCGCTGGCAAGTAAAACAACAGAAGCACCATTACTACCAACAGAGAATGACGACAAGCTCATCGAACCAAAAGAAATAGGAAAGTGGAGAAAACCAGGTAACACGTGTTTATAATCCAACTCCTCCTTTCCTAGGAATGTACGTTAAAGTAAATCTCGATAAGCAATTGGAAAAGTTTACAGGAATATTGAAAAAGTTTAATGTCACTATACCTTTCACTGACTTGGTATCTCAAATGCCTTCTTTTGGAAAATTCTTGTAAGATATACATACTAAAAAAGGTGGGATTTGAGTGAATTTCAAACTGTTGTTTGACCGAAAATTGAAGAGCTTTAACTAGAACAGGATGCCAGCAAAGCTGTAGTGGGATCAAGGGAGCTTCTCCATCCCTTGTAACATATATACGGTACACATCAATCAAGCTCTTTGCGACCTAGGCGCAGGCGTGAGTGTGATGCCTCTTACCATTGTACAACATTTGAGCATGGGTGAGATCAAGCTTACATGCATAGTTTTGCAACTTCCCGATCGCTCTGTGAAGCATCCGTAAGGAAACCTGGAAGATGTGACTCTTCAAGTCGCTAAATTTTATCTTCCAGTTGATTTTGTCGTTTTTGATATGGATGAAGACGTTGCTATACCTATTATATTGGGACAACCCATGCTCTGAATAGCAGGTGCCCCCATTGATATTCGTGAGGGATGAATTACTTTTCACATATGGGAGGAGAAAATTTTGTTTAAAATATCTAATGTTCACTACTACAGAAAAGCTTTCTTCTATCGGTAAAAAAAACCCTTCTACTATCGGTTTTCGTACCGATAGAGATAGACACGATAGAACAAGACAGAACATTTTCTATCGGTAAATAACCGACAGAAGAAATTAACAATTCTATCGGCATCTTAGGAGTGTACCGATAGCAAACCCGTCGTAGTCTGACGATTAACGGTGGGAAAAGTACCACTATTCTAACGGTTAATTACATGATTACCGACAGGAAAATATTACTATTCTATTGGCACCTTATGATTGTACCAATAGAAAACCCGTCGTCGTCTGACGTTTAGCGTTGGGAAAAATACCCATATTCTAACGGTTAATTATAAGTTTACCGACAGAAAAAAGTGTAGCACTCTCTCGGTTGGAAATGACATTATCGATAGAAAAAATCTTAGTACTCTCTTGGTTGTGTATGAGTTCACCGGCAGGAAAAATCACACTCTTCTAACGGTTAATTATACGATTACCGATAGAAAAAACCACAGTAGGCAGGAAAAGTCACTCTATTCTGACGGTTAATTTCAAGTTTACCGATAGAAAAATGGGTGGTAGTCTCTCGGTTGTGGATGAGTTTACCGATAGAAAAAACCACAGTAGTCTCTCGGTTGTGGATGAGTTCACCGGTAGGAAAAGTCACACTATTCTGACGGTTAATTTCAAGTTACCGATAGAAAAAACTACAGTAGTCTCTCGGTTGTGGATGAGTTTATCGATAGAAAATTTGTAGTGGTCTGTCGGCTGTGAATGAATTTGCCGATAGAACATTCACATATACAGTATATTATTTGAATTCACAATACATTACATTCACATATGCAGTACAGATGCAATACATTATAGATTGGATACACAATACAGTACAGATGCAAAGAAGGGTAAATTCACAGAACAGATTGACACATTACACAGTTATTCACATTTATTCACATATATATGGACAAATACAAATTGCAATCCAATGTGGACATTTATTGACATATATATTTATTCACATGTATATAAACAGTCTATGCACAGAGTACACGAAAAAGAGAAAATTATCATGGCGGATGGTTGGGCGCAACTTCCTCCATGACATATTGAGCCCAGATTTGTCGAAGAGCTCTAATCTTTGCATTTTCGTATGAGTCTTTCGACATGGCGATCTGCAAGCATGTGTGAATACTTAGTAACTAACTTCCTAATTTAGAATGTGACACCCAATTTTCAAATTTGAGTTAGCTATCGATGCTTACCTGGGGGAATTGGGCAAAGTTTGTCTGCAATAGGTCGTACATGTAGCACAACACATAAAACCCGCATTCCCACGATTGCGGCTGCTGATGGCACTGAGATAATTGCATATGCGAAGACATGTTAGCTATTGTTTCCATAAACTAATTAAGCATAAACAAAAAGTCTCGTGAGTACCTCATATTCTTTCCAAGCTAGTAGGGAGCCCTGCAGTGCGGCATGCCTCCCTCCAGCGGACGCATATTTATCAAAAGCCCTGCATTTCAGTTAGTATTGTCCGTTAATGTATTATCATTAGCTAGTGAGGTGAAAATTTAAATCAAACATATAATTTACTTACGCCTCCATATTCCCCTTGACCACATATTCCATCGATAATTTGTCACGCATCGAATCGAGGTAGTACACCTCGTTCCTCGGCGGACAGATCACGATGAGGATCCAGTGGTCCCTGCATTGTACGTAAAAGAGGACCGCGTGCTCAAAGTATATCTCAGGTGTAACATACAAGATCGAGTTAAATTAGTACGAAATGCACTAACCTTTGGTGGTACGGCACCAGAATGAACTCCCTGTCCTGCTGCGCCATCAGCGCCTTGGATATGTACTGCTCAGCGTGCGCGGCGTCGTGCTCTAGCATCGTGAGGCTTATTTTCTCTGGGTCGAGGAAACCCACCTTGTCACACGCAGCCTCCGATGCTAGCCTGTACATGCACCTGCATGCAAAGGACGACATTAGTATTGCACAGAAAGTTACTACATTTCAAATGAACTACAACAATGCAGAGTTAGCAAATAGATTTAGAAAACAGCAATACATAGCATCAGCAAACTCACAGGACTCCAGTCCGTATGATGGACATATCGAGCTCCCGCCAGTTGTAGAGGTCGAACAGACCCTCGTGTGCCACGGATATACTCCTGGGCTCACGGTGGAACTGCCCAGGCCTGTAGGGAACTAAGAAGTTCAGATTGCGCCGAGCTCGGTGTAGGTACCACGCGTGGAGGTCTCTGGTTGATCGATCCAATTTGCGCAAAGCTGCCTCCGACATGAGTGGGAACCCGTTCGTGAACCTCTCCGGCTGTCCCTGTCGCCCTTTTCCCTTGCCTTTGCCCTTGCCTTTTGCCGGGGACTGAGCGCGTACCTTCGAAGGCAAGGGCGAGGTGATGCCAGCTTTCTTCCGAGGTGAAGGCGTGGATGCACTGGGTGGGGTGGAGGCCGTCTTTGATGTGTCCAAGGTCGCACGAGATCGGGCCTCATGCCCCGAGCTGGGGGCGCAGTCCCCTGGTAGCCCAGCGGCAGGCCACTTCAATTAATGAGCACGTATGTTAGATTATGCAAGTTGAGTGTACTGAGTAGGATGTAATCTAAAATGTGTAGGATTTACCGGTTGTATTACAAGACACTTCTTGGGCCACTGTAAGTAGGAGCCCACTGCCTCAGCAAGTGTCTGCAGTTTGTCTGTTCGGACTGGCAACGGAGAATCGTTGTAGCCCGGCATGGCCATGTCCACCTGTACCTTTGCGAAACCCAACCGCAGAGGTACACAGTGGACCCGGACATCTGGCCCAGACGGATATACGAAGCCGTGTCCAACCACTTCCTACCCGGCGCCTACGTGATTCTGTAGGATGCAGCCCTCCGGCCCCCGTAAATTTGTAACAATTAAAATAGGTTAGCGAAACAACTCTAACAGAATGGGAGTGGCATCAACTTAAGTGCACAGATGAAGGATTGCAGTACCTCAAATAGATCCACTGGATCCGCGAGTACCTTCGAAGCGCAACTGCTTATCCGACCCCGCGGGGTACCGTCGTCCTGGGGATCCGCATCTGCACTCTTGGCCAGCAATGCTTCTCTCAACTATGCAAACTCTTCCCTCGTTTGTGCGACCTCGGACTGCACCTCAGACTGTACCTCAGCCCGTATCTCAGCCCGCATCTCCGCCCGTATCTCCTCCCGTACCTCAGCCCGTATCTTATCGGAGAGGTCAGCTTCCTTTTCCTTCCAGGAGCGGGCCTTCTTCCTCGGTGGAGCCGGATCTACGAAACCGGCCTTCCACGACACAATGGCTCCCATGGCCGGTGTCCGCCCGGGATGCTCCTTATTTCCTAGAGCCCGGGTGAGGATGTCGTTCTCCCTCTGCGGGGTAAACAATCCCTCCGCTACCTCCTTCTCAAAAGAGATCTGTTACATTTAAAGGTACCTTATGAGACAAATTGCCTTATATACACTTGTGCGCACACAGTTTACGAGGTTAGCCAACTTACCATTCACCTCACAACGTCGGCGTCCCCAGGGGTTGCGAACTGCACAGACCATGTGGACGACACGGACCCCCTCCCCCTCCACCATCGCTTGCACCTCTCATCCCGGATCTCGAAGAGCGGCAACTCAGGGGTGTCGATGACAGGATTTTGCTCGTCTTCCTTCTTCCACTGCTCCTCCTTCCCCGCATAGCATCAGCAAACGGCCGCTTCAATCTAGGTATCACAGGCAAGTACCACACAGTTTTTGCCGGGGGCCCTTTCCTTACCTCGTGACGTTCACTGTCAATCCGGTCCCTACGCGTATACCTCGATGCGCCGCATCTTGGACAAACATGCAAACTGGAGTACTCATTACGGTACAACACACAATCATTTGGGCATGCGTGTATTCTTTCGATTTCCATTCCCAACGGACACAACAGTTTTTTGGCTTGGTAAGTAGATCTTGGCAACTCATTTCCCTCTGGAAGCATGTCCGCTAGAAGATCTAATAGTGCCGTGAAACTCTTATCACTCCAGCCGTTTCCTGCCTTCAAGTTATATAATCTCAGCATAGAAGACAGTTTTGTAAATGTTGCACATCCAGGGAACAGAGGCTTCTCAGAGTCAGCAATCAGTTTCTCAAATTCACAGAAGTCATTTTCGTTGTAATCTTCCTCTACATCACGTAACATCTCATCTAGATTGTCATCATCATCATCTATGTGCACATCGGAATGAACATTACCAAAATTGGGATGATCATCGATATTATTGCAATCCACATCCGAGTCGTGCTGATTGGTAGTAGTGGTGCTTGTTTCCTCAAGATCTTTGCCATGCCATATCCAACGGGTGTATCGCGCGTTAAAATCACGACGAATCAAATGACTCTTAATTTGATCAGAGTTGCTAAACCTCATCAAGTTCATACAATCTGTACAAGGACAGAGCATATTTTTCTCTCCCTTCCTCTCCTTTTGTTGCTCAGCAAATTTAATAAACTCATTCACACCATCCAAATATTCAAGAGTAGTGCGTTTTATTCCATACATCCAATATTTCCTGTCCATCTACAATTAACAAAATTTAACGAGTAAGCCATGCATTAAACCTGCCCGATTAAGTTATGTATATCTACATGTACAGCCTCTTACAACAAATACATGTGTTGAACCCTAGCCTGATGAAATTAACACTAATTAACCTAGCTAACTACACAATACAAGCTAGTTAGCTCCTAAAACACGACGCATTTCCAGCTACCAAGCTCCCAAGCTTAGAGCTACAAACTTGGAACTACACAATACAGCTAGCTTGCAAGTAGAGAGGCAGGGAGATCTAGAGGGAGAGAGAGATAAGTGTCGACGATTAAGCGTACCTTAAAGAGGGGCGCAATCAACTTCCCTCCAGCCTGCGCTGATCACCCTAGCAGTGTAGCTGGAACTTTCGTCACAAACAGAGGGACACAGAGTGCAACAAAACAAATTAAAGAGTAGCTCAGCAATGGTCGAGTGGGGTTTTCCTTATAATGGACATTTTTCTAACGGTAAATACATGAAATAACCGTTAGACTAACTTAGGTAATTTGCCGCTCACATATTCTATCGGTAAAAACACACACATACCGTTAGAGAATGTGCATTACCAAGCAAGTACAGGACTTCTTCTTTCGGTAAATATGTGTATTGACCATTAGATCATGCATGACACAGCACGCACATGAGTTTTTCTATCGGTAGTTATGTGTACGAACCGTTAGATGATGCATGACACACGAGCAAGAGTTTTTCTATCAGTAAATATGTGTGTTTACCGTTAGAATATGCATGACTGAGCAAATATATGTGTTTTCCTATCGATAAATATGTGTACTTACCATTAGAGGAGGTACTGGTACCAAACTGGGACAAACATGCACATGCCATTTCTCACATTCAAGGAATCATATCAATGTAACATCAAACAGATCTTACATCAAACGGATCTTAACTAGAAGATAAAGCAATATATTTCAAGAAATGCCAATTTTTGGATTAACTAGGAGACACAAAAATACTTTTCTTAGGTACTTGGGACTTCATCTTGCCAAAGAAATTACACATGCCAGTTCACAAATTCAGGTACAAACATACACATGCCAGTTCACCAATACAAATTCATGTACAAACATACACATGCCAATTCACAAATTCAAGTGCATGTCTGAAACAGCAGTACAAATACACACCTACCTACCAATACAATTAAATACACAAATACTCCCTGCACATTCAAGTTCATGTCCCAATTAGCAATACATGATACACAAATATACAACAATATACAAATACAACAATTCACACATTCGATGTATATTAGAAAAGCCACGTCTGAAATTAACAACAGATCACGACGAGGACCCAGTGGCCCATACATGCATTTTACATAAAAGGGAACCTTTGCAGGTTGCCACAATGCAACTACCGACTACAAGTTAGACCTGATACATCACAAATCCATTCATCCAAAACAGCAAATGTCTGAACCACATTGGACTTAACCATAGGAGTTCAGTTCGAAGACGCCCGAGGAGCTGGAACTGCCGTCGACATACATTTGTACGTATTGGTGATTTCCTCGGACTCAAACTCGATCAACTCAACTCAACTCAACTCAACTCCATTAACAAAAAGAACCTACCTTCCAAGATGTTGTTCTGTGTAGTGATGGTGTAGAATGGCTGTGCAAATAACAACAATTCTTCTTCTCCTAGCAGGTAAGCATCTGGCCACAAGCTGGTGCATGAAAAAAATGTAAGATGCTTTCTATAGGTCCTGATTTGAGAAACACGCCGGGCTTAAGCATCTTCTCGACCGAGCCAACCAAGATCTCGCCCTTCACGTCCTTCCAGCTCTCGACGGTGATCTTCACCATTTCTTTCGCCAACAAGCCAACGTAGGCAGCGTACTGCGATGAAGAACCGTGAAATACGTTGCCCCTCACGAGCATCATCCAAGGACCTGAACAGATCATAATCATATTGAAAAGAAGACACATCAAAATGAAGGATACAAAAAAAGCAAAATTATTGCCATAATCGGATTACAATAATCAAACAAGTCATCGATCCTCGGCAATGTATACTTGTTCTTTATGTTCACCTTATTTAAGGCTCGATAATCCACGCACATCTGTAGATGACGAGGATTGACACCCGGGTCACTTCTAATAAACTTTTGGTTCAAGACAGGTTCGAACCAGACATGTATCTGGCGATGTGAACTCAAGCTATTCTGAGGGGCATCACCATGAGGTCGCAAGCTTTACGCGATCAGGTCGCGGGTTTCATGCGATCAGACCGACAGCCTTGTGCGGTCAGAAGTTCGTATGCTATACGCGGACTGGATATCCGGGATGTTGCGCGGTCAGCCCACATTCTGCGGTCAGAACATTCTCGACCAGAGTGCTTGGAGTTTATTCGGTTATCTTTATATCAGGATATTCCAAGCATCCCGAGTATTCCTCCACGTTGAAGACTAATCGTCAGAGGTTAATATATGCGGTTATTCATGATTAACACGTGTAAATAACCTCCGTGGAAATTAATAGCGGTTCTCCAGGAACCGCATCCAACCGTTTGATGCAGTTTTCTTCATATGGCACCCTTTCGACCAGTATAAAAAGGTGACAAAGTACATCAAACGGGGGGGATCGAAGACATTTGGAAGAACAAGACCCCTGATATAAGTGAGATACAAGATATCTCGACCACTCAGACAGCCAAGTCTACGGCTTAGATTAGACAATACTTACTAGTCTCCTATAGCTTCCTTTTGTACACTTATATAGGGAAAACTTTCGCCTGTGAAGGTTTCTCCCCGCTAGTTTGTAAAGCTTTATCACATATAGTGAAATTCTAACAGGACGTAGGGCTTTTACTCCCACCATCGAGGGCCCGAACCTGTATAAATCTCTCTGTGCGCCAGTTCACCATTGTCCTAGATACCTTCCCGGAGGGCCATCTTGAAAGGTCTCACAATTACAAATTTTGCATAAGTTTGGCTGAGGACCCCGAGTCCGAATCGTCGACAGCTGGCGCCCACCGTGGGGCCTTTCTCAAGGCGTCCTAATTGAAATCCGGAGGTTCGCTGAAACATGGCTGGAGCATATGATTCCGAGAACGATTTCGATCTCAAGGATTATGCCCATATATCAATGCCTTCTCCAAGCGATCCTGTTCCGATGGAAGAGGTCGAAGGCCAGAATTTTCCACAGATTGAATCATCTCTCCAAGTCATGTCAATCGAGCAGGAAGCAACTGGCGCAAGGTCAGAACCCACAGAGGTTCTTAATGTGCTAGGTGATGAATCCGGCCCGTCATACGACCCCGCTGAGGGAAAATATGATGATGACCCGGAAAATATGATGATGACCCGGAAATTAGCCCAGGAAGGTTCGACCCTGATAACCTTCACCGTCTCTTTGATTTCGAGTCCGACTCGGAACAAACCGAGATGTTTTCCCCATCGGCAACCTCTCTCCCTAGGCAGTTTGCTGCGCTGTCGGAAGAAACTCCCGATCAACAGGTTGCCAGGGCAGAACAAGATCGCAAACAGAAGGAGGATCAAGATCTCGAGCAACAGAACAACGAACTACGCAGAACTGCCCTAGAGGCTCTTCAAGATGCGCAGGCTTGTTACGATGCTGCCCCAAGTTCTTCTCGACGGTCGCGTGGTCGTAGACGTGACCAGACTCCTTCTTTACCACCGGAACGTTTCCCAGTGGACGAAGAAACGATAACACCTGGTGCCCCTAGGAGAAGTACCCATGGTCGACTGCGATCTATCGCGGAAGTCATGCGCAATTTTCCTCCTACGGTCACGGATGCGCAGAAACCGGCCTTTTTCAGAATCCTGGCGGAAAGACTGGACGAGGTCGCATCCGAGGCAACCCCAACAGCCTCTTCCCGCTCGGTAACACATTCCCGTGGGCGGGATGGTCCTCATTCCGGCTCTGGCCGGCGGAGTTACGCCCGTACCGTCCCGACAGGACAAATACCGGCGAATGCAGGATTCTCGTAGTAGGGATCGAGTTCCTGTTCACTCTCGTTTGGGACCACGAGTAACCTCACCATTGCGTGAGGTCGCTCGAGACCCAACCGAGAGTCACAGGGCGATTCACGGTCCTTACGTTGGTTGCAAAGCTTTTTCGCCTGGCCTACGAGCAGTCGTTTGGCCCGATAAGTTTCGACCAGGGGCCATTGAGAGGTTTGATGGAACTCAGAACCCATCCGAGTTCCTTCAGATTTATATTACTGCCATCCAAGCAGCGGGAGGCGCTGACAAGGTCATGGCCAACTACCTGCCTACAGTCCTCGCAGGACCGGCTAGAACCTGGTTGTTTAATCAGCCTGAGGGTTCCATCTACAATTGGGAAATGCTATGCGATGCCATCCTCAGCAATTTCCAAAACTGTTACCAAAAGCCGGGTAAGGAGGACGACTTGCATAGGCTGCGGCAAACTTCGACCGATACACTTCGGCAGTTTGTCAAGAGGTTTGTCGGGGTGGGGAATACCATCCCGAACATATCTGATGTCTCCGTAATCAGGGCATTTAAGAATGCCGTTCGATACTGGAGATTCACTGAAGACTTGCTTATCCACCCTCCTCGATCAGTGGCCGATCTGTTCGACATGGCTGATCGATATTCCGATGCAGCCGAAGCAGTCGAATGGAACTGAATGGTCGACAAGGGGGACCTACCACCCCAACCAGGCTTCAAGGACGCCAGGAAAGAAGATTCAAGCAAAAAGCCGGAGTCTTCACCGGGTGGGAAGTCAAAGAAGTCGAAGAGGAACCGCTCTGGACAGTACCGCGAAGTCGCAGTCGCAGAGAAGCCACCTTCGACCAAAGGTAATAAGTCTTCATTTAAAAGTAAAACTGCCTCTGGTGGTCGGGATTCCGACCAGCCAGAAAAATCAACTATTCCGCAGGAGGGCAAGAAGTGGTGTCCACTCCACAACTCCGCAGGCCACGACCTCAAAAACTGCAGGAGTTGGTTGAAACAACTGGACGATTTCTACCAAGGAGTTGGGCCAATGCCAACCTCACCGCCTAAAGAGCAGGCGTGCGGGATTAGAGACGTCGACGGAGACGAAGAAATGGCTTACCAGGTACCTCAAAATCATGTTAATGTCATTTTCGGAGGTTCTTCCTCTTTCGTTTCCAAAAGGCAATTTAAAACCTTCTGCCGAGAGGTTAACCAAACGGAGACATCCCTTGGTGAACCTCAATACCCCCGTTGGTCGGAAATGCCTTTGATGTTCGATCGCGCTGACTGTCCTGTGGGGCTAACTCGACCATTGAGGTTACCTCTGGTCATTACCCCAATCATCAGTAACGCGAGAGTCGAAAGAGTCCTGATTGACGGGGGAAGTTCCCTTGATATTTTATTGGTCAAAGCACTCGACGAGATGCAAATTTCTCGTTCGAAGATAAAGCCCATAATCCATCCGTTTTATGGGATAATCCCAGGCCCCTCCATGATGCCATTGGGACAAGTGGTCCTCCCGGTCACTCTGGGAGAACCAGACAACTTCCGGACAGAATTGGTTACTTTCGATGTAATCGATTGTGATTCAGCTTATAATGCAATCTTTGGCAGGCCGACCCTTGCTAAGTTCATGATGGCAACGCACTATGCTTATCAGTGCGGGAAATTGCTTGGCCCCAAAGGTGTCATCTCGATCCGAGGCAGTCGCAACGTGGCACTCACGTGCGACCGGCTATCTTTGGAGATGGTCGATCAACTTCCTCTCCGGGACGCTCAGGTCGCCACCGTTGCCGCCGATGCGATCAAGGCTGCTCCTCGACCAGATGAAAAACTCAAACAAGTTCCTTTGTACCCAGATGACCCATCGAAGACAATTCGGGTTGGATCAGCCCTGGATGACAAATAGGAACTCGACCTCGTTGCTTTCCTCCGGGCTAACGCAGACGTGTTTGCGTGGAAACCGTCCGACATGCCCGGTGTCCCAAGGGAAGTAATTGAGCACAGGTTAGCAATTCGACCTGGACAACGACCAATAAAGCAAAAGCTCAGGCGTTTTGCCACTGACCGATAGGAAGCCATCCGAGAAGAGTTGGACAAACTCTTACAAGCCGGGTTTATCCGCGAAGTGGATCACCCGGAATGGCTCGCCAATCCGGTCATGATCCGCAAGTCAAATGGCAAGTGGCGCATGTGTGTCGATTACACTAGCCTCAACGCTGCCTGTCCGAAGGATGACTTTCCCCTTCCCCGCATCGACTAGCTGGTCAACTCGACTGCGGGTTGCGAACTGATGAGTTTTCTGGACGCTTACTCAGGATATCATCAAATTAGCATGGCAGAAGACGATGAAGAGAAGACTGCCTTCATCACCCCGTTCGACACATACTGCTACGTCAGAATGCCGTTCGGTCTCAAGAACGCAGGTTCCATGTACCAGCGCTTGATGCAAAAGACCTTTCTTTCCCAGATAGGGCGTAATCTCGAAGCATATGTAGACGATTTGGTTGTAAAAAGTACCAACAGATTGTCTCATTTGGACGATCTCGCTGAAACCTTCTGTAATTTGAATCGCTTTGGAATAAAATTAAACCCGGAGAAATACTCTTCCTGGGTTTCTTCAGGAAAACTCCTTGGTTTCCTTGTGTGTTCCAGGGGCATTGAAGTTAATCCTGAGAAAATTAGGGCTATTGAACAAATGAGGTCGCCCTCGACCATGAAGGATGTTCAACGCCTGGCTGGTCGCATGGCGGCTTTAAGTCGCTTCATATCGCGATTAGGCGAAAGGGGATTGCCTTTCTTCAAAGCCTTGCGGAAGCATCATAACTTCACATGGTCGGATGAGGCCGAAAAAGCATTCCAGGAGGTAAAAACATATCTATCCAGTCCGCCAGTATTGGTGTCTCCCGACAAAGGAGAACCGTTGCTTCTTTACCTGGCGGCCACACCACACGCGGTCAGCGCCATTCTAATCGCGGATAGGGAAGGAATACATAGACCCATCTACTATGTGAGCGAAGTACTTCATGGTCCTAAGGAGTGCTACCCTGAGGTCCAGAAGATACTTTACGCACTACTGATGGCTTCCCGTAAGCTATGACATTACTTTCAAGCGCACAAGATCACAGTACCCTCCTCTTTTCCTTTGGGGGATATTGTCCGAAATCCAGAGAAATATGGTCGAATCGCCAAATGGGCGGTCGAACTCGGTGCCTTCGAGATCCATTTCACACCCCGCACGGCGGTTAAGTCTCAGGTTTTGGCCGACTTTGTGGTCGAATGGACCAACCCTGAGCCACCCGTGCGGTTGGCAGAGGAACTGGAGTGCCCCGATTACTGGACAATGTACTTTGACGGCTCCCATAGTTTTCAACACTCGGGGGCTGGAGTGGTCTTAGTTACACCCCAGGGCGAACAACTTAAGTATATCATTCAACTACACTTTGTTGCGACCAACAATGCAGCAGAGTATGAAGGTCTTCTTGTAGGGCTCCGGGCAGCAAAATTCCTCGGAGTCCGTCGATTAGTGGTGAGGGGAGACTCACAGCTGGTCGTAAACTAGGTAAACAAGGAGTACAGCACCTCCGATGAGACAATGGCTCATTACCTGGGGGAAGTGAGGAGATTGGAAAAACACTTCAGTCATTTCGAAGTCCAATACATCCCGCGAAAGGACAATATTCTCGCAGACCAATTATCCAAAATTGGGTCCTCACGCTCATCCGCTCCGGCAGGAGTGTTCATTGAACACTTGGACCATCCTTCGATCATGACTTCGGTCGAGGATGATCCGGTAATAGCCTTCGTTACCAACCTCGGTCAGGAACAAGATTGGGCTCATCCATTGAGGGTCTATCTTGAACATGGGACCCTACCCGAGGACGAAACCGAAAGTGATCGGTTAATTCGAAAAGCGCGTCTGTACAAACTCATAGATGGGATTTTGTACAGAAAGGGTACTCAAGGAGTATTCATGCGTTGTATATCTCAGGAGGAAGGAAAATCCCTCTTGAGAGAAATACATGACAGTGTATGCGGTGCGCACTCGTCATATCGGACACTGGTCGGAAAGGCTTTTCGACAAGGATTCTACTGGCCTTCGGCACTTGATGACGCCAAGCATATGGTCAAGACGTGTCCCCAGTGTCAGTTCCACGCAAGGCAAGTTCATCAACCTGCCTATGCGTTGCAAACCATTCCTCTCGCATGGCCATTCGTGGTCTGGGGGATGGATATCGTCGGTCCTATGCCACAAGCGGTCAATGGGTACAAGTTTCTGTTCGTAGCCATTGACACATTTACAAAGTGGATTGAGGCCGAACCAGTACGAAATATTACCGCATCAGCCGCACAAAAGTTCTTCCATAAGAACATTGTGGCACGATTTGGTGTTCCAAACCGTCTCATCACAGACAATGGTTCTCAGTTCGCCAGCGGTCTTTTCCTGGACTACTGCGATCAGGTTGGGACCAAGGTGTGCTTTGCTTCTGTGGCCCATCCACAAAGCAATGGTGCCGTAGAACGAGCCAATGGGCAAATACTGCAAGGCATTAAAAAGCGCGTCTTTAATCGCCTTAAGACCCGCTCGGGGGCTTGGGCAAATGAGCTCTATATCGTTCTATGGGCATTACGAACTACTTTTAGTCGAGCCACCGGTGAGACGCCCTTCCATTTGGTCTACGGGGCTGAGGCGGTATTGCCTATGGAAGTAAGTATTGGTTCAGTTCGGACAGATCAGTTCGGACAGATCAGTTCGAACAGATTAATCAGTCCGAACAACGGGCGCAAGATCTTATCCTCTTAGAAGAACGGCGTGATCGCACCCTGGTTAAATCCGCGGCATACTTGCAAGCTTTACGTAGGTATCACAGTAAAAAGGTGCGACCACGTGATCTCAACGTGGGCGACTTGGTCTTAAAAAAAATTCAAGACCAGTCTAATCGCAACAAATTCTCCCCAAAATGGGAAGGTCCTTATACTGTTGTCTCAGTGCCGCAGACAGGATCGGCGCGGTTAGCTATGGAGGATGGTCGGATTTTGTCCAATACTTGGAACATCGATCAACTTCGCAAGTTTTACGTGTAAGTATTCCAAATCACTTTTTTCCTGTTCAATTAGCATCTTTTCATAAAATAAAATATGTTTTGCTTTCATACAATAAGTTTTTCTCTTTAAGCCCTTATCATATGCATTCGACCTGGGGGCTGACCGCCGGCGGTCAGATCATTACAACAATCTAATCGGATTCGCTGGTCGATCTCATGACCACTTCCAGATAGGTCACTCCTAAATAAACCGTTTCTCAGCGCATGCGGGGCTATCTGGCAAGTCCTTGGTCATCTGAGTGGCTACCAGTTCGCAATAAGATTAGACGTTACATTGATCCTGATCGTTGGTTTAAAACGCACACCCCTGGTCATTACGCTTATGTTTTCTCCTCTGCTTATAACACTAAGGATTCAGTATTCATAAGCAGAGGCGGGGGCTAGGGGGGATGTGCTTATAGTATGGAACTCATAATATTAAATTGCAAAATATGTACTTTCTGTCAAAAAATGGTTTTTTACATACATTGCATTATACACAATTGTTTGGATACAAAAATAAGGATCATTCGATCCCCAGCTCAGTCAGAAGCCTGTCTACTAAGGGCTTGATCTCCTCCATGACGGCATCGAGCAGCTCTTCACTCTCGATCTCAACCGGTCCCACCAGTGGATTCAGATCTGCATCTGGGCCATAGTGGAGTCGAATCCGGCTTAGCATAGCAGAAGCGGCTGACCGCACTCTGGTTCTGATCACCTCTTCTCTTCGCTGTGTATCCTCAGGGAGATACTCGAGAAGTGACTCTGCTTGAGCTATAACAAGGGCAGCCCAGTCTTCTTGGCTGAGATCGTCTCGGGTGGTTTCGACCACGTCAGCCTTCAGAAGGTAAGCCACCGCCTTCAGCTTTTCGAAGACTGAATGGCTCAGCTTCCCAATTGCCCTTGTGGAGGCTTCAATAGAATCCTGGAGGAGTTTATTATCCGCACTGAGCTGTTTTATTTGACCTGCTTGCGCTGCAACAAGGGAAAAGATTACTCGCATATTTCTTAGACAAGTCTTCCTAGCTCAGAAGATGACTTACCAGCAAGTTGCGATCGTAGTCTGTTATTTTCGATCTCTTGGTTCCTCACCACTGAGACCGAATGGAGCTTCATTGTGGCTATTTCCTTGTCCTGCAATGCCACCTTCCTGCAATAAAACAGAAGGAATAGTTGTAACCAATTTATGCATCTATAAATTGAAGAATGATGACCCTTACTTGCGCAAGAAGTCTCGTTCTCTTTGTATGGTCACCATGCTCGCCGCCGTGGCACGTGACTGGGCCATCATCCGGGATAATTCCTGTGATGCAAAAAAGGGAGTGAAAAGTGTCCTATGTGTAATTCAAGACATCCAGAAAGGGATTCATCATACCTTCATGAATTTTTGCAGAGAGGCATCTTCCGGACTAATTGGAAGATTTGTCGAAGGCACGGAGGTGCTTACAGCAGGGACAGTAGGAGGAAGTGCCTGCTGAGTATTGCTTCCAGTCGCCGGCGACTGCGACTGGGTCCTCGTATCTATTTCTCCCCCCGTGACTCGGACGACTTCCTGGGCCGAGGGGGTGGAGCGCTCCTCATTGGGGGCTCCTGCACCAGCAGTGACTTCAACCCTTCCCGAAGCGGTTGGAGGACTGGATGCCATTTCTTTCCGTCTGATGGAGGAAAAGAAAAATCAAATAGTAACTATTCGTAACCATCATTTATGATACAACCAGGATGAAGGTTCTTACCTTAATTGAAATCCCACTAGTTTTTGGGATCTTTGAGAAAGTTCTTCTTGAGCGCGGGGACGAGTATCGTCCGCCCTGATCTTGTGCTTGGAAAACAAAGGCCCCTTTCCCTGTGTGTCTTCCCCTATGAACATTTTTTCAAGACAAAAATAAAGGCTGACAAGAAGGATCGTTACCTGGGCAGTTGATCCCATTGGCGACGACCCATCCAAGGATCTCGCTGTCTCCTATGATCCTGTAGCCGGTACCTCATGTGTAACCGCCGCAGGATCTTGAACAACCACCTCTGCTCCTGTCTGCGGAGGAGAAGTATCTTCCTCCCTAAGACTCGCGGTAGTCGCCGGGAGAAGCTCTTCTCCCTGTATAAACATTGACTTGTCAAAATATACAGAAGGAATTGAAGAAAGTATGACCGTAAGGAATCGTTACCGAGGTCGTCCTTTCGACCAGGGAAGCAGAGACAATTGACCCTGAAGCCTCGGGGGCTTCAGGAACTTGGAGGTCATCCGCGACCCCAAAATTTTCCGCGGTGGCAGGATCTGCCACGACCACCTCTTCGGTAACACTGGTCTCTGCGGGACAGCTTGGGGCATCGCCGGATGGAAGATCCGCGATCTTCCTCCTCCGAAGGACCAGAGGAACATCATCCTCTTCCTCCTCGCTCCCCTCTCCCTGTACGACGAAGAAGTGATCCCAATCTGTGCTTGGTAAAACAGAAGGGATGCGATATCTTACCGTCGTCTTTCTTGCGGTAGGAGGAACGCTCCGTGAAGACCCCTCCTCGGGATTTGGCCTGGCCTTCTTGGAGGTAGGACTCTTTGTCCTGGGTCTTTGGGAGACCTTCTTCACGTTCTTTACCATTGGTTTCCCAAGAGAGCCAACGTTCTCACTTGGGAAAGTCGTCTCGGCAAACCTTCCTAGGAGCTGATTCACATTTTTGATGGAAATGTTTAACGCTGGACATGCATAAGATCTAAAAAATGGAGGCCAGATAGAGAATGTACCTTTCGGCGCTCCTGTTTAAGGTCGTCGCCGGCGTGAATCAGACTCTGTGGACGAGGCGATCCCTTAGGGCCCTCTACATCGGCGTTGTAGGCCCTAAGGAGGGAGTTGGTCCGCCTTTCAATTTCGGATGAAGGCAGGACTGTTCCCAAATTCAAGTCAGGATTTGCACAATTCAAGAATGGGAAAGTTTAGCGCCAAAGGAATAAATACCTTTACTGTAGTCCAGGGTGCTATCCGCCATGGACCTGATCTCCCATGCCGGATGGGCCCTTTCACGCAAAGGACTCACCCGGTTCTTCACAAAGTCTCGAATAATGTCTCGAGCCGTCAATCCTTGATTGACCAAGTGAAGAATCACCTCGGCATGCTTCGAAAGCTCCGAGTTCATCGCTGGGGGAACATCTAACTCGCTCGACTTCTCTGGTCGCGAGTTTTCAAACCATAGACTGCTTTCGGATGGTGGAGAGCAGTAAAACCACCTTTGGTGCCACCCGTGCACAGAATCTCGTAGGGGTGGGGAGGGATACTCCTTTTTGTCCCTCAGCCGGAAGTAGATGCATCCGGCGGCATTGGTGCTCTTCGACCACGCCGAAAAGTAGAATTGCCGGAAAAGATCCACACTGGGATATATTCCGACAAACGCTTCACAAAGATGCTGGAATACCGCAAGGATCAGTATCGCGTTAGGGTGGAGGTTAATCAGTTCCCACCCATAGTGCTCAAGGACATCCTTGAGGAACCAACTCTCAGGGAATCGGAACCCGCAGAGCAGGTACTCCTCAAAAACCACCAACTCGCCCTCTTGGACAGTTGGGGTTTCTTGGTCCTTCTCCTCAGGCTGCCAGTTAATGAGCAGCCGCGGAGGAAGGATCTCCTCCTTCTCTAACACCACTAGGCTATCCTCGGAATGGTGGATGGATCGGCTCCAGGACGCCATCTTTGGTGGAGAATCAAAGGAAAAGTTGGCGATTTTGGGAAGACGAAGGCTGAAGAAAATGAGGGTTTTGTGCGGCGGGAATGATGAGGGTTTTTGGCTGTGTGACTTCTTTGAGAAGACATCTGCTCCTTTTTATAGACCCAAGGCGGCGCATTAATGAGTAAACGGCTCATTTCAAATGTTCCATTGAATGCTTTATTCATTTCCCATAATGGATACTGTCTCTGATGGACCTGATAAAGTATTCAGGCGTCGGATCTGAAACAAAAAGACTTCTTTGTTTTGGAAACTGAAAGTGCAAAAGGACTTAAAAATTTTCAGTACTTTTCAGAAGACGTTTTTTCTTTTTATGCTTTGAACATTTTTTTCGAAAAAATAATGCAACTCAATTTTTGACGTACTGGAATGTTTCTAATTGGGTTATGGTTTTATCGAAATCGTGTTTTAGACTAAAACTTCGATTCTAATCAGAGTGACAGCCTGACCGAGTTCCAACTCTGGTCGCACTTTAGTTCTGACCGCGGCTCTGAAACTGATCGCGGAATCAGGGCAGGTCGCGGTGCTTTTTTCTTAAACGCGATTCTGATCGCAGAACTAAAGTTTCCTGTGTATGAATGGTCGTGAACATAAAGTTTATGGCCATATTTTCGCACAGAAGATGTGAAGAATATTCATGAGAAATAAGAAACTTTTATTTCTTACATTCTTTACATACAAAAGGGATACAGTCAATCAAAACGTCGACTTGCTCCGAAAGAAATTTACAAAGTTCCCCAAGGGACATGTTGTTGTCAGTAGGATTTACACTGGCAACCCCCAGGGAACTAGCAACTACCCTAAGTCTATCTACATCGTCCCTAACAACAGACGCACTATTGTCCCTAATCAAGTCAGAGAGTTCTCGCTGTTGCTGAGCGAAGTCCCTCTCTCGACGGAAATAGTGCGCCTCTTCTCGGGGTCTTCTTCTCCAGGGCATTCTTCTCTTCCACAAGAGTCTGTCCGGAAGGAAGAGATGGAGCAGCAGAAGGCTGATCGCTGGAGCCTCCAACCTCCTGCATTTTGCAAAAGTTAGTCACACTAACTATAATTATCAGCAAAAGGGGAGAAGAATTGTTACCTGTCCCGGTGCATAACCCGTTAATATACCCATCTTGGAGAAAGATCATCAGATGGTGGAAGAGCAACCTTCCCATCAGAAGATTGCTTCGCCAACCCAATATGGCAATCATCTGATCGAGGGATAGTCACCGCTTGCCGACCAGGATGTTGATCACCCAAAAGGATGGGAGAATTGAATGTGATGGGATCTTTCTCTAAGGACAAAGGCCTAACTTGCCGAGAGGCATGAACGGGGAGGGTCAAAGGAACTGAAGGAAGAAAGAAACTTGCTACATTCTTCACCTTTGTTCCACTGGAAGATCCTTCGTCAACCTTGGGTTTCTTCCTTAAGGGAGACAGGACTTCAATCGTTTGAGGTCCTTGTTTGACAACTTCCTCTTCATCACTTTCAATCTCGATGATATCGTGATCTGCCATTAGGAGGAATATGTGAAAAGGAAGAAGGCAGGATAACAAGAAAAGGACTTAAGCGTGCAGGGAAATTGTGGAGTTTTACAAATCCAGGAGCCTGGTATTTATAGCCGCCTGGATGACGGTTTGCATTCCAGACGCCTCGGGTTTCGTCAAAGCATTTACAATTTTACCTCGAGATAAAAATAGTTCTACGGCGCTATCATTGCCCGTCACATAATGTCAGAACCCGTCTTGGGAAACCAACCATTTTCACCTAGTGCGCCACTAAGTGGAAAAATTGAAGAGTCGGGTTAAAAATCCAATGCATGGTTTTAAAAATTCGAAATAAACACGTCTCTTCGTTTTCTTCGAATTTGGGGGCTAGCTGACGAGGATTGACACCCGGGTCACTTCTAATAAACTTTTGGTTCAAGACAGGTTCGAACCAGACATGTATCTGGCGATGCGAACTCAAGCTATTCTGAGGGGCATCACCATGAGGTCGCAAGCTTTACGCGATCAGGTCGCGGGTTTCGTGCGATCAGACCGACAGCCTTGTGCGGTCAGAAGTTCGTATGCTATACGCGGACTGGATATCCGGGATGTTGCACGGTCAGCCCACATTCTGCGGTCAGAACATTCTCGACCAGAGTGCTTGGAGTTTATTCGGTTATCTTTATATCAGGATATTCCAAGCATCCCGAGTATTCCTCCACGTTGAAGACTAACCGTCAGAGGTTAATATATGCGGTTATTCGTGATTAACACGTGTAAATAACCTCTGTGGAAGTTAATAGCGGTTCTCCAGGAACCGCATCCAACCGTTTGATGCAGTTTTCTTCATATGGCACCCTTTCGACCAGTATAAAAAGGTGGCAAAGTACATCAAACGGGGGGGATCGAAGACATTTGGAAGAACAAGACCCCTGATATAAGTGAGATACAAGATATCTCGACCACTCAAACAGCCAAGTCTACGGCTTAGATTAGACAATACTTACTAGTCTCCTATAGCTTCCTTTTGTACACTTATATAGGGAAAACTTTCGCCTGTGAAGGTTTCTCCCCGCTAGTTTGTAAAGCTTTATCACATATAGTGAAATTCTAACAGGACGTAGGGCTTTTACTCCCACCATCGAAGGCCCGAACCTATATAAATCTCTCTGTGCTCCAGTTCACCATTGTTCTACATACCTTCCCTGAGGGTCATCTTGAAAGGTCTCACAATTACAAATTTTGCATAAGTTCGGCTGAGGACCCCGAGTCCGAATCGTCGACAGTAGAGCTCCATCCTTTTTCCTCACGAACAATACTGGTCTCATCGTGGTGAAGCACTGGGTCTGATGAATCCGTTGCTTCCTAAATCTTCCAATTGACTCTCGATCTCTTTCCAATTTGTGACTGGCATTCGATAAGATCTTTTCGCTATGGGTGTCGCTCCTGATTTAAGCTCAATAGAGAAACTCGATATTCCTATCGGGTATCATTTTCGGGAGTTCTTCTGGAAACACATTGGGGTATAGTTGCACCATGGGTACTTCTTCTAGGCATAACTTCTGTAATGCTTGAATAGATCCTAGCGGTTGCTTGGCTGACGAACTTTTCGCATAGAATAGGACTTTCTTCCCTTGGCTACTGACAAGGTTTATGGTTTTCTTCTCACAATCCACTAGACCTTTATGTTGGGACAACCAATTTGTGCCCAATTTACGTCTAGACCTTGCAGTTCTAATACCAACAGATTTACTGCGAATTCTACCTCTTCTATACTGAATGTTACATCTTGACAGATCGAGTTAAATGGTTGAATTGGTGCAGATACTCTGTGACGGTCTTGTTTTCTTGAATCAGATTTCGAAATTCCCAGCGTTTGGCAGCTATGACATCTGCGGTTATGTGAAACTTCTGGAATTGTTCCATAAATTTCGTCCAAGAAATGTTATCTTTGTCCAGATGAGTTTCCTGGTAATTCGTCCACCATACGGCTACAGCTCCTGCTAACTGACAGAACCTTCTCTTGGTTGTTACATCGGACTTTTTCTAGTTTCCCTCTTTTTTTTTTTCCTTAACCAATCATTGGTGATCATGTGGTCGGTCGTGCTTGAAAATGTCGGGGAACAAGTCTTCTGGAAGTTTGCCAATCTGGCGCCTACGGTAGTTCTTTTTGTGGCTCTGAGAGGTAGTCTCTGAACTATTTGGGCTAGCAGTTGGGTATTGGCTGTCTGGGCTTCCTGACTGTTTTACTCTATAGACAAAAGGATTTCTTGCAAACTTGGCTACTCTTCTTGAGACGGGTTGGAACTCTAGGCCCTTTGTCGAAATGAGGATCCTTTCCTCACAGGATCTTCTTGCGGACTTTGCTCTCTTTCTCCTTGGCTGTTCCGGGATCTCCTTGTGTTGATCATGATGGTTTTAAAGGGAATCCAGGCAGATCTAAACTAACTACGAGATAACTAAGACACTAGTGCAGAAATTAATGCAACTATATTAATGCATAAAATACTTAGATATTCTGGCCTTTAGCCATAATACACAAGTTAACCATTGCAAAAGCAACAGCGAAGCACAAAAGCTACCAAGAGCATTCAACAGCTCTTATCTACAGCATCTCCCGGCTAAACCCCCTTAACGGTTGACTAATTACCCCAAGAATTGAACTATGCGCTGAAACAACGTAGTCCAACTCCCAAGGCTCTCGATGAAATTTTAGAAAAACCGAATAAGATTTTTGAAATCGAAATTTCTAAAAGCTACAAGGTTCCTTTTTTCAAAAATAGTGTTTTCGGAGAAATAGTTTTTAGATAAATTACGCCGTCCTGGGGCAGCCAATTCCTAATGGTGTCACCCTACAGTCAAGTTCTTGTACTGCTCTGATACCACCATTTTGCCGCATCCCGCCCTCACAGGGGAACACGACTACTCCCATGGGGACCCAGCTCACTGCAGCTGATCCCTTACCCTTTGACTTCCCAGGATGAGCCAAACATAGGAGTATATTGCATCAGTTCAACTTGCATTACATTGAGCAGTATGGCCAACTGGCCTCATTACAACATAATAAATTACAAGCCATCACGGCGTAAATAAGTTTGGTTGCAGAAGAACAACTACTCGGCAGAAGCTGAGTGAACCCCCACGGCAAGAAGTTGAAAGCAGAGCAACACTTTTCAGAACATGGGTGGAACTGACTCTCTTCCTTCAGGGATCCAAGAAGTTCTCCAGGCCTTTGTCTTGATCAGGGACATTCCATCTATTGGATAGTGAATTGCAAGGGTGAGCACTTACGTACTCAGCAAGTCATAGATAAGAGTAGATACATATAGTAGAATGATATGAACCTATGCTATTAGGGAAGGAGGGAAGGTTGCCAAAATACTTTTTCTCTTTCCAAATCTATGGCAGTGCTCATCATGACATATCATTAATATCTTTTATAAACTCTTAGAAGTACTACCATAGCACGACAACACATGTCTGCCCATGTTAGCACCTCATTTCATGACAACACATGTCAAGCACACATGAGCTAAGCATAGCCATATTTTATTTAGAAAACATACTTGTGTTACATCGACGTGGATAGGATCCACAGTACCCCTGCCCGGTAAATAGACAGTTAAGTCTCAAGTACCGTTGTGGGTCCTCCCCACTGCCTTACTTCCTAGCCTGGGTCTATGATCCCAACTCGTCTCCGTGAATTAGCTTCTTGCCAGGGGCCATCTGCGATGATGAGACACGGAACACTTAAAAGTAGGAAAACGGTTTTGAAAATTTTCAAATAATACTCATTATGCTTTTCTTAAACAAATTAGGTTTTTCACAATTAGATTTTTACCAAATAATCTAGCGATTCTCTACTTTAGGGACGTCCATTCTAGTAAGGGTCACGACCTACAGTCAAGCTTCATGCTCTGATACCATTCGCTGTGAGACCCCCATTTGAGGATCACCTTGGTAACCGCCCAGGTAAGTTACACACAGCAGGATGACACATGAGCTCCAAACCACACAAGCATAGTAATAACATTAAACAAGTAGCAGGCCAGCATGGCCAATATTACATAGCCAAAGCACCAAAAATGGCGCTAAGTAGAGTTGCTAAGAAAATAACTAGTTTATCAGAACCAGAATCGGCATCCAAGTACCGAACACACAACATAAAACACAAAGCAACGACGAACAGCTTGACTTCCATCTGCAGCGGGGTTGGAGTGGCTCCTCCCACATCTGACTTGACTTGGTGCGCAATCCTTCTAGAAAGTGGGCTCGTCCGGGGCACTTCCATCTTCCGTTGGGAACTCATAACTGCAGGAATCGGGATCCTCGAATCCCTCTTCTACAGTTGGATATAAATGCAAGGGTGAGCACTTGGTGCTCAGCAACACTCATTCCAGGGATTATTGTAATTGTACTTATATGAGGGTGAAACATATGATTCAGGGGTTTTAGTTTCATATGGATAGAGATATATAAATTTCCAAGTCATTCGTTTAGTAAAACAGTACTTTATCATGAAAATGATACTTTAAACATTAAACAGGTTTTCAATAAACGTTAGATGTAGTGGTCTCCCATGAGTCACTACTTTTGTTAACCGCATTATGAAAACATTCCAAAACATTACTTGTGCTATAACCCATGGATAACATCCACTACGAAAAGACTCCTGAACCTGGGAGTACAGAGTATCTGATACTTCTTTTACGCTTTGCAAAGGTGTACCTCTTTTTAAATCCACTGGTTCACTCGGCTTTCAAGTCGGATCAGCTTCATGTGACTTATACACATGTGACAAGGCCGAGATCACACAACGCTTTACAATCCAGTATTAACAGTATCCCCGCCCGGTAAATAGACAATTAAGTCTCAAGTACCGTTGTGGGTCTTCCCCACTGCCTTACTTCCTAGCCTCTCTGGTCTATGTTCCCGCAGGACACATAGCCTTGGTCTATGTCCACGCGAGACATACGACCATTTAAGATTACAGCCACTCACGGCTTAATCAGGTCTAGGGCGCCTTCCTTCTTTTACGCCTTTTCCTCTCATCATTTTTCTGAACTCACATCACTCGTGGCCGAACCTTGGCCTTCCAGTTTCCACGCGAGAAACCAGATCGTCAAACCATGCAGGGAACTGCTAATACCAAAAAGCTACTGAGTTGTGCCTGTCCCATACCAGGCAAGTGGTTGGTACGTTTACAATTCGTATAGAGACACAGCACAAGGTTCTTGTCCTTATGAACCAATAGTGAGGAACATTCACATTCCCTGGTGCGCACCGCACCCTCTCCATACAAACCAATCCTCACTACTGATCCCTTTTATCAGTTTTCTTGACAACACGGTTTTCATTATAACTTCTCATGTATTTGACCATTTCAAGTTTAATGTGAATATTCAGTATATGAGTCCTAGGGTGACAAAAGCATATATACGAAGGTTCAATAACAAAAAGGGTTTCATGATCCATTAGGTAATATCTACTCATGTCATTCAAACATAAATTGTATTTCAATTAAGTATGCATGGTAAGAAACAGTGAATATACTTCATAAGAAAATATTGGGTGAGACATGATCAAAGGAATGAGGCTTGCCTTGCGATGTTGGGTCTAAAAACTCAGACGGATCTTCAAAGACTTCTTCCGCTCCTTCGGCTTCTGACTCTGCGGCAAACAATTAACACACAAACACATACCATAAGCATACAGATAATAGTTTCTATAGAAAGTATTAAGTAAATAAGTCATGCATGCAGGGGAAAAGGTTAGGGCAAGGTCACAAGGGCTCTGGTCAAAGAAACGGCTAAAAAGGATTGAACGTCGAAGGGTCGACATTCAGTTCATGGCTTTGGCATAACTTTAAACTAGTCTTAGGATGGTTTTCTGGAGAAGTGACAGAAGGGAAAGATGTAGAACACAACTCCAGGAACCTAGGGGACAAAGTGGCATTTCAATTGCTCAACCAGAAGGGGTCAAACAAGGCTAATGCCAGTGGCTGACATGCACTGACATAGTGCTGGACATGGCCAGAAACTAGGGCATGGCTTAACTTTTGATCCAGGGCTCCAATTGATGTAACACTTTGTCTGGGAGGTAGGCATTACTAACAGGAATAAAATACTCAACAGGGACAAGAGCTGAAAGTGGCCGGAGGGCGGCCAAATCCGGCGAGAAAGCACGGTGGCCTGGACATGAACTGAGCTACTGGACAGTGATCTTGGCATAGGCATAACTCACAATCTAGGCAGATCCAGGTGTCGAGCTAGTGGAAGAAATTACTCAGGGAGGTGAGGTGAAGCTAAGGGACAAGGTTTCAGGGGCTAGATCGGCCGGGAAAGAATTTCGGCGACCGGCGCTGGAGAAGATGACACTGGAGCTCGGGAATTTTTGATACAGGGCGAATGAGCTTAATTCCAAGCTTGAGAATGATCTCTAGGGCACAGCAAGGCTACTGGAGGGTTTAATTTCATTGGAGATTGGCCGGAGGGGCTCGGCGACGAGGTCCGGCGAACGGCTGAGGTTCCAGTTTGGGATTTCTTCGATTTGAGCTTAATTGGGGATCCTGGTTCAACAGGCTTGCTAGGAAATGGCTAAGGATCAATTTCTACTACTGGGACGAGAGCTAATTCGGGATGAAATGGTTATCATTGAGGGAACAGGGGTTTTCTCGTTTTCCGGCGATCACCGGCGATGAGGATCGATCTGGTGCAATTGGTTGCTATGACACAGAGAGGGGAACGAGGGGAACTCACTGGTGAACCTGGATTGAAGAGAGGGGCTGTGGAATGGGCTAGCACCGTGAGTTCACTCACTGGCTCGCCGGAGAAGAAAGCGAAAACGGCGAGAAACTGGAAATTTGGCTAAGTCCTGAGGTTGTGCTTCTTCACAGCACTGAGGGGGTTTAAATAGGCACGGGGACGGAGCTTGCGAGGGAAAATACGACAACGGTTGCTTGCGCCGGGGAGAAGTTTGTCGGGTGCAGGCGCAACGACGGCGACGGCGACGTGATCGCGCTCAGGCGGTGCTGCAGCTTTGCCAGTTGCATTGGAACTTCACCTGGAATGGCGCAGATGCGGAGGCGACAGCGTAGCTCCGGCAATGGCACGTAACGCCATGCAAATGCCACGGCAACGGGCACGCGCGCGCGAAAACGCTGCTGGAGCGCGGCCGTTTAACCGCTGGGCAAGGCGATGCCACGGTGGCTAGCACGTGCGCGCGGGGTGGTTCAGCTGTTCACAACACAGGCGACAAGAGGCGGTGGCCGGCGGCGAGCAAACGCGGCGAAAACCACGGCTCGGCAACGGCGACACGCGCTGGTCGTGGGCAACGACCAGGGGCTGGTCGAATGGACCTGAAAAGAAGTTTGGGCCGTTCTGCAATTTCTGAAACTTGTTCCAGGGACTGTTTTGTGAGGAAAACTTGAATAGAACTTGGGCCTGATTGCAAATCTGGAGATCTAAGGGTCCGATCTGAAATCTGATTTCGCAGCTAAGTTGCAAAAGATTATTAGAACTCATCTGGCCAAAGTTTGGTAAGATCAGGCAAGATCTGAAGGGTTTCGACAAAATTGGGGAAAACAGTTTAGGGTAAAATTAGGGTAATTAGGGTTCTGAGACGGCAAGGGTCGAAACTCAGTTTTAGGATGAGATTTTGGAGATGATCCCGAAGGGAAAAATGTTCTGAACAACATTTAGAAGGGAATGGCTGAAGCAGATTAGGGTTTGGGGTCAAGATGTGGATTTGGCTATTTTAGGGTTTGGCAAAAACAGGGGGTGTTAGAAATCTACCCACCTTAGAAACAATCTCGTCCTCGAGATTAGGGCAAGTCAGAGAATAGGAAGGGAAATTCTTGTCGGAGATCTTCTTCTTTTTCCCAAGTTGACTCCTCCTCTGAGTGATTGTTCCACTGGACTCTGCAGAATCGGAGGGTTCTTGACTTCAGCACTTTCTCTCTGGTTTCCAGAATTCTAACAGGGTATTCTTGACAAGATAGGTCTGGTTGAATCTCAATCTCTGCAGGAGATATCTGTTCTGTTGGTTTTCTCAAGCATTTCTTCAGCTGAGATACATGAAATACGTCATGAATTCCTGTCAGTTCTAGTGGCAATTCCAACTTGTATGCCATTTCACCTCGCTTTTCCAGAATTCGATATGGTCCCACATATCTAGGTTTCAACTTTCCCTTCATCTGGAATCTTCGAACTCCTTTGTATGGCATAACCTTGAGATACACGTAATCGCCCTCTTCAAATGATAGTTCTCTTCTACGATTATCTGCATAGCTTTTCTGTCTAGATTGAGCTGTTTTCAGTTTTTCTTGTATGATCCTGACGTGGGCTGTGGCTTCTTCTACCAACTGGGGTCCTAGATGTTGCTTTTGACCTATTTCTGTCCAATACAGAGGCGTGCGGCATCTTCTTCCATATAGAGCTTCATATGGTGCCATTTGTAGGCTTGCTTGGAAACTGTTGTTGTATGTGAACTCTGCATATGGTAGAAATAACTCCCAAGAGTCTCCATAATCCAAAACACAAGCCCTCAACATATCTTCCAAAATTTGGTTTACCCTTTCAGTCTGACCTCCAGTTTGAGGGTGGTAAGCAGTACTGAACTTTAACTTTGTGCCCAGGGCTTTCTGCAACTCTTGCCAAAATCTTGAAATGAACTGGGCTCCTCTGTCGGAAACGATAGCCTTCGGCACTCCGTGCAGTACGACTATTCTGCTGAGATACAGTTCTGCTAAGTCTTTAGCTGTATATAGGGTCTTCACTGGGAGAAAATGTGCTACCTTTGTTAATCTATCTACTATGACCCATATAGAATCGAATCCTTTTCTCGTCCTTGGTAGTCCCACAATAAAATCCATTCCGATTTCATCCCACTTCCACTCTGGGATTTGTAGAGGTTGTAGCGGTCCCGCAGTCTTTTGATGTTCTGCTTTCACTCTTTGGCATGTGTCACAAGTTGTGACAAACTTGGCAATTTCTCTCTTCATTCCTTTCCACCAAAAATTTTTCTTTAAGTCCTTGTACATTTTGGTGCTGCCTGGGTGTATGGAATATGGGGTTTGATGAGCTTCTTGCATGATCAAGCCTTTGATCTCGTTGTCATTTGGAATGTAGATACGGTCATCGTACCATAGAATTCCCTGTTCATCTTCTCGAAGGTTGGTTGTATCTTTGCTCCTCATGTCCTCCTTCATCTCTTGAAGGTCTGGGTCAATCGCTTGAGCTTGTCGGATCTTATCCTTCAACTCACATTCCATCTTCAGGGTAGTGATGGTTCCTTGGTCCACTAATTCCAATTGCAACCTTTCGAAGTCCTTGATCAGTTGTGTTGGCACTTCTAGCTGTGTTATCTGGTTGCAACGAGACTTCCTGCTCAAAGCATCAGCCACTACATTGGCTTTTCCTGGGTGATAGTGGATCTCTAGATCATAATCTTTGATCAGTTCTAGCCATCTTCTCTGTCTCATATTCAACTCCTGTTGCGTGAAGATATATTTCAGGCTCTTATGATCCGTATAAATTTCGCACTTACTGCCTAGTAGGTAGTGTCTCCATATCTTTAGTGCATGTACAACCGCAGCTAGCTCCAAATCATGTGTTGGATAATTCTCCTCATGAGGTCGTAGTTGTCTTGATGCATAAGCTATCACTTTCCTTTCTTGCATCAATACGCATCCTAATCCTTGTTTGGAGGCGTCACAGAAGACTTGAAAATCCTTTTTGACGTCCGGCAGTATCAGGATTGGTGCAGTTGTCAGTCTTTTCTTCAATTCCTCAAAACTTCTTTCGCACTCCTCGGTCCAACTAAAAGGGGCATTCTTCTTCAGTAGTTGGGTCAGCGGTTTGGTGATCTTCGAGAATCCTTCTACGAATCTTCGGTAATATCCCGCTAATCCCAAGAAACTTCTAACTTCTGTTGCGGTTTCTGGTTGTTTCCAATCAGTAACAGCTTGTATCTTCAATGGGTCCATAAATATTCCTTCTCCTGAGATGATGTGTCCTAAGAAGGAGATCTTCTTCAACCAAAAAGCACATTTGCTAAACTTGGCGTATAGCTGGTGATCTGCCAGTTTCTGTAGCACTATCCTCAGGTGATGTGCGTGTTCCTCCTCTGTCTTGGAATATACAAGGATATCATCTACAAATACAATGATGCACTTATCCAGGAATTCCATAAGGATCTTATTCATTAGATTCATGAATACAGCGGGTGCATTAGTCAATCCGAAGGGCATCACTGTGAACTCATGCAACCCGTATCTGGTCACGAAAGCAGTTTTAGGAATGTCCTGCTCTCGGATCCTTAACTGGTGGTACCCCGATCTCAGGTCTATTCTTGAGAACACTTTTGCTTCTCTGAGCTGGTCAAAAAGATCATCTATCCTTGGTAAGGGGTATTTGTTCTTAATGGTCATGTCATTTAGCTTGCGGTAGTCTATGCAAAGTCGCATGCTACCATCTTTCTTCTTAACAAAGAGCACTGGGGCTCCCCATGGTGATGAGCTTGATCTGATGAATCCTTTTTCTTCCAATTCAGCTATCTGCTTCTTCAGTTCCTCTTGCTCATGACCAGTCATCCGAAACAACTTCCTAGCATACGGAGCAGATCCGGGTTTCAGTTCAATAGTGAACTCTATGTCCCTATTTGGTGGTAATCCGGGAAGTTCTTCTGGAAAGACTTCTGGGTACTCATTGACAATCGGTACCTCTTCAAGCTTCACTTCTTCAATGCAGTTCAATCTCTGCAGGTGGTCGCAGATTGGAGTTCTGTCTGCATGGAATGTAACTTGCTTTCCAATGGCATTTGTTAGGGTGATTGTTTTCTTCTCACAATCCATTAATCCCTTATGCTTGGCCAGCCAATCCATTCCAAGAATGACATCCAATCCTTGAAGGTTTAGAACTAGCATGTCTGCCAGGAATTCTAGATTGCCGATACAGAAGGCAACATTTCTACAGATAGAATTAACAATCATCCTAGCACCAGGCGACTGAATGATGATAGGATGCTCTAAAGTAACCACAGGTAAGTTATTACTCAACAAGCGATCTTTTGACATGAATGAATGAGTTGCACCGGGATCAAATAAAACAACTGAAATCTGAGAGGAGATCAAGAGTCTACCGATCACGACGTCAGTTGCCTCTCCTGCTTCTGCAGCAGTCACGAAGTTGAGTCTTCCTCCGGTGGTTGATGTTCCTCTTCCTCTGCTGGTTTGGAATCTTCCTCCTCTAGCTTGTGATGCTCCTCTGGCAATAGTTCGTGCAGGTGCAGGGGATTTGGCTGCCTGAGCTTTAGCAACGCTGGGAGGTAAATGCCGAAATGGACAAGTCTCTCTGTGGTGTCCTCTTCTGCCACAATGGAAACACTCTGCATTCTTCAGCGTACAGTCTTTATAGAGGTGACTCCCTTTGCATCCGGGACATGTTAGAGTTGTTGGCGATGAAGTCCTCTGGGGTCTTGGAGGTGCGGGTGGTCTGAAAGCGGCT
This sequence comes from Pharus latifolius, assembly GCA_019359835.1. NCBI lineage: Eukaryota > Viridiplantae > Streptophyta > Magnoliopsida > Poales > Poaceae > Pharus > Pharus latifolius. The sequence continues at coordinate 51,223,587 of CM033322.1, forward strand.
CTGGCATATGGCGCTGGTCTTCCTCGACTAGAATTTCCTTGAAATGGATATGCTATACTTTTCCTCTTGCGGTCTTCTTCTACTATGCCTCTTTTCTCCTCCATTTTGAGCACTCGATTCACAAGGACTTGGAAGTCCTTGAATTCGTGCGTTGATAAGTGATACTGATATGAGTTTTGTAGACCTTCACAAAATCTGTCGATCTTCCGCTCTTCTGTCATAATATCTTCAGGTGCATACCTGGCCAACTTGATGAATTCATGCAAATACTGCTTCACCGTCCTTCCTCCTTTAAATTCAAGAATTCTCTGCGTTTGGCTTGGATAGCTCCTTTGGGGACATGGTACTTACGGAACTGTTCCTTCAATTCATTCCAGGTAATGGAATTTTGATTAGGGTGTACCGTCTTGAAATTTTCCCACCATGCTGCAGCCGATCCTGTGAGCTGATGGGGTCCATACAGCAGCTTCTCTTCATCATTACACCTGACAGTATCCAATTTCCTCTCAATTTCTCTTAACCAATCGTCTGCCACAATCGGGTCTTCAGTGCAGGAGAAAGTTGGAGGACGCGTCTTTTGAAAGTCTGTCAGTCTTGCTCCAATGTTCGAACCTTCCTCGCGACGTATTGTGGAGTTTTGCATCAACTGTTCCCGAATTTGACTCTGTACCTCCGCAGATCTCTGTCGGTTTTGCTCCATCCATATCAGTATTTCTGTCAGATTTCCTCCTTGCGGTACTGAGGTCGATGAATTTGGCTGATCTGAGGTATCCCTAGTCCTTCTTGTTGATGTGTTCCTTGGGTCTTCTTCCGAGCCTTGGATTCTACCTCTGGTGTTCACCATTCTGTTCTGACAAGATAATTGAGAGAAGACTACTAATTCAAGGGAGCACAGATTGAACACAAGCTGAAAGAAAAGATCAACCCAAGAGATTGGATTGGAACATGCAATTGCTATTTCCAAAGGTTTTCAAAAGATACAAGGTTTTCACTTTTATAGCCTTAGAGTTACCAACAAACAATACAAGCAAAGCAACTACCACACCAAGAGCTAAAAACTAACGATTACAAGGGTTAAAGCAGAAGGGTCAAGCTGAAGAGAAAGCTAGGATCTCCTGTCGGTCTTGGAAGAACTGCAGGGTTCCACTTCTTCAGGGTCTTCCTCTTCTTGATCTTCGTCGGCATCCATAGGGTCCCATTCCATATCGTTGTCCTCTTCTTCCTCAGATGAATCGTTGGTGTTGCATGTAGCAATCTCTTTTCCTTTGCCTTCAGGAACTTCCTTCCCTTTCGCGAGAGTAGGATATTCTGGTGCAGGGGTGTTGATCACAATGCCACGCGAAGCAGGCGTGAAATAACCCAGGTAATCCCTAGGTCTTCCCACACTCTTGCGGGCTGTGAGTCTTATCTTCAAGCGGTTCTCCTTGTTCACCGATCCTTCGTCTTCGACTTCTCGTGCTCTGCTAGGTTCAGCCAACTCTTGAATCTGTTTCTCTTTCTCTTGGAGTTCTGAGCGGACCTTCGCAAGCGCTCCTTCGAGATAGTGACGGTCATCTCGAGCATTTTCATGCTCACGCAACAACCGAGTGTAGCTTGACTCCAAGACTTGGACTACATCTCTGGTTTTGGTCAGGATGGCGTCTCTCTGGTTGGTGGAGGGATGAACAGCTCGACGATCCGATCCGGGAACTTGGTAGGGTACAAAGCAGAAAGGAGAACCTATAAGAAAATCATCGTACAGCTGGCGGATGGTACCTATAGCACGACGAGCAGCGTCTTGGATAGCATCTTCTTCTTCTTCTCTACGAGCTTCCTTTCTTGTTGATCCTCTCCCGATCTCTGGAATCTCGTACACAATCACCGAGGCACGGAAACCAAAAGGTCTACCATCGATTTCTTCTCGACGGACGTAGTATACGGGTCGCTGGTTGTCTCTTGCTCCCAGAAATTGTAACATCATCCAAAGCATTAACGCACATGATCCCAACTCGTCTCCGTGAATTAGCTTCTTGCCAGGGGCCATCTGCGATGATGAGACACGGAACACTTAAAAGTAGGAAAACGGTTTTGAAAATTTTCAAATAATACTCATTATGCTTTTCTTAAACAAATTAGGTTTTTCACAATTAGATTTTTACCAAGTAATCTAGCGATTCTCTACTTTAGGGACGTCCATTCTAGTAAGGGTCACGACCTACAGTCAAGCTTCATGCTCTGATACCATTCGCTGTGAGACCCCCATTTGAGGATCACCTTGGTAACCGCCCAGGTAAGTTACACACAGCAGGATGACACATGAGCTCCAAACCACACAAGCATAGTAATAACATTAAACAAGTAGCAGGCCAGCATGGCCAATATTACATAGCCAAAGCACCAAAAATGGCGCTAAGTAGAGTTGCTAAGAAAATAACTAGTTTATCAGAACCAGAATCGGCATCCAAGTACCGAACACACAACATAAAACACAAAGCAACGACGAACAGCTTGACTTCCATCTGCAGCGGGGTTGGAGTGGCTCCTCCCACATCTGACTTGACTTGGTGCGCAATCCTTCTAGAAAGTGGGCTCGTCCGGGGCACTTCCATCTTCCGTTGGGAACTCATAACTGCAGGAATCGGGATCCTCGAATCCCTCTTCTACAGTTGGATATAAATGCAAGGGTGAGCACTTGGTGCTCAGCAACACTCATTCCAGGGATTATTGTAATTGTACTTATATGAGGGTGAAACATATGATTCAGGGGTTTTAGTTTCATATGGATAGAGATATATAAATTTCCAAGTCATTCGTTTAGTAAAACAGTACTTTATCATGAAAATGATACTTTAAACATTAAACAGGTTTTCAATAAACGTTAGATGTAGTGGTCTCCCATGAGTCACTACTTTTGTTAACCGCATTATGAAAACATTCCAAAACATTACTTGTGCTATAACCCATGGATAACATCCACTACGAAAAGACTCCTGAACCTGGGAGTACAGAGTATCTGATACTTCTTTTACGCTTTGCAAAGGTGTACCTCTTTTTAAATCCACTGGTTCACTCGGCTTTCAAGTCGGATCAGCTTCATGTGACTTATACACATGTGACAAGGCCGAGATCACACAACGCTTTACAATCCAGTATTAACAGTATCCCCGCCCGGTAAATAGACAATTAAGTCTCAAGTACCGTTGTGGGTCTTCCCCACTGCCTTACTTCCTAGCCTCTCTGGTCTATGTTCCCGCAGGACACATAGCCTTGGTCTATGTCCACGCGAGACATACGACCATTTAAGATTACAGCCACTCACGGCTTAATCAGGTCTAGGGCGCCTTCCTTCTTTTACGCCTTTTCCTCTCATCATTTTTCTGAACTCACATCACTCGTGGCCGAACCTTGGCCTTCCAGTTTCCACGCGAGAAACCAGATCGTCAAACCATGCAGGGAACTGCTAATACCAAAAAGCTACTGAGTTGTGCCTGTCCCATACCAGGCAAGTGGTTGGTACGTTTACAATTCGTATAGAGACACAGCACAAGGTTCTTGTCCTTATGAACCAATAGTGAGGAACATTCACATTCCCTGGTGCGCACCGCACCCTCTCCATACAAACCAATCCTCACTACTGATCCCTTTTATCAGTTTTCTTGACAACACGGTTTTCATTATAACTTCTCATGTATTTGACCATTTCAAGTTTAATGTGAATATTCAGTATATGAGTCCTAGGGTGACAAAAGCATATATACGAAGGTTCAATAACAAAAAGGGTTTCATGATCCATTAGGTAATATCTACTCATGTCATTCAAACATAAATTGTATTTCAATTAAGTATGCATGGTAAGAAACAGTGAATATACTTCATAAGAAAATATTGGGTGAGACATGATCAAAGGAATGAGGCTTGCCTTGCGATGTTGGGTCTAAAAACTCAGACGGATCTTCAAAGACTTCTTCCGCTCCTTCGGCTTCTGACTCTGCGGCAAACAATTAACACACAAACACATACCATAAGCATACAGATAATAGTTTCTATAGAAAGTATTAAGTAAATAAGTCATGCATGCAGGGGAAAAGGTTAGGGCAAGGTCACAAGGGCTCTGGTCAAAGAAACGGCTAAAAAGGATTGAACGTCGAAGGGTCGACATTCAGTTCATGGCTTTGGCATAACTTTAAACTAGTCTTAGGATGGTTTTCTGGAGAAGTGACAGAAGGGAAAGATGTAGAACACAACTCCAGGAACCTAGGGGACAAAGTGGCATTTCAATTGCTCAACCAGAAGGGGTCAAACAAGGCTAATGCCAGTGGCTGACATGCACTGACATAGTGCTGGACATGGCCAGAAACTAGGGCATGGCTTAACTTTTGATCCAGGGCTCCAATTGATGTAACACTTTGTCTGGGAGGTAGGCATTACTAACAGGAATAAAATACTCAACAGGGACAAGAGCTGAAAGTGGCCGGAGGGCGGCCAAATCCGGCGAGAAAGCACGGTGGCCTGGACATGAACTGAGCTACTGGACAGTGATCTTGGCATAGGCATAACTCACAATCTAGGCAGATCCAGGTGTCGAGCTAGTGGAAGAAATTACTCAGGGAGGTGAGGTGAAGCTAAGGGACAAGGTTTCAGGGGCTAGATCGGCCGGGAAAGAATTTCGGCGACCGGCGCTGGAGAAGATGACACTGGAGCTCGGGAATTTTTGATACAGGGCGAATGAGCTTAATTCCAAGCTTGAGAATGATCTCTAGGGCACAGCAAGGCTACTGGAGGGTTTAATTTCATTGGAGATTGGCCGGAGGGGCTCGGCGACGAGGTCCGGCGAACGGCTGAGGTTCCAGTTTGGGATTTCTTCGATTTGAGCTTAATTGGGGATCCTGGTTCAACAGGCTTGCTAGGAAATGGCTAAGGATCAATTTCTACTACTGGGACGAGAGCTAATTCGGGATGAAATGGTTATCATTGAGGGAACAGGGGTTTTCTCGTTTTCCGGCGATCACCGGCGATGAGGATCGATCTGGTGCAATTGGTTGCTATGACACAGAGAGGGGAACGAGGGGAACTCACTGGTGAACCTGGATTGAAGAGAGGGGCTGTGGAATGGGCTAGCACCGTGAGTTCACTCACTGGCTCGCCGGAGAAGAAAGCGAAAACGGCGAGAAACTGGAAATTTGGCTAAGTCCTGAGGTTGTGCTTCTTCACAGCACTGAGGGGGTTTAAATAGGCACGGGGACGGAGCTTGCGAGGGAAAATACGACAACGGTTGCTTGCGCCGGGGAGAAGTTTGTCGGGTGCAGGCGCAACGACGGCGACGGCGACGTGATCGCGCTCAGGCGGTGCTGCAGCTTTGCCAGTTGCATTGGAACTTCACCTGGAATGGCGCAGATGCGGAGGCGACAGCGTAGCTCCGGCAATGGCACGTAACGCCATGCAAATGCCACGGCAACGGGCACGCGCGCGCGAAAACGCTGCTGGAGCGCGGCCGTTTAACCGCTGGGCAAGGCGATGCCACGGTGGCTAGCACGTGCGCGCGGGGTGGTTCAGCTGTTCACAACACAGGCGACAAGAGGCGGTGGCCGGCGGCGAGCAAACGCGGCGAAAACCACGGCTCGGCAACGGCGACACGCGCTGGTCGTGGGCAACGACCAGGGGCTGGTCGAATGGACCTGAAAAGAAGTTTGGGCCGTTCTGCAATTTCTGAAACTTGTTCCAGGGACTGTTTTGTGAGGAAAACTTGAATAGAACTTGGGCCTGATTGCAAATCTGGAGATCTAAGGGTCCGATCTGAAATCTGATTTCGCAGCTAAGTTGCAAAAGATTATTAGAACTCATCTGGCCAAAGTTTGGTAAGATCAGGCAAGATCTGAAGGGTTTCGACAAAATTGGGGAAAACAGTTTAGGGTAAAATTAGGGTAATTAGGGTTCTGAGACGGCAAGGGTCGAAACTCAGTTTTAGGATGAGATTTTGGAGATGATCCCGAAGGGAAAAATGTTCTGAACAACATTTAGAAGGGAATGGCTAAAGCAGATTAGGGTTTGGGGTCAAGATGTGGATTTGGCTATTTTAGGGTTTGGCAAAAACAGGGGGTGTTACAGCATTCCACAAACCCTGCACTTGTCAGTGCCACCACCATTCCATACCAAACTCTGGCCACGGCAAGGGTTCTATTTCATGAATATACATATATACATATATATTAGTTATGGCTCACGGTTTGATCATTTTATAAGGAATCTCCTCATCTTTTGTCGGCATACAGCCTAGTACTGCCATATCATACCTTTGTCATTTCATCTAATGCAATACTGCTTATAATCAAGGCAATGTCTTAACAATTCATAAAATATAGGTCCAAGATGTCCAAGGATATGACTTGCCTTCCGCGTCGTAAGGTACAGCAGTCGATGTCGGGTCTGACGAAATCTCTGTACTCAGGCTCTTGTTCTAATCAAAGATCAAACAAGCAAACAGGAATCACAATCCATTAATAATCTATATGCAACATGCAAAGGAGAAATACTCTCGGCGATACTGGAACAGGTACTTGAAAGCTGGATTTGAGTTAATCTTGGAGATTTATAGAATTAGGGTTGAGGACAAATGCTAGAGACTCCCAGGGTTTCAAAGCTGCAATATGGACATCAAGTCCGCGGCTATTTTGCTCAAAAACGACGAACGTCAAAAGTCGACATTTGGTTCAGGGCTCTGACATAGCTTCAGAGAATGCTAGAGAGTTTATCTCTGGGTGTGGTAGTTGAATAAAATGTAGAACATAGCTCTACAAGTTCAATGGACAAGGTGGTTTTCAGGTTGCACAATCAGAAGTGGTTAAACTTGCCCAATGCCATTGGCTGACATGAACTGACAAGGGCTGGCATCGTCAAGGAATGGCATTGATGTGGTTTGGATAATTTCCAGTGGGAAGAATGTGATTTGATCAAAGCATTAGATGCAAAATGTAATAAGGTAGCTATTTGACAAGGTGGTTTTCACAAGAAAGTCCAGAATTTAGGCAATTTGCAAAGTGGCCCCTGGACACAGAGAGTTGAATGTCAGTGCACGGCCAAATTCTAGGGCTTGAGTGTTTGATCGATCCTTTTGAGCTTTGCTTCGCCAACTATGTCTAGGAGGTAGGCAAAGACAACAGGAATCTAGTGGTGGAGGTTTCAGGAACTAAGGTGGTCGGACGGTGATGAACGGCGATGAGAAACCACGGTGCCGACACCGCAAGACACAGGTACTGGACATATCTTGGCATGGCTATATCTTGTGATTTGGCACAGCATCGAAGGGCGATGCAGTGGAGTGATATGCTCAGTAGGTTGAGGCAAATCTACAGGACAAAGTAGATTGAGCAACTGCGATGAAATGACGGCGAACGGTGAGGTTGAACTCGTCGGTTTTCAGGAACTAAGGTGAGCTACGATGGCCACGAGCTACAGACGATGAAACTCGAAATTGGTTGAGGATTAACGCTTCTGGGGTGTTGCTGATCATTCTCCAGCGAGGAATTGGGTTGCAATCAAATACTGGAGCTCGCCGGCGTTGATGCCGGACTCGAAGAAGACGGCCACTGGGGCGCCGCTGATACAAGGTAGCTCCGGTCAATTTGGTTTGGCTACACCATCTACGGAGTTCAGGGATCACAATGCTACAGTCAATTTGGTCGGAGGTGAAGCTATTCGGGCCTGCGATGTGAACAGCTCACGGTGGCGCGCGAAAACAGGGGAAAGGCTCCATCCGAGCTTCAATTTGAAATCCAACAGCAAGGGCTTGCAAGGAAGGATCTACTGATCAATTGCTTCTACTCAAAGGAGTACTAATTTTGGCTAAATCGGGTTACAAGGCTGGAACAGGGCAAAAGCAAATAACGGCGATTGCCGGCGACAGGAACCACCGGAGTTCAATTACTTGGTACAGCACAGAGAGGTGAGGCAGAGACACTCACTGGCGAATTTGGATGGGAGCTTGATGCAGCAAAGCTCCCTGTCGTCGTTCTCCCCTTCGGCGGCTTGCCGGAGACGAAGAAGAAGACGAGAAGAAGCAGGAGGAAACAAGAGTTGCTGGTTCTGGTGAGGAGTGAAGCTGCTGCGAGCTACGGGGGGGCTTAAATAGTGGAGTATGGGGCTCTCGAGACTTGGAGCAATCGGGAGGATATCCAGCTGGTTGGCTACGGTGGCGGTGTTCAGCGGTCTCAACGGCTTTTCACACGGTCATCGCGTGCTCTGGCAGGTGCAGTGGTAAAGTGCCTGGCAGCTCCGGCATGGAAGCAATGTGGCACAAAGCTTCTGACATTGCTGCAGGCGAGCGCGCGCGCGTGCGAAGGAAGGATTCGGGCGATGCTGGTGCTGCTGCAGCGCTGCTACGGCCAATCTGGTGCGCGCATGTGGCGACGGGGTTGCGGCGAAGCTGGCAACGGCGAAGCTCCACCGGCGGTGAGGTTCGCGGTGTAGTTGCGCTGCTGGTCGCAGCTGGGCCCGAGGTCAATAATGGCACAGCCCGTGGTCGAGGCTTC